>CM054178.1:4695000-5295000 GCA_028829895.1 Sinotaia quadrata
TTATGACTGCTAGTTCTAAGTACTATTATGACTGCTAGTTCTAAGTACTATTATGACTGCTAGTTCTATTATGTCTCTAGTTCTAAGTACTGTTATGACTGCTAGTTCTGTTATGACTGCTACTACTTACTGTTATGACTCTAGTTCTAAGTACTACTATGACTGCTAGTTTTCTTATGACTCCTACTACTACTATGACTGCTAGTTCTAAGTACTGTTATGACTGCTACTACTAATACTATGACTGCTAGTTCTAAGTACTGTTATGACTCCTACTACTACTATGACTGCTAGTTCTAAGTACTGTTATGACTGCTACTACTACTACTATGACTGCTAGTTCTAAGTACTGTTATGACTGCTACTACTAAGTACTATTATGACTCTAGTTCTAAGTACTACTATGACTGCTAGTTCTGTTATGACTGCTACTACTACTACTATGACTGCTAGTTCTGTTATGACTGTTACTAGTAGGTACTACTATTACTATTGTTTACTATTACTACTATTATGACTGCTACTGCTAAGTATATTATGAACTATACTGTTACTGCTCATGTGAACTTTGTTACTGCGTCTACTACAAAGTATTACTACTGCCATGTCTGCTTCTGTCATGAATTATTGCTATAATTGCTGCAACTGATAATATTACTACATGAATACCGCTAGCAGTAGTGTTAATACAGTTTCATGGTAGCAGTATTATTTTTAATTATTTCCGCTATTTGTTTCGTCGTCGTCGTCATCACCATTATCATCATCATCATTCTTGCGTATTTCTTCACACTCTGCTATATCTACAATTATTATTGCTTGTAATAAATCTTTGACTATATTGGTAATATATATTAATATCTCACTCTCTCTCTCTCTCTTTCTTGAAATTTCAATAATAGACAGTATTCAGGGAGCGAAATGTCTTTATAATGAAGTCTCACTTTGTTGGCATGGTAGTATTAATGTCAATATTAGGCAAGCGAATTGTCAGAGTTATCTCCCTGTTTATAAGCTAGTGACATGTGACACGCCTTGACACGTCAATATAAGAGTATTAAAAGCGCTGTCGCCCCAAAACGAACATGTGCAAGTAGAAGTTGTTTTGAAAGAGTATACATTTATGACAGTTATTGCGCACTTTATTTTTACTTATTATTCATACGACAAACTGTCATTATCGAAAGATAAACAACTGTTTGTCCGCCACGCAGATCTAGGGCCTATCTAGTGAACCATTTTGAAACATATCAACACTTATTTCCGTCTTGAACGTTAATGTTACAATTCTGAGACACAGCAACACTCATTTCCGTCTTGAACGTTAATGTTACAATTCTGACTGCTGAGAATTAAAGTACACAATTCTCAATGAAGTTATGGAGACAAAGTTTTAATATTCAGTTATGATAATAATTCATTTTGGTTTGGAAATTCACAGTAAGTATTGTGTGTGAATATAGAGTTCAATGCGTGATCCCTAAAGTGGGCGTTGTCATTTTAAGGAGCAAGAACGTATGTAATGATGTCTCAATGTTTTGACAGGTCTGATGCAGAATCAGGGTGTTGTGTATTCACCGTCACCAATGTACTCTAGTCAGCCTGTTGGACAACCTGGGTACAATCCATATCTACCCCAAAGTCAGTCAGCCAGTAATCCATACGGGTACCCACCTTTATCAGTTCCTCAGTCTGGTGCCTACCCATCAAGCTCGCCTTCGTATAATCCCCCAATGCCACAACCACCACCCCAACAACAACCTGGGGCGTACCCACCAAACTCGCCTCAATACGGCGACCCAATGCTACATCCACCATCATCACCATACCAACAACAAACTGTGAGATACCCGACGCAAGACCCCCTACCACAAAATACGGTACCGTACTCGCCTACTCAACCCCGTGATGCTCAACCTCCTGGTGTATAACCTCCTGGTGCTTAACCCACTGGTGTATCTAAAAGTTGAGGAATGGCGAAAGGAAGTAGCTTGAATTTGCATTAAAATTTTATGGAGATGAGAATATTATAGACTTGGGAATATTACATTCTTTGAGATGGGAATATTACATTCTTTGAGATGGGAATATTACATTCTTTGAGATGGGAATATTAATTTTATAAAGATGGGAATATTAAATTCTTTGAGATTGGAATATTTGTATGATAGTATTAGAGTCATAGATATTTGAAGATTGAATTCCAAAAGAGTGCAAAATTCGATTCAAAGAAATTGGAAAATGAGACTTTTGATATTGAAATATTAGATTGATAAAGATCGGAAGATTAGATTTATAGAGTTTGAAGATTAGACTCATATTAAAATTGGAAGACTATTTTCTTTGAGATTCGAATATTAGATTAATAGAGATTGGAATATGCATTCGTAGAGATTTACAAGATTAGATTCTTTGAAACTGGAACATTAGATTTCTAGAGATTGGAAGATTAGATTCATTAGATTAGATTGGAAGAGTAGAGTCTTTAAGTTTGGAATATTAGATTCATAGAGACGGGAAGTTTATATTTTTCTAGGTAAGAAAATAATATTTAATTGAGTTTGGAAGATTAGATTCATTGAGTTTGGAAGATTAGATTCATTGAGTTTGGAAGATTAGATTCATTGAGTTTGGAAGATTATGGCTGTAACACCTTCACTTCTCATTCCTAGTTTAATGATTTTGCCTATGTTCTATTAGTCATTGAGTTATGGCTGTAACACTTCACTTCTCATTCCTAGTTTAATGATTTTGCTAAGTTCTATTAGTCATTGAGTTATGGCTGTAACACCTTCACTTCTCATTCCTAGTTTAATGATTTTGCCTATGTTCTATTAGTCATTGAGTTATGGCTGTAACACCTTAACGTATCATTCCTAGTTTTAATGATTTTAATGCTGTTCAGTCACTCAAGTATCCTCTAAGTTTGCAGTCCTCTACTATATATGTTCAGTAACTCAAACACCGTCCCTAAGTTGTATATATATGTTCAGTAACTCAATTACATGCTATGTTATTGCTCTATGGTTCTATATCATCATTCATCAATTCCCAATCAATTTGTCTATCGCGCCCCTATATATTTTCGGTCCCTCAATTCCCTGTGATAACTAAAAGTTTATGTTCCTATATATTTTCGGTCCCTCAGTTCCCTGTGATAACTAAAATTTTATGTTCCTATATATTTTCGGTCCCTCAGTTCCCTGTGATAACTAAAATTTTATGTTCCTATATATTTTCGGTCCCTCAATTCCCTGTGATAACTAAAATTTTATGTTCCTATATATTCAATCTCAAATATTTATTCCCGTGTCTAAACATTTAGACACACCCACACACGATAGTTGATTTCTATTGCTCTTGCCTATACTCTGTGAAAAGAGAAATGACTAGAGTTATCTTTTCTTTATTGATAATGCTTTCGGTTTAGTACTTTAGTTCATTAGTTTACCACTTCTTCCTTGCACATTGTGAAATAAGATAGCTGTAGAGTTTCACTGAATCACACAAATTAAATTTAAATATAAATAAAAACTTTCAACAACACGTATTTTTTTGTTGTTTCAGAAGTGGAAGTAATGTTAAAAATAACATTTATCTTTTTTTTAATTTTGACCTAGTTTTCAAATATTGTGTGATTTTGTCATAATTAAATTAGTTACTTATATAATTATTCTGAAAGATTTCTAAGTTGTTATTTTAATAATATTGTTCAGATATTTCTGCAATATCGTCTAGAGGTAGAAAACTTGATATTGGAACCTATCAGTTTGGTGTGTATGTGTGTGTGTGTGTGTGTGTGTGTGTGTGTGTGTGTTTGTGCGTGTGTGTGGGTGTGTGTGTGAAGACGCAATTATCCCCAAAATCAATGCACAGAGACTCAGTTTTTGTTTTTAATTTGATATTACTTTCAGTGTCCCTCCATTGCGTTGCCCTGTGTTGTACATTATAAAAAGTGTCCGTCAAATTATACATTTTACATTTCTCCATCACAATGACCATTGTAAAACTTGCCCGTCAATTTAAGTATTTTACACCTCTCCATCACACAGACCATTGTAATACCTGCCCGTCAATTTCGGCAGTTTAAACCTCTGTATCATATTTACTATTGTAACACGTTCCCGTTAATGTAACCATTGTAAACATATACCATTGAATAACTTACTCGCCAAATTAATCGTTTTAAACCTATATGCCACCCTGACCGTTTTACAACTTTCCCATCAATTTAAGCATTTTAAAACTATATCTGTCACCAAAAAGAAAGATGGCAGAATGCTAAGTACTGTTTGTCTTTGTTTTGTCTGTGATTTAAGCATTTTAAAAATCTATATCTATCACCAAAAAGAAAGATGGCAGAATGCTAAGGACTGTTTGTCTGTGATTTAAGCATTTTAAAACTCTATATATGTCACCATGTCAAGAATGAGGAAATGAGAGACAGAATAAATTAGTGAAGCCATTGGTCCCTATGAAGAGCTATTGGCCACTGTGAAAAAACGCAATGGTATGGTCTGGGCATGTCACACGATCAACAGGGCTTGCCAAGACAATCATGCAAGGTACTGTGCAAGTAGGGCGAATGAGTGGAAGACAGAGGAAAAGATGGGAGGATAACATCTCAGAGTGGACAGGACTGAAGCTGGGCGATACTGTAAGTTTGTCAGAGAACAGAATGGAATGGAGGAAGCAGATTGTCAGGTCATCAGTGGTGCCCCAACGGTCGACAAGACTAAGGGATAGATAGATAAAGTCAAGCCATCAGTCAAATTCAGTCATTCCTCGTCCATGCTCCGTGCAAGTTGATGGACAGCTAGGCATTTATAGATCTTCTGACTCTTTAGTTCCTTACGATCATTTCTGGGTCACACCTACTGTACCACTTTACTGCACGGCAAGTAGATTTTTTAAGTCTGCTATATTTATTTATAGAGAATAGAAACTTGGATTCATAGATATTACAATATTAGATTAAAGAGATGGGAGGACTAGAGTCATATAGGTTTTAAGTTTAGTATTTTGAGATTGGAATATTAGATCTACAGAGATGGGAAGATTAGGCTCTTAGAGATTGGAATATGAGATTCACAGGGATTGGGAGATTAGATTCATAGAGATTGTAGCTCTTTGTTTCTCTCTCTCACTCTCTCACTCTCTCTCTCACTCTCTCACTCTCTCTCTCTCTCTCTCTCTCTCTCTCTCTCTATATATATATATATATATATTATATCTTCAGTAACTCAAGTCCCCGCTCTCGATTTGTAGCTCTCTGTTTCTATATATCTTCACTAATTCAGTTTTTAAATGAGAGCGTGAAAATAGGGGCTGACGTTATAGGAACCTAGAAAAAAATGAGAATTGATAAATGAGGGTATGAAGATATACAATTATAGACTAGTTGAGAATTGATAAGCGAGTAATTGAAGATATAGACTACCTGAGAACTGATAAGTGAGTGATTGAAAATATATACTACCTGAGAAATGATAAGTGAGTAAACTACCTGAGAATTGATAAGTGAGTAATTGAAGATATAGACTACCTGAGAATTGATAAGTGAGTGATTGAAGATATAGACTACCTGAGAACTGATAAGTGAGTGATTGAAGATATAGACTACCTGAGAACTGATAAGTGAGTGATTGAAGATATAGACTACCTGAGAACTGATAAGTGAGTGATTGAAGATATGGACTACCTGAGAACTGATAAGTGAGTGATTGAAGATATAGACTACCTGAGAACTGATAAGTGAGTGATTGAAGATATGGACTACCTGAGAACTGATAAGTGAGTGATTGAAGATATAGACTACCTGAGAACTGATAAGTGAGTGATTGAAGACACAGAATTATAATCTTACTCATAGCTATGTGTGTGGTTGAACTTAAAGAATTGTACACAACCTGATAACTGATAAATGAGTTATTGAAAATATAGAATCATAGACAAACAAAACGGTGCGGTAAAAGTGGCCGACCCTAATATTCCAATCTCCATAACTCTGTTTGTCCACTATCCATGCCTCTTCTTCCAATTTCTGTGAATTAATCTGACAGCTATTATTTCTAGAATCTAACAATATCTATGACTGAAATGAGATTCAATTCATTTCCTATAAAAGTAAATCTTTAGCTCTGTGACACAATTTTCTAATCATTCATTATGCACCAATATTTACAAGATTAAACGTCTACATACTATCATACATATTTATAAAATTAACTTTTTTAATTCCATGAATCTAATCTTCCAATTTTCATAACTCTATCTTTCAATCTCTATGAATGTTTAATCCTATAATCTGTAAGGAGCTAATCCCCCTGAATTTAATCTTCCAATAACAATAAATGTCTTCCTCTCTTACGATTCAAGGTTTCTAATCTCTATGAATCTAATCTTCCTAACTCTTTGAATTTAATCTTCCAATAACAATAACTGTCTTCCTATTTTACGATTCAAGGTTTCTACTCTCTATGTATTTAATCTTCCTAACTCTTTGAATCTCATTATCACATCTTTATGAATATAATGTTTAGTCTCAGGATCTAATCTTCCAGACCCTAATATGGAATAGAAGCTTAGCTTCAATTTCTATGAATTTAGATGATCATTTATGATCCATAATTTTAAGATTAGAATTTCCAAGATATCCGCATGGTTTGACAGTACTCTGATAGGAGTCTCTTAAAACCCTTTTAAAAAAAATAATCAAAAAGCACTCTTGACGCACAGTTAATGAAGAACTCTTTTTGACCTAATTCGTTTCTGCGTAGAGACAACTCTCTTCCCCTCCACACTTCGACTTACCGCCAAATATCCATATCAAGCATAATTATGTCTCAGTCATGGGAAGGCAAGATGAATTCAGACTGGTTTTAATTTATTGTTGTTGTTATTTTTGATGTTTGGCAATTCGGTATATTTGAAGTGGTTTTCTAAACGAATAAAAAATATTATCATTATGAAAGCACACATAAACAAAATGGCGGATATTTACTGAGCATGTAAACAAATAGCACAGTTACACATATACACAAAATAACACACACTCCCGTGCGCGAGTGTTTGTGTGTGTGATTCTTTTACAATTGAATTGTGAGTGTGGGGCTTGTTTAGCTCGGTTTTTTTTGTCCAGTATCGCGTTTCTCGTTGCACGAGTTTGCAAACACGATTCACCAAAATGGCGGGTAGTAAACAAGCTTTTCCAGAGTAGACTATGTGAGGGCGGGATCAATTTAAATTTTAAAATTTATTAAAATACTCATAATATTTCTTAAGGTATAGGGAATAATCTATACAGATCTACTCCTGATACGTACAACTTGTTTATTTTTTAATTTTTAATAATTGCGTCATATCTGATGACGTAGTAAATGTTTAACGTAATAGTCTTCAACACATAATATTTCTTGGCTTATAATACAGTTACAAACGATCGCAGCAAAAATGGCTCCAAATTTAATCTCACTTGCATTTATTTGCTTCGCCGCATATAGTAAGTTTGTCTTTTTTAAAGATGTTTGATTTTCTTTTCTTATTCTTTTTTAAAATCATACAAACAAAAGATTAGTGGGTAGTAATACAGGCTCTGTCTTATTTATAATGTATGTAAGGGGCCAAACACTTAGTACCCATGCTGAAATCGGCAATTTTCGCCCCACCCGCCCATGCACACCTGCAGGCGCGCACAAGAACTCCCTCTGTCTTACACACACACACACACACACACACACACACACACACACACACACACACACACACACACACACACACATGGCGGTTTAATTTAGTGTATAGTCATACTTCCCTATACTTCATATACATTATCTCTAAAATATAAAATAACATGAATGGAGCACACTTCATGAATTTGTAAATAATTCACTATGCAATGTGTACATCGATGACACTTACTGCACTATTCAATACTAGTAAATAACACCTTATTTTGTTTAGTAAATGGATCAGTAAGTAATACTGTAGACTATTTCACCATCAAACTACATTATTATTCATTGATAAAGTATCAAAAGACTGTCTGATTACCTCAAAATAACATAACTGTGGTAAATTTTCTTTGGAAAACAATAGGTCTGTCAGCTAAGTATACAGAATAATTCAGAAGAAATGGTACAGACTATTTTTCACCTCAGTGCATGCTTCACCTCATTAGTCTTGAGAAATCAAAATTAGACATTGTATGCGGGCGTTTGATGATTGTGTATGGTGCGGGAGTAAGTGGGTTAGGGAAGAAAGTTTAGTCACAAAACCTAACAGTTCTATTATATTGCTAAATACATCATCTTGTAAAATTCCATCAAAAGGTCAAGGTCATAGTAAACAGACAGTTTAGTGTTAAAAAACTCTAGCCATTACTCTGTAAAGTCAAAGTGAAAATATATTGAGAGTCTTTTCATATCATTTTGACTTTCATCACATCTAACTTTTTTGTCATTAAAATATACAGAGATCGAATATTATCGGAGCATTATAATGATCATTTAGTGAAAAGATAAAAATACAAAACCATCCTCTTTAGAATACTTAATTTGAAGAACTAGACATAAAACCAATCAAAACATTCTTAGAGTCTTTATGGTCATAATAGAACTGTTAGGTTTGTAAACTTTGATTTTTAAAGTTTAAACTCGATTTTTCATAAAGACTTTATGACTCACTCAAATGCCAATACGATCCTTAGTTTGAAAGATGAAACTAGGATTCTATTATTAAATGAATACGACATGGTTAATAAAAGCACAATTTGCCAATAGCACAAACTATGATTCTATTATTAAATTAATACGACATGGTTGATAAAAGCACAATTTGCCGATAGCACAAATGTATTTAAACAAAAATTTAACTTAGGACCCCAAAGAGGTCATTCATAACAATGTTAAAAGTATTCCTACTGCTATTGCTAGGAGTAATAAAGTATTCTAATACCATTGTACTTCAGTGTAATAGTGTACTACTGATAACAATGTACTTGAACTACTATAATAAAGTACAGCTAATACTACTGTACTTTACTGTTATACTATACTACTGATAACAATGTACTTGTACTACTATAATAAAGTACAGCTAATACTACTGTACTTTAGTGTTATACTATACTACTGATAACAATGTACTTGAACTACTATAATAAAGTACAGCTAATACTACTGTACTTTACTGTTATACTATACTACTGATAACAATGTACTTGTACTACTATAATAAAGTACAGCTAATACTACTGTACTTTAGTGTTATACTATACTACTGATAACAATGTACTTGTACTACTATAATAAAGTACAGCTAATACTACTGTACTTTAGTGTTATACTATACTACTGATAACAATGTACTTGTACTACTATAATAAAGTACAGCTAATACTACTGTACTTTAGTGTTATACTATACTACTTACAACAGTGGTCTACTGTAGGTGTACACAACATGGAAAGCACCGAGGGCAAAATTACTCCAAAGAAGGTATCCTCAGGTCCTAAAGATATGGAACAGGAAAACTTTAATATGAATTATTCCATTCACTCAAACAAATATAAATATATATGTGTGTTTGTGTGTGTATTTGTGTTTTGAATGCATGTGTGTTTGTATGCGTGTTTGTGTGCATTATGTTCGTGTATATGTGTCTGTGTTATATATATATATGTGTGGAGTGAGTGAGTGAGTGAGTGTGTGTGTGTGAGTGAGTGTGTGTGTGTGTGTGTGTGTGTGTTAATTATTTTGATTTCTTATGAATCATTGAAGACTGAAAATCATCTGTTCCGTTGAATATTTTTTTTTAATTCGGGAGTCGTATTTGAAGTGGATATTGTCAAAATGTTTTCAAATGGTAGGCATTTACAGATCGTTGCTGGCTTTTATTCATGTTCATAGTTGAATATGTTTGTTCACTGATATAAGTGCTTCCAAAATTACTGAGCCTTTCCAGTGCAACTGCTATACGATTTATGTACTTTTCTTTCTCCAGACATATGTAGAAGTCCTGCAGGTTGCATTCTCTCTGCTTATTTGGATAAAATGTGAAACAGTGAAGTTCAATAATTTCCTCTTGTAAATCTAGGTCAGCGTTGCCCAACTGCAGTCTCGCAGGCCAAATGTGTCCCATGTAAAATCGTTCTGTGGCCCGCACTCATACCAAAAATATTTCACAATTAAACATGTTACCAAGAATGGCCCGTGAACTTTATTTTTTATTTTTTTGCGGAGGTATTGTGGCCCTTAGGGTTCAATAAGATGGACCACCCTGATCTAGTGGCATTTCTTCTGGATGACAGAAAATGAATCTTGAATCAGCTGTAGCTAGATGTCTTCTTATTTAGAGAAATTAAATCTTTGGTCAGATTTGTCAAAACATTAATTTGTTCTGCATAGTTATCTTCTAACTCGGCATATTCGTGTTGATGAATGTGTTGTGCACAAGGGGAAAGTGAGAAATTTCACCTTTTGACAGCTTGACTTCTGAAAACTTTCAATTTTTGTTTGAAAACTTTCATCACAGCAGATATTTGAGACATAAGTTGGTATTTTCTTCCGAAGTTATATCACAAAAAGAAGAGATTTTGATTCCAAGACTTGTTTTCAAACTCTGGGAATTTCTTAGAATAAGTTTCCAGGAATTATGCTACCACATTTTGGCAATTTTCCTTGACTCAACCCCCTCACTTCTGTATGGTTCCCCTCACTTCTGTATGGTCCCCTCTTCAATTCTGTACGGTCCGCCTCACTTCTATATAGTCCTCCCTTACTTCTATATAGTCCTCCCTCACTTCTGTATCGTCCCCCTCACTTCTGTATGGTCCCCCTCAATTCTGTACGGTCCCCCTCAATTCTGTACGGTCCCTCTCACTTCTATATAGTCCTCCCTCACTTCTGTATGGTTCCCCTCACTTCTGTATGGTCCCCCTCAATTCTGCATAGTCCCCCTCCTATATGGTCTCCTCACTTCTGTACGGTTTTATAATTATGTCAACCACCTCACGTCTCTATGGTATCCCTATCATATCAAAACAATTGTCATTGTCAGGTCAGAAAACTGACCTACAGAGGATTTTTAAAAAAATAATATTTGGTTTGATCCGGATGCCCTTATCTCGGCATTTCCGGTCTAAAAGCTGTGGCAACTCACAACAATTCAGATTACCCCATAATATCCCAACCTCTACCAACCTTGCCTAAACAAACGCAAAACTAACTTAGAATTGAGTGAACACAATAAATCTAAATTAATCTTACAACTAAGAACTCAGTCAACACCATAAATATAAATACTCTTACTTACTAAACTAAGAAATGAGTCATATTGCATCTAAATTACTCTTACTAGATTAAGAATTGAGTAAGCGCATCTAAAGTACTCTTGCTCTTACTTCTAAACTAAAAACCGAATCAACACATACATCTAAATCACTCTTACTTACTGACTAATAATTGGGTCAAGATGTATGAATTACCTTAAAAACTAAACTAAGAACCGAATCAACACATACATCTAAATCACTCTTACTTACTGACTAAGAAATGGGTCAAGATGTATGAATTAGTCTTAAAAACTAAACTAAGAACCGAATCAACACATACATCTAGATTACTCCTACTTACTAATAAAACGATTTATTTTGCAAGAAAATATTAAATTTAAAAGATTTTTGCTGTTATAAATTATTCCCATATTTACAGTGTTCAAATTAATTTATTTGTTGTAGTAGTCTTGATATAATTCTGAAATTTATTCTGAGTTTACTCCTTGTTTTTCGAATATTTTATTTTCACACACAGCCGGAAGTAGGTTTTGTTTCATTTCCTTTTTCAAGTTTTGTAAAATTCTAATAAATATTATTAAATCAATGAGTCACTAAAAAACGTAAGATTGAAGATGAATGCTGTGTTTTGTAATGATAAATGGACAACTAAGCACTGTTTTATAAAAGTTGGTAGCAAATCAGTTTGCTTGTTGTGTCGTGACTCAGTGGCTGTCTTCAAGGAGTACAATTTACAAAGACATTACCAAACAAAACATTCCGATTTCGGATACAATTTAACAACCGAAGAGAGGAAAAGGAAATGCCTGGAGCTGGTGAAAAATTTGGAGAAACAGCAAACTATTTTCACTAAACTGTCTTCAATTCAAGATGCTGCATCAGAAGCTAATCTGATGCTGTCACAGAATTGTAAAACACAACAAGCCATTTTCTGATGGCGTGTTCATCAAGGAATGTTTGCTAGATGCAGCAAACATTACGTGTCCAGAACAAAAAACAAATTTGACAACATTGCTTTATCAAAGAGACTGTGGTCAAACGTGTTGACAAGATAAGTAGCAATTTGATGCATAAACTTCAAGATGCAAGTAAATAATTTTTGTGGTACTCTCTTGCATTGGATGAGAGTACCGATGTACATGATATTGCCCAATTATTGATATTTATACGTGGAATAAACACTTCTTTCAGAAGAGTTACTGAATGTTGAGTCACTCAAAGACAACCACAGTCCATAATATATTCAGTGCTGTTAATAACTGTATTGAAAGAACTAGGTTGGTTTGGAACAAGATGGCAAGTGTTACAACTGATGGAGCTCGTGCTTTGATTGGAAAAAATGTAGTTCTGGTAAAGTTGATAATTGATAAGATTAAAGCAGAATATCCTGACCACACATTATTACCATTTCACTGTGTGATCCATCAAGAAAGTCTGTGTAAAACTGTTTTGAATATCAAGCATGTTATTGACCCAGTTCTCAGTGTCATCAACCTCATCAGATCAAGAGGACTTAATCACAGAAAGTTCAAGGCATTACTTGGAAACTGAATATTCCGATGTCCTGTACCACACCAGTGTTCGATGGCTGAGTCTCGGCAAGGTGTTGAAGCGAGTGTGGGACCTCAGAGAAGAAATAGTGATGTTCCTAGAGATGTAGGGCATTGAATGTGACTGTAATACTAACATTGTCAATAAAGAGTGGAAGTTAGACATTATGTTTGCCATTGAAATTATGGAAAAGTTAAATGAACTGAATGTCAAACTGCATGGCAATGATGTGTTTGCATATCAAATGTATGTAACATGTAAAATCATTTCGGGCAAAACTCTCACTGTTCTCCAGACACGCAAGAATAAAAGGTTTTGTCACTTCCCTTTGCTGAAACAAAAAAACATTTCTGGTACAAGCCCAATTAGATGCATTGATTGATGAATTTGGAAGGATATTACAAGATTTCACTAACTTATACCACCGTTCAATATTCTCAGTTCCCCTTTTAGTGCAGAAGCTCATATAGCCCCGGAGAACATACAGTTGGAGTTTCTTGACTTAAAGCATGACCTGAAAGAGAAATTCAAGTAAGATAGTTTGTTGGATTGCTTTTGATCTTTATCAGAAGAATCATTTCCCAACTTGAAAAACTGTGCAGCTAAACTTTTATCATTGTTTGGATCAACATACATTTGCGAACAGGCATTTTCTTGCTTGAAGATCAACAAATCTAAGAATAGGTCTTTATTGTCGGACTGCAACTTGCATGCTGTCATGGGAATTTCAACAAGTAAACTTACTCCAGATTTCAAGGATATTGTCAAAATTTGCAAGCAGTTACATACATCTCATTAGAAATCAATAATTGTAGTGACAATGTAGTCGGTTTGTGTCTAAATTAAAGTTTGATAGATAATTTTAAAAAAATATTATAATAAAAAATTGTAAAATCTTGTTAAGAAATTAGTAAATGGTTTTGTCCATATTATAAATAAAATTACAATAATTGGCTATTTATACTGTTTAATAACCTATAAATAATTCATAATTACTTATTGTGATAGGTTATTGTAAGCAAAGTGGACATAATATATATGCGCCTCCCCCCCCCCCAATAGCTTTACATTTGTCAATGTGGCCCTACGCACAAAACGTTTGCCCACCCCTGCTCTACAACATTACGGGCTGCAAAAAATAACCCTAGCCCAAAAGAGGCCATATGTTTTACAGATTTGGTCTACAAATATAATGTACTACTAATAATATAACAATTTTAAAATAATATTAATATAATATTATTTTACTGTAACAATATACTGATCAGTCGTAATGTAACAATATACACCTATAATAATGCATTGCTTCAATACAACCGACACACTAATATAGTGACATGTCTCAATGTAGAAATATAACAATACACACGTATAATAATGCATTACTTCAATACAACCGACACACTAATATAGTGACATGTCTCAATGTAGAAATATAACAATGCACACGTATAATAATGCATTACTTCAATACAACCGACACACTAATATAGTGACATGTCTCAATGTAGAAATATAACAATACACACCTATAATAATGTATTGCTTCAATACAACAGATACATTAATATAATGACATGTGTCAATGTAGTAATATTTCAACAGCCGCACTTCTCTATAAGAAATATTCTACTAATATGGCATTTCTAAATTGTGACATCCAACATTGTGTGTGTGTGTGTGTGTGTGTGTGTGTGTGTGTGTGTGTCTGTGTTGTGTGTGTGTGTTGTGTGTGTGTGTCTGTGTGTGTGTGTGTGTGTGTGTGTGTGTGTGTCTGTGTGTGTGCTTGTGTGTGTGTTGTGTGTGTTGTGTCTGTCTGTGTGTGTGTGAGTGTGTGTGTGTGTGTGTGTGTGTGTGTGTGTGTGTTGGGGATCAGATTAGAAATTTTTAAAAGCATCATTGGAATGTTACTGTTCCTATATCAGTTGTCCAAACACTAAGTATAAAGAAAGGTAAAGTAATTTAAATGTCCTTCAAGTTGTTCGGTGTAGATTTGTCTGCATGCTATTATGACAGGGGTCATGCGATTTAAATGTCCATCTACCTGTTTGGTGTAGAGTTGTCTAAATGCTAGCATAAAAAGGGGTCATCCGATTGTTTGGTGTAGAGTTGTCTACAGACTAGTATGACAGAGATAATGTGATTTAACTGTCCATCAATCTGTTTGGCCTGTTTATTGTACATCCAAAAACGTCAGTGTATTTGGTTCACTCCTAGGCTGTGAATGAGGAGTGAGTGTGCCCTTTAACAAGCATCTTTTGGCTGTGAATGAGGAGTGAGTGTGGCCTTTAACAAGCATTCACCAAAACAATACACCGCAACAAATCCGTGCACAATAGAGCGTTACAATATTCGCAATAACTCAAGAAAAACTTTTTTTGCTTACTATTTATAACAATTTTATATTCATCATGTAAAAGTGTTCTCCAAGTTGCATAGCAACATACCATTATAAGAACGTGCTTACCGTTGTTATAGACAATATCATTATTTTAAAAATAGATAATTTAAATTTCAAAGTTGCTTTTGCTATTGTTTGTAGGCTGTAAAGGTGTAAAAGCAGAGAGATAAAGTGAACTTTAAAGAGAGAAAAATTAATGTATGTTTTCTTCTGTTTGATTTTTCTCCAGAAATATGCAGCGCTGTCATATGTACTTTCACGCATAGGGTATCAAGGAAAAACGTTTTCAATAGGGTAACATACACATACGAGCTCAGATATGAGAATTGCACCACGTCATGCTGCACAACAACATGTTGCTCTAACGGAGATCCTACGTAAGTCGGTCTTTCTCTTATACTGCCTGTCTGTCTCTTTAACTTTCGACCTGTCACTTTAACCATCAATCAGTTTCTTTAGCCGTTGGTTAGTCTCTTTAACTGTCAATCATTTTCTTAGCTGGCAGCTTAGCTGGAGACCTAATTCTTTAGGTGCCGACCTGCCTCCTGGACTGCTAATCAGTCTGTTTAGCAGTCAGCCTCTATCTTTAACTCTCAGCTTGTTTGTTTCGCTGTCAACCTGTATCTTTAACTCCCAGTCTGTCTGTTTAGCTGTTGACCTAACGCTTTAGGTGCCGATCTGTCTCTTGAACTGCTGATCAGTCTATCTGTCAGTCTGTATCATTAACTCTCAATCTGTCTGTCAGCCTGTATCATTAACTCTCAATCTGTCTGTCAGCCTGTATCATAACTCTCAATCTGTCTGTCAGCCTGTATCATTAACTCTCAATCTGTCTGTTTAGCTGTGGCAATGTATCTTTAACTCTCAACTTGTCTGTTTTAACTGTCGGCCTGGATCTTTAACTCTCAGTCTGTCTGTCCTCCCATCATTTCCTCTGTCCTCCTCTCCTTCACCCTACTTGCACAATAACTTGCATAATTGTCTTTGCAAGCCCTGTTGATCATGTAACATGCCCATACCATTTTATTTTGCATTTTTTCACAATGGCCAATAGCCCTTCATAGGGACCAATGGCTTCACTAATTCTGTTTCCCATTTCCTCATTCGTGGCATGATCTCTATACGAAATGCCAAACAACCTTCGAAAGCATCTCATTTCAGTAGCTTATATGAAAGGAAGATACAACTCACAGGCATGTAAAATCAAGTGGTGCATCACTCTGATCTTTGAGCTGACTGAGATCTTTCTGTCTTTCCAAACTGTCTTCAGCCTTGCCATTCCTGTTATTGTCAGTGCAATCCCGGACAATATTTCTGGTTTTGATCCATCGTCTGTCAGGAGGGCTCCTAAGTACTTAAATTTATTAACTGTTTCCAATTTCTGATCACCAATCATGATGTCATTGCCAATGCCACGGGTGTTGTTGGTCATCAATTTGGTCTTCTCTGCACTTATTTCCATACCAAAAGCAGTAGCTATCCAGTTTTTCTACCAACTGAGCTAGCCTCTCCTCATTTCCTGCAAGTCCATCAATGTCATCAGCAAAGCGTAAGTTCGTTATTGTTCTGCCTCCAATAGTGACAGTTTCTTCATGGTCTTCCAGAACATCTGCCATGATTCTTTCAAGAAAGATGTTGAAGAGAATAGGCGAAAGTAAACAGTCTTGTCTGACTCCCACTTTTGTTCTGAACCAATCTCCTATTTGGACTTTGAAGCAGACTGCATTGGTGGCCTTGCTGTAAAAGCTTTCTATGACTTTGATTAGGTGGGCATTGATGTTGTACAGCTTCATGGTGGACCAAAAGGCTGCATGCCACACCCTGTTGAACGCCTTCTTAAAATCTACAAAGACATGATAAAGGTCTTGTTGGTGCTGAAGGCACTTCTTACATAGCAGTCTCAGATTAAAAATCTGTTCAATTTGCTTCGCCCTGGTCTGAAGCCTGCCTGTTCTTCGCTATGATTTCCTCTGACATGGCTGCAAATTGCCTTTTTTCAGGAGCGTTATTATGATTGAATGAGTCCATGGTATTGGCCATTCCCCTGTCTGCCAGATCTTATTGCAGATTGTTAGTAGGGTGCTTATCATGGCTTCTCTCCCTTCTTGGACTCTTCTGCAGGGATGTTTATTCATGCTGACTTTCTCTTTTTCATTGATGTCACTGCAATCTCTACTTCTTCTCGGAGGATGGGGTAGTTGTCAATGTTGGTCACTGGTGAGGTGTTGAGTATGTCTGGATCCCCTGTATGTCTATGGTTGTATAGGTCCGAGCAGTATTCTGTCCATCTCTTAAGTGTCTTCATCTTCTGTAAGACAATTCCCTCCATTATCTTGAATGATGGAGGAGCGTCCTTGTTTTACTCTGGTCAGGTCTTTCACCAGTTGGTATGATTTTTAGCTATTATTTTTCTTTTAGATTATATCTTTACACTGGTCTTCAGTCCATGTCTCCTTTGCCTTTTTATGCTTTTCTTGATAATCTGATTAATTTCCCTTTATTGTTTCCTCCTACTTTTGATTTCTTTTTCTTTATCTCTCACACAGATCAGGATGTCAGCTGTAACCCAAGGTTTCTTGTCTATGTTTGCCAAAGATCTCATTGGCTGCTTGGATCACTGAGATGTTAAATATGTCAATCGATGTGCCTGTGTTTGTGTTCTCTGCACTAAGAAGTAACAGTGGTGCAAATTTCCTCCTATTTTTGCTTGAAATATTTCCAAAATCTCTGGGTCTTTTACCTTGTCAAGGTTGAACTTTATTCTTGTGGGGCCTTGCTTGTTGACTTTCTTTAGTCTGAGGATCATCATCACTAAGTCATGGTCACTTCCAATATCTGCTCCTGAGAGCTTTTAGTCATGGCAATGTATACACAGGTATGGAAGCGCCTTTTCACCATGATATAATCAATCTGGTTATGGTCTTCTCCATTCGGACTATACCAAGTCCATCTTCTGGATGTTTTATGTGGACCAAACGTGTTCACCATCTTCAGATAATTAAAGCTGGCAAATTTCAGGAGCCTTAAGCCTCTGTCATGTGTCTCTGTTTTGCAGTAGCGTCCATATGTGCCTTTCCACAAGAATATCTTTCTTTGTGGTCTGGTCCAGGACTTCTTGCCATTGGTCGTAGAAGTCCTCTTTTTCTTCATCATCATGGTCTATAGTTGGAGCATAAGCTTGCACAATGGTGATATTGAGTGGGGTTGCCCTCAAGCGTATGGTGATAAGCCTTCTGAAAACTGGCCGACAATTAATAACAGTGTTCACGATGTCTGGCCGACAGTTCATGACAGTGTTCACTATGTCTTTGTGGACAAGAAATCCGAGACCATGTTCGTGTTTATCATCTTTGCCAGAGTAGTATAGTGTATGGCCATTCTGTGTTGATGTTTCCCCAAAGATTTTCCATCGTACTTCACACAGTCCCAGGATGGTTCATTGGTATCTATTCATTTCATGTGTCAGTTCCCCTACCTTTCCAGGCGTTCTTAATGTTTTGATGTTCCACGTACCAATGCTGATGTTGTTTCTGTCAAGGAGTTTTGATGGTAATGGTGATTGTGCACCAGTAGCACACTTAACACCTCTGCCCTGGTGCAAGACAGAAGGTGCGGTCCTTGTTCCGGTCGACGACCGATCCAGTATGGTTTGAGGTAAAGTTATTTTATTATTTCCTGTGGCGTGCCCATCCATCTCCAGGCTGTTGACCACAGCCAAAACTCTACAATTATTAGTGGCTCGCCTTGGTCCTGATGACATGGCCGTTGAGTCCTTCCTGAGACTACTCTGCCCTGGGCAGTGACCTCAGTGAGGAAGTTCATACGCCCAATCAGATACTGTGTCAGCACCCTAGCCTTTGGTTATTCAAAACGTAACCTACAAGGCAACAAGGGGCTCGTGGAGGGTGGGGGTCGTCTATATCCCGTGCAAATGTGAACATCTGCTCACTGCCCCTAATGTTTTTGATTCCTAAAACAAAATTGTATGTGGTGTCAATGTGTAGAGTACATGCATATGATATTTTTCTAAATATCTATATAGAGTACATGCATATGATATATTCTAAATAAGAATATATGTGATGTGAAAATGTATAAAGTTAAAATTTATGCCTGCAAGATTTATTCCTTGATGATGAGTAAATGAATAGGTCACCAAAAAGGGGACTTGTTTACCTAAACTATTTTTGCATAATAACATAATAAAACATGCATATGAACTTTCACTTAAAATTAATCAAAACATAACTAAATGTAGGAATTAGAATGCATTTATACGGTATATAAAATACACGCTCGCGGACACCAAAGACAAAATTAATTAACAAGAACTAAATGTATGAATTAGAATGCATTTATACGGTATATAAAATACACGCTCGCGGACACCAAAGACAATCGTGCAAGTGCATGCATTCACTAGTAGCGTTTTTCACTCCGAACGGGATTTGAACCACGCACATCTGAAGCGAGCATTTAACCTCCATGCCATTTCCCGTTTCATTTACAGTTAATAAATAGTATAACACATACACACTGACTCTTATGACTTTAAGATATTGATTTTATGACTTTAACATATATTGTGACTTTATATCTTGTGACTTTTTATCTTGATAGATAGATAGATAGATAGATAGGTAGATAGATAGATAGATTATTCTGAGTGCTAAATTTTATATATACGTATACTCTATTATGTTAATTCATACTCATTAGATGAATTATATAAATGAATGAATTGCTTTTTTTTTTTTAAAGGACTTTACTCATCGTGCTGTTGGTGCTTTTGGGTGTAATTTTAATTGTTGGGGGTGTAGGGGGCTATTTTTACATGAAATGGAGGAACAAACCGCAAAGAATGGTTCCAGGTACGTCAAATAGTTCCTTAAGTCTGCTTATTAACTTAGTATGTGTACATGTAAAGTTCTAGTTGAAATAGACACAAATGTTCAAGTATTGTACTAGACGAAGTAGACACAAATGTTCAGGTATTGTACTAGACGAAGTAGACACAAATGTTCAGGTATTGTACTAGACGAAGTAGACACAAATGTTCAAATTTTGTACTAGACGAAGTAAATACAAATGTTCAGGCTTTGTGCTAGATGAAGTAGATATATGTATACAAACTTTGTGCTAGATGAAGTAGATACATGTGTACAAACTTTGTGCTAGATGAAGTAGAATTTTCATCACAGATCTAACAAAATAGCTTCTCCAGACTTTCGGATTGCTGTTTTCATCTCTGTGCAGTCTCACAACACTAGGGTTTTAATAGTCAAAAAACTCACCCATCAAATAGGGCAGTTAGGTGGGTCATGAGAGCAGGTCGTGATATTTCACCACACATCAAATAGGGCACTGAAGTGGGTCATGAGAGCAGGTCGTGATATTTCACCATACATAAAATAGGGCACAGAAGTGGGTCATGAGAGCAGGTCGTGATATTTCACCATACATCAAATAGGGCACTGAAGTGGGTCATGAGAGCAGGTCGTGATATTTCACCATACATCAAATAGGGCACTGAAGTGGGTCATGAGAGTAGGTCGTGATATTTCACCTCACATCAAAATAGGGCAGTTAGGTGGGTCATGAGAGCAGGTCGTGATATTTCACCATACATCAAATAGGGCACTTAAGTGGGTCATGAGAGCAGGTCGTGATATTTCACCATACATCAAATAGGGCACTGAAGTGGGTCATGAGAGCAGGTCGTGATATTTCACCATACATCAAATAGGGCACTGAAGTGGGTCATGAGAGCAGGTCGTGATATTTCACTTCACTCAATACACAGTAGTCTCATTGACTCGCTGCCAGTAAAACATCCAATGGTAGCCTTTTTTCTTCGCGGTATATTCTGGTGGGTCTAAATCTAACATTGAACTTAAATAGACGAAATGAATGACTGGGACCCTTAGGTCAAGTTCTGCGGTTCTGTACTATATAGCGAGGATTTTCTATAATTTATTTCTATATTTCTAACTTATTTTAATCACGTGTTACCCATCTGTAAAATAAGAAATATCATCATTAAGTCACAGTAATTAATGCTAACTCCTTGTTCACGCAATCCAGTGCAAAATACTTTTTTAACTATCATGCTCGATGTCTCATAGTCGCTAAGTTTTATCTTCCAGCACCGGCTTCTAAAGGCGACTTTCAATTCCTCTGAGTTTTCTCTTAGATTCCCATTGGACATCCAACTAATCAAGATACTATTCGCTCATTTGACCTCCAACTAATCAAGATACCATTCGCTCATTTGACCTCCAACTAATCAAGATACCATTCGCTCATTTGACCTCCAACTAATCAAGATACCATTCACTCATTTGACCTCCAACTAATCAAGATACCATTCACTCATTTGACCTCCAACTAATCAAGATACCATTCTCTCATTTGACCTCCAACTATTCAAGATACCATTCACTCATTTGACCTCTCTGCAAACTGGAATTTTCGTGTAACTCTACAAAGAAAATGTAGCATTTCTGCTTTGCCTTTAATATTGGACACCTTTTTACCTTTCATACTTGACAATTCTTTACCTTTAACACTGGACACATTTTTAACTTTAACACTAGACCCTCTTTATCTTTAACACTGGACACTTCTTTAAATTTAATTCTGGACACCACTCTACCTTTAGCACTGGACACTTCTTTAATACTGGAACCTCTCTACCTTTAATACTGGACATCTCTCTACATTTAACACTGGACACCTCTCTACCTTTAACATTGGATACTTCTTTCCTTTAATACTGAACACTTCTTTACCTTTAATACTGGGCACCTCTCTACTTTTAACACTGGACACTTCTTTACCTTTAATACTGGACATCTCTCTACTTTTAACACTGGACACTTCTTTACCTTAACATTGGACACTTCTTTACCCTTAAAACTGGACACCTCTCTACCTTTAATACTGGAGATCATTTTGGTAAGAGTAACGTAATAGTTACAACATTCGGAGCTCATTTTGGTAAGGGTAACATAATAGTTACAACATTCAGAGCTATGTTTGGTAAGTGTAATGGTTACGACACTAAGAGCTCTGATAAGGTAACGTAATAGTTACAACATTCAGAGCTCTGTTTGGTAAGGGTAACGTAATAGATACAACATTTGGAGCTCTGTTTGGTAAGGTAATTTAATAGTTTTGATAATCAGAGCTCTGTTCTTTTGGGGGGAACGTAATAGTTATGATATTCAAAGCTCTGTTTGGTAAGGGTAACGTAATAGTTATTAAATTCAGTCCTCTGTTTGGTAAGTATAATGTAATAGTTAAGACATTGATTGCTTAGTTTGGTAAATGTAATTTAACAGTTACAAGATTTAGAAATATATTTGGTAAGTGTAATGTAATAGTTATGCTATTTAGAACTCATTTGGTAAGTGTAATGTAATAGTTACGACATTCAGCACTCTAATTGGTAAATATACTTATGAAATTCAGCCCTCTCTTAGTTAAGGATAATGTAATAGTTATAAATTTCATCGCTCTATTTGGTAAGGGTAGCATAATAGTTATGACATTCGTTGCTTTATTTAGTTATGGGTAATGTAATAGTTACGACGCTCAACGCTCTGTTTTGTAAAGGTAATTTAATAGTTATCATTTTCAATCTTATGTTACTTGATGGTAATATAACAGTTATGATATTCAGCACTTTATTGCGTATGGGTAATTAAGATACGATATTCATAGCTCTGTTTTGTACAGGTAATCAAATGTAATAGTTATAATAATGAGCCCTCTGTTAAGGATAATGTTTTAGTTATTTTTATCGCACTGTCTGGTAAGGGTAACGTAATAGTTGTGAAATTCATCGCTCTGTTTGGTAAGGGTATGTTAATAATTATGACATTCAGCACTCTAATGGGTATGGATATGGTAATAATTTTGATATTCATCGCTCTAGGGTACTATAATATTTATAACATTCAGCACTCTATTTGTAAAGGTAACGTAATAGTCATTACATTCATTGCTCTGTTTTGTAAAAGTAACGTAATATTTATGACATTTTCTGTTTTATAAAGGTAACGTAATAGTTATGACATTCATCGCTCTGTTTTGTAAAGGTAACGTAATAGTTATGACATTCATCGCTCTGCTTTGTAAAGGTAATGTAGTAGTTATAACATTCATCGCTCTGTTTTGTAAAAGTAACGTAATATTTATGACATTTTCTGTTTTGTAAAGGTAACGTAATAGTTATGACATTCATCGCTCTGCTTTGTAAAGGTAATGTAGTAGTTATAACATTCATCGCTCTGCTTTGTAAAAGTAACGTAATATTTATGACATTTTCTGTTTTGTAAAGGTAACGTAATAGTTATGACATTCATCGCTCTGTTTTGTAAAGGTAATGTAGTAGTTATAACATTCATCGCTCTGCTTTGTAAAGCTAACGGAATAGTTATGACATTTAGTTCCCTTTTCAGTAAGGGGACCCTAATAGTTATAAAAGTCATAGCTCTGTTTTGTAAATGTAACGTAATAGTTACTGCATTTATTGATCTGTTTTGTTAAGGATACCTTAATATATATATATATATATAAATGGATTCTTAGAAAAAGGAACAGACCGTATGAATATTTTTATCAAATGGCGAGAAATATTTAAAACGGTGCAGATGCAATATTTTATGTTTACAAAGGACACTACACTTTTCCTTTTTTTTCTTTATTTTATTTTTGTAATACTCAAACACATTTTACAACAGTGATTAGATTATATGTATATCTACATTAAAATTAAGTACTTTTGCTTGAAAACAAAACAAAACTCAGAAATAGAAAACAAAATTGATGATGATGATGATGATGATGACGACGAAAACGACGATGATGATGACGATGGTTGTGGTGGTGGTGGCGACGATAATGATGATGATGATGACGATGATGGTGCTGGTGGTGGCGACGAAAATGATGATGATGATGATGTAATTACCATCAATAATATTGCCCTTTTTGTCTTAAGATGAAATCAATGTCACCGTTAACTGTTGTACTTTTGCACTACTTCTATTAGTTACCTAATTTTAATACGTCATCGTAATTAATTATAATTAAGATCAATTTTTTTTTTCAACCTGATGATAGGTATGATGCAACCTGGCTCTCCTAGCTACCCGCAGCAAGCAGCTGTCGGCTACGGGGCTCCAGGGGCTCCTGTTTACGGACAACCAACCCAGCCAGGTTACCCATATGGTGCACAGCCAGGTTACCCATATGGTGCACAGCCAGGTTACCCTGGTCAGGCTGGTCAGCCAGGTTACCCACCCACTAGCACAGAGCCAGGTTATCCAGGTCAGGCTGGTCAGCCAGGTTACCCACCAACTAGCACAGAGCCAGGTTATCCAGGTCAGGCTGGTCAGCCAGGTAGCCCATCGTCCGATGCACAGCCAGGTTTCCGTAAGGGACCATCTCAAGCCGTTTAAATGTCCTTTCTAAAACATCTGTTACAAAGAGACTGAGACAGAGAGAGAGAGAGAACTGGCCTACTGATTTACATTAGATAAAAACAAACACGTTTCTATGTCTGAATGGTAAAAGCTCATAACTATTAAGTGAGATTAAAAATGTAATTTCACTGTTTGGTGTAACGCCTGCCGAGATCTGCACATTGAGGCATGAAACATGCCTTTGAGGATTGCAAAAACAGCAGACGAATGAATTTATGTAGATAGAGAAATAGGCACCAGTAAAACAACTTAACGAAATAAGTGTCTGCTTTTAAAACTTTATTTTTTTCCAAACTAATTTCAATACTGTTAAGAATTGTTATTGATCGAGACCTGGGCTGTAACGAACTGACCAGTTTTGTTACGAATTGCTACTGATCGAGGCCTGAGCTGTAAAGAACTTTCTGTTTGTCTAGTAATCCGTATTTAACACACACAAACACGTACACACACAAACACACACCACACATAAACGCTCGGGCGTTTACTTAACTATACCTTAATGCAGTGTTGTGTTAGGATGTAACATAATAGTGACCTGTTGTCAGTAGGTGCTCACACATGGTGATGGGTGGGTGGGAGGTGCGCTGAATACGGGTTCACGGTGATTTACGAGGTCGAGATCTGTTCATGAACCATAATCTACCCGTTGAGAACATCATTGAAATGACATATTCATTAGTGATACATCAAGGACGACAACCATTGCTGAAAGAAGTTGTTAATAATGGCAAAATATTGTAGCAATATGGCATTATCCATTAATGCAGGCTTGCATCAGTACGCACCATCACCGGATATCATAGTATTGCAACACGGCACCATCACCGGATATCATAGTATTGCAACACGGCACCATCACCGGATATCATAGTATTGCAACACGGCACCATCACCGGATATCATAATATTGCAACACGGCACAATCCCCGGATATCATAATAATATTGCAACACGGCACCATCACCGGATATCATAATATTGTAACACGGCACAATCCCCGGATATCATAATATTGTAACACGGCACAATCCCCGGATATCATAGTAATGTTGCAACACGGCACAATCTATTAATATGGGCTTGCCTCCGTGGTTCGCCAGCATTCCAACACACTTTAACGATATGGCACATTCTTTGGGGGCTCTCAGAGTAAGGTCTTGGTAATGACGAAATTTTCTTAATTCCATATAGGAATGAAAGATTGATTTTAATTTTGTAAGATACTTAAATAAAAATATTTTATTTGTTCTTTGTTGTTATGTGTATATGTTTCAATTATCTTGAACAGAAAAGTAAATTGAATTCTTCTGCTTTATTTCATATCGTTAATACTTTTGCAATCCTTAGTTTTAGTTCATAAAGATATAAGTGGAGTTCTTCATGTATTATTTCTTAATGTTTTAATGATTGGAATGGTGGTGTTATTTTCAAAAAGTCTATAAGTGTACTTTCTGTTTTATTTCACAACACCAAAACATAGTACTTCAAACCAGTTTCATATTAAAGGTTTTGTTCCTAATTATATTTTAATTTATGTGCGGGTATGTATGATGATATAATAAAATGATCAATGAAAACAGTTTTATTCATTCAATATGATTTTGATACAGTGTGTGCGAGATACTATGGACAGACACGGGAGTTACTGATACATGTTATTGTCTGGGTACTGTCAGCAACTCGGCCAACATATTTAAAAATTTCAAATTTCAAATTTCAAATGCTTTAAGAATGGTTGAAAGTATTGCTTGATCTAGTGTATAGCAACCATGAAGGTTCGATTGAAGACTGCATGAAAATAGATTTGTGTCATATTTATACGCCGTATAGATTCGATTGAAAATTATCAACAATGACAAAGGATTATTTCTTTACATTTAATTTCATTTCTTATACGTAAAATTAATTCCTTTTAGTCAGTCAAGCAAGATTCCAGAGCATCTTCCCTTATGTGGAGTTGAACTTTTATATCTTCAGTTTCATAGAATGTCGTAAAACGTGACAAGGTAAAAGCTCTATACATTTAATTCAGTGGCATAGAATATCGTAAAACGTGACAAGGTAAAAGCTCTATACATTTAATTCAATGGCATAGAATGTCGTAAACTTGACAAGGTAAAAGCTCTATACATTTAATTCAGTGGCATAGAATGTCGTAAACTTGACAAGGTAAAAGCTCTATACATTTAATTCAGTGGCATAGAATGTCGTAAACTTGACAAGGTAAAAGCTCTATACATTTAATTCAATGGCATAGAATGTCGTAAACTTGACAAGGTAAAAGCTCTATACATTTAATTCAATGGCATAGAATGTCGTAAACTTGACAAGGTAAAAGCCCTATATCTTAGAACATCACAGACTCTATACATATAGTGAGTGACAAAGAAGATCACACCAGTGGGGTTTAATGATGAATAACTACCATTTATGGATGTATCCAGACTGCGATTTTATTCGACTTCATACACCATATGGGGATTAGAGATAGGACAAATCTTTATTTAACTAACAATTACGCTTTCAGAAAGACAGTAGGTAGCCCCGACTCAAGATGAAGATTTGAATCAAGTGTTTCAAATTTAAGTTTAAATTATAAATACATAAATTATCATTGCTAAGTAATCCTTTGTGGACACATTCTTTTCAAGTTTAAGCAAATCTGCTAGTGGTAGTGGTGATGATGACGTAAGGGTGTCCGTCTGGAAGATTTGAAAAAGAACGATGTACTGCTGTGCTTATGATTTCGTTCTCTATTAGCTTCCTGTATGACCTTGACCCCTGACCTAATACCAACAACGTACGTCTCTACGCTTTGGAATGAGGTAAGAAGGTTCAAAGGTGACGCTAGACTGGTGGACTTGATAGGTCATCTTACACCTGATGAGCAACAAGACAATTAACAACGATACTGACTGGGCTAAAGTTGGTGAACAATATAACAGTAGTTGGATCATTATACTATATATATATATATTAGAATTGCAATGACACATAAGTAGTATAATAAAATATGGTTTATGAGCAGTAATTGTTAGGCACTAAAACTGATATATTAAGCCAATATTTAAAAGGTTGGTAGTTTTGAAATCAAGAGTTTGACGTTCCAATTAATATTTAAAGACCCTGTCTCAATGTGAGGTTTTAATATCACACCTATATTGATGACAGACTGGATGCCTGATTTACCCTTCAGCCTCTACAATTTAATTAACCTAGAATTTTGGCATTCAGTGTAGCGGCAGGTAAATCCGCATATAATGCACGGGTTGTACTAGTTATCTTAATTTTGACATTTGAGTCATACAACACAACGTGTAGCAGGTAAATGGTTCAATCCTCAATACAACGAATTATGTGTAACAGTTAAAAATGGCTCAATCCTCAACACAACGAATTATGAGTAGCAGGTAAAAATGGCTCAATCCTCAAGCCTGCTTCTCTGAAGTAATGGTGGGCTAAAATCTTTATCCAAGGAATTAATTCTGCCTTTGAAAATAGACGCGGTTCCTCATGAATAATACTCTAACGTCCCCGGCCCTTATTGATAGAGTTCCACATGCCCAAGACTTCTACGTACTTAACTTACGTCATCGGCGGAAAGCATATCTCTTTATATGGTCATCAAACATCCGGTTTAGCAAGCTGCTTTCCACTTCCCTTCACCTTTCAACCATTCACGCATAACGGTTGATTGAACTATGTCTCTTAGTACACGACAACAGGTTTTGCACCACATTTCAAGGCCATTAACGGTACGAAGGAAAGAAAAGGAAAAGAAAACGACCAAAAACGACTTATTAATAAAATAGTTCATCAAAAAGGAATAAGAAAATCTTTACTTAATTAAAACAGGCATAATTTGCCCAGACCTCTCTAAGAAAGAGTATTCAACAACTTTGAGAGACAATTTAAACAGTTACTGTCTGGCCTAGCTTTTGTTCATAGAGACAGCTTTTATTCTTCTTATGAATATTCGGCTAACAGTTTAACACCCAGCTGCAATTTGACATTACTCCACCATTTCTGCATAACATGGCATCATGCCTATTCAAGACACTCAAACAATGTCAACAATTGACAAGATTGCCAGTGCTTTAAAACCTTCTTCACCGATGAAATATTCTACACACATAAATATAGTTACCAAGGGTGTTTACTATTACTATATTTGTAATGCTTTTTCAACACTACACACATAAATATAGTTACCAAGGGTGTTTACTATTACTATATTTGTAATGCTTTTTCAACACTACACACATAAATATAGTTACCAAGGGTGTTTACTATTACTATATTTGTAATGCTTTTTCAACAATAGAAAACTGACGTGGTATTGACGTCACGTGTTCTACAGCACTCGCACGCGACGTGTACACGTGTGTGAAGGCGTTTAGTGAATGCAATGGAATAATTTTAATCTTTTAAAGATAAAATAAACGTGAGCATTATGACGCTAACAGTTCTGTAGAAAGTTGGAATAAAGCATATAACATGGGTGGCCTTAATTCCTCTGCAATAAATATTCCTACTTCAATGTAAGTTTTGCACGTTGTTTTAATGTACTTAAGAAATTCATTCTTTTGTTGTTGGACATATTTCACTCCAACAATTAGTAGTGGTGGTGGTGGTGGTGGTAATGGTGGTAATGGTGGTAATAGTAGTAGCATGTCTCACTTTGAACTTAAGTACATATACAGTCATTATTTTCTTTTCTTTTCAATAATTATGCTCGTTTTGTTTGAAAATTATGTAATTGCCATAGTACTGGTTTTCCTTAAACACTGGTTTTAACTGGCAATCAGGAAGAGGCGTGCAGAAGAGAAGGCGCCCGCTGCCTCAACATCCCAAAGTGTGGATATAATTAACGACATTTACGACAACTTTCCTCGTAAAGGTAGGAAACATGTAGATGAAACTTTAGATATTATTTTCGTAATTTTAAAGATTTTTACGACACCCTCCATCACGTACACACATACGTACACACAGAGGATAAAGGAGAATAGCAAAGTAAATAATAGTATATGAAGTATCCAGGTTTCAAGTATCTTTAATCGATACATACAAAATAAAACCACACAAAAACCACACAAAACCACACAAAAACCACACAAAAACCACACAAAACCCACACAAAATACCACCCTGTAGAAAACATTACGTAGCATCAAGGTGAAAAGTTATAGCTAACGACTCGAACTTCAAACTGAA
Source organism: Sinotaia quadrata (assembly GCA_028829895.1). Classification (NCBI taxonomy): domain Eukaryota; kingdom Metazoa; phylum Mollusca; class Gastropoda; order Architaenioglossa; family Viviparidae; genus Sinotaia; species Sinotaia quadrata. Next base: position 4,724,957 of record CM054178.1, read on the forward strand.
CTAATCTTGATGGTATCATTTAGGGGAACACCACTGTTTGACACTTCTACCTGTGCTCACTCAAAATTTTGTCGGCCAATGGCTGAAAAAAAAATTTTGTTTACTGTGCCAACATGCAGCTCTCGGACCACTAGCAGGAATGGAATAATTCCATGTACTATAATTAAATAAAATTATTAATTCCATTAATTAAATTCAAGAACTCGAGCAGTATAAAATAACTCTTGTCTTGACATATTAGTTTTGCGATCCGTTTCTCTCCCTTTGTTACCAGTCGTCTTAAGTCAAAGTAAATGCAGATTCTTTGTTAAACTGCTCAAAGTCAAGTTCAATATTCTTACAGAAGATACTGCTGGTTAAAATAGCAAATATATATATATATATATGAGAGAGAGAGAGAGAGAGAGAGAGAGAGAGAGAGAGAGAGAGAGAGAGGAGCGTGCTACTTGCTGGACACTCCTTATATGGAAAAGGTCCTTGAATAACAAAGATACATTTATAAATATATTATCAAAGTAATTGAACTTCTAAAATATATTTTCAAAGGAATTAGGTCATTTTTTAAAAATAAAATGTAAACTATCACTATTTAGCAATATATTATTTATTATAATTGTTGGCTTGATTTTGTTTGTGAACGATCTTTTAAGAGCTCGAAGTCTATAAATAGATTTATAAAAGAAGGTCATTAGGCCACTGAGCGCACAATTAATTTCACAATAACAGCTTTTAGCGATGAAGCTGAAACTGAAATGAATGAAACTGAAACTACCGTTGTATGCTAACGCACCAATTCAATGAACAAGTAAGTCACGTGTTCACTACAGTTTTCAGGTCCTTCAAGCGGTCGCATTCAAGAGTTTTCAAACAAAACTGGTGAAGAATTTTCCCGCGAAGACACCGAGCAACCCGAAATAGCACAAGATGGAGACGACATGTATATCGACATTTATTTCAACGAATCCCCGTACATGTGTTTTGACGTCACCAAAGGCGGATATGACGCAATACAGGCAAAACTTCTCGGGAAATTACGTACTGGAATGTTTGAAGAGGAATTTCGGGTATGTTTGTCTGAAAATTAAAGTGTCTTAATATATTAGTAAGTTTTATTTTAGAAAGTTGGATAGATTGGGACAATATTTAGTATAAAAAAATAATATTAATTTGATTATATTAATATATTAATATTTGAATCAATTGAAGTGGTTGGATGAAACAAATATTAAACTTTCGCTATAATGTTTAAGTATTGATTAATTTAAATTAATATATTATATAATATTATTATTTTATAATACATCATTAACATCTATTTCTTTACAGACTTCTTTGTTCTTGCACTTGCTGTTTACTGGTTGGATATTTATATTTTTAGGACAACTTTGAAACCGTTTTAACACGTTATAGTAATAAAATCATTCCGTTCTCTTGTACTTTCTTTCTGTAGACTTTTCCACAAGGGTTGACAGCCCCTCATCGTGCTGGTCTTGCTGAAGAAAACTACGCGAAAAACCGCTTTAACTCAATTCTGCCATGTTAGTAAAAACTGATTAATTCTATTATACTGGGGCCTAGAACACTTTAACTCAATTCTGCCATGTTAGTAAAAACTGATTAATTCTATTATACTGGGACCTAGAACACTTTAACTCAATTCTGCCATGTTAGTAAAAACTGATTAATTCTATTATACTGGGGCCTAGAACACTTTAACTCAATTCTGCCATGTTAGTAAAAACTGATTAATTCTATTATACTGGGGCCTAGAACACTTTAACTCAATTCTGCCATGTTAGTAAAAACTGATTAATTCTATTATACTGGGGCCTAGAACACTTTAACTCAATTCTGCCATGATAGTAAAAACTGATTAATTCTATTATACTGGGGCCTAGAACACTTTAACTCAATTCTGCCATGTTAGTAAAAACTGATTAATTCTATTATACTGGGGCCTAGAACACTTTAACTCAATTCTGCCATGTTAGTAAAAACTGATTAATTCTATTATACTGGGGCCTAGAACACTTTAACTCAATTCTGCCATGTTAGTAAACACTGATTAATTCTATTATACTGGGGCCTAGAACACTTTCGTAAACATGGTTTTGTTGTTGCATTAGTTCTTTATATTTTGGCTGCTTGGTGGCTGACTGGCTGACTGCTTGGTGGCTGACTGGCTGGCTGCTTGGTGGCTGGCTGGCTGACTGGCTGCTTGGTGACTGGCTGCTTAGGTTAGGGTGGTATTTCTGTGATCGCTTGGAGACTGTTTATTTCTTTTAATATCTATTTATTTTTCATCAATTTTATTTAATTTCTGTTAATATCTATTTATTTTTCATCAATTTTATTTAATTTCTTTTAATATCTATTTATTTTTCATCAATTTTATTTAATTTCTTTTAATATCTATTTATTTTTCATCAATTTTATTTAATTTCTTTTAATCGGTACATATATTTTTGATAAGTGATAAACGTTGGATTAGGTTAGGTAAAATAATTTATTGTCTCTTATGACTGCCTTTCTGTTCTGCATTTTTCTGGGGTTTCTTCCAGTGGACATTTTGTATTTTTCTTGGGTTTTTTCAAGTGGACATTTTGTATTATTTTAACTGTTATTCGGTCGATAAAATGCCCCTATGCTTGAGAGGCCCTGGGCATCTGCCCAGCGTGCCCGCGTTAAAACAGCGTAAGTCTCGGATATATTTTTCGATGACCATGTTTTGGAAAAGTTGATGATATTATCAAATTTGAGAAGAAATTTGAAGGTTTTTCTATCTGCTCGCAGACGATTCTTCAAGGGTGATTCTAAAGAGAGAAGCAAGTCCCGACTATAGTGACTACTTAAACACAAGTTTTACTTCCTGCTGTAGTGACTACATCAACGCAAGTTTCATTCATGTATGTCATGTTGTCGGGTTCATCATCACCATCATCATCATCATCACCACCACCAACAACAACAAGAACAACAACACCACCAACACCATCGTCCTCATCACTATCGCCATCACCATTATCATCACCTTCGACGTCACCATCGTCATTACTGTCATCATCGTTCGTCATCACCAGAATCAGAATAATCGGCATCATATCAGCATTTTCACAAGCATCACCAAATTGTCGTTATCAAATGTCCTTTCATCGTTATTTCGTGTACCAGCCATTATTATCATCAATGTCACATTTTATAAGTCACAGCATAGCTATCATTATCACCTCTTTCATCATAACCATTGTCATCAATACCATTGTCGTCATCTTCGTTATGTTGTATACTTAATTTCTTGAATTGTAGTTCTCACTATATATATATAAAATTGACTGGCGCCATCTTAGTTTGTTAGTTGTACAAGAATTGTCGACTGAGCACCACGTGTTGCTAAGTAAATCCTGTCGCAATGTGTAATAGCAGTAAAACAAGCAAGCAAGTAAGCAAACAAACAAACAAACATTTAGTGACTTAACTGACTGCAGGAAGAATAGCAGCAATGTTATAAATGGTAACGTTTGTGTGTGGTGATTAGAATACGCTTAATTCTATTGTTTGTTGTGCACATTTTCTTTCTTTCTTTCTTTCTTTCTTTCTTTCTTTCTTTCTTTCTTTCTTTCTTTCTTTCTTTCTTTCTTTCTTTCAATCAAACTATCTTTGAAACTTTTCTTTCTTTCTTTGCGACTTTCTAGCTTACATTCTTTCCAACTTTCTTTATGTTCTTTGTAATTTCTTTTTGATCTTTCAAATTGTTTTCGTTGAAAACTTACTTTCAAACATTTTTCCTTCACAGTTTTCCTTTACTTTTATGCATTTCTCTACATTTTCTGTTTCCATTGCTCTTACTTTGTTAATTTCCTAAACAGACCTCCATTCTTTATTTCTTGAAAACTTTTATTCTTTCAAATTTTCTACTTTTTTTTAAATTTCATGAAATATTAATTTATTTATAGTTTGTAATGGGTTGTCTTTATGTTAATGTAGGGATACGGCAAGAAAACATTGTACATAGCTGCCCAAGGTACGACTTATTGATAGCTAAACAAATTAGTACTTAATTAGTATCGATCTTTATTGCTGGTATTCACATAGCTAAACAAATTAGTACTTAATTAGTATCGATCTTTATTGCTGGTATTCACATAGCTAAACAAATTAGTACTTAATTAGTATCGATCTTTATTGCTGGTATTCACATAGCTAAACAAATTAGTACTTAATTAGTATCGATCTTTATTGCTGGTCTTAGATATGCCCGTATACCTCCTCCAAGTAAGATGTAAGTTGTCCAAGTATATACTGGACAAAGTATAACGATTTAATTGGTATTAATGTTTATATAAGACGATTTAATTGGTATTATTGTTTATATCTACACAGAAAGACAAAGGTGGTGTCCAAGTATATAACTGGACAAAGTAAGACGATTTAAGTGGTGTCCATGTATGTAAGTGAAGAAAGTTAAACTTAATTCCACAGTTGTGTAAAATAGGACTTAAGTGGTGTCTTTTCTTACAGTCGAACAAAGTAAGATTTCTTATGATGACCCTGTACCTAGCTGGACAAAATACGTCTTCAAACGGTGAACATGTACATAACTGGACAAAGTAAGACATCAAATGGTGAACATGTACATAGCTGGACACGGTGAGACTTCAAATGGTGAACATGTACATAACTGGACAAAGTAAGACATCAAATGGTGAACATGTACATAGCTGGACACGGTAAGACTTCAAATGGTGAACATGTATATAACTGGACACGGTAAGACATCAAATGGTGAACATGTACATAGCTGGACACGGTAAGACATCAAATGGTGAACATGTACATAGCTGGACACGGTAAGACATCAAATGGTGAACATGTACATAGCTGGACACGGTAAGACATCAAATGGTGAACATGTACTATTGTTGGACAACGACTTCGCTTGAGTGGAAGTTACTTTTGATTGATTCGCTAAATGAAAAAAAAATTTAACATTAACTACATTATGTTTTATCCTTCTCAAATGTATTAAAATATTCTGTTTTATAATTTAATAATAAGATATAATAAATTATTTTTTCCAGATCAATGCCAAACTTTATTTCATATCAAGCAATTTTCAGTTTAGATATATTGGTGCAGAAAGTTTAGATTTGAGAGAAATATGAAAGTTAATACGGCTTGTATCATGAAAGGCCTTACTATTTTGTCATTCCACAATGATGTGTTAGGCTAATCTGGTCCTTGCAGTTACCATATCTAGTACGGTTAGTTTCTTGAGATGTATGAAAATCAATTCTATCTTGACAGGCCTCACTATTTTCCTAGTTTACAATGATTTACTAAGATAATCTGTCCCATAGGGTACCCTGTGTGGAAATATTAAGTCGACAACTCTATATAGGTTTTCACATATGCTTATGTATTCATAATAAATAGTACAATAACCGTTATATTTGGCGCATTTCGTAACGCAAAGAGATTTAAGTCCAATCAGCAAGAGTCGTGAAATAAAGCGAAATGCAATATATGGTCAATGGTCTGTTATTTGTGATATATTTTTGTTGCCATAGGTCCGAAGAAAAACACTGAAATCGACTTTTGGCAAATGATTTGGCAGGAACAAGTAACTCACATTGTCATGGTGACGAACGTAATGGAAGGCAAAAAGGTACGTACAGTACGAATACAGTCTACTTTTGGATAGTTCAGTTTAGTTTTCACTTGAGGGGAGATAATAATATTAGTTTCCACTTGAGGGGAGATAATAATACAGTCCACGTTGCAGAATTCAGTTTAGTTTTCACTTGAGGGGAGATAATAATATTAGTTTATATTATTCCTAATTCTCCAGAAGACACCACTCCACACAATATTTCCGTAGTAGAAAACTTCTTACCAAAGGAGAAAATAAATCCGTCTTTCATCTATATTTAGCGAGCCCCCCACTCACAAATGAGCAATCTAATATACGACATATCAAGATATTCAAAAGAACGTTAACATTTACATCACCTCATAACAATATTCAATTATTGCTGGACAATCGCTCAGTTTATCCTAGCATAGATAGCTGCAGTCAATTAACACACACACACACACACACACACACACACACACACACACACACACACACACACACACACACACACACACACACACACACACACACACCTACATATAATATAAATCTAATTACCACTATACACATACTAAATCACAATGATACACGATGCATTCATAAATATAGTGTATGTATATATATATATATATATATATTATTTAAGTTCATTGATGTCAAGCATCACAGAAATGAAAGTAGAGTTTTAGAGACAATAATTAAAGCCAATGTACATAACCTTTCTTCAATGATCGCTGCTGACACTTGCACGTGTTCACAGTCACACAGTTTGAAGAAATCACTATTTTTCTTATTTAGATGATGGTTCCATGAATCCTTTCTAGGTATTTTACACAACTGTTCCAGAATCTTCCAAGCACACTGTGGACGATCGTCCGAAATTTCCTTGCATTATCAAGCGCCTCAGGAGTAATGTTCTAGAATCTTCATGTATTCTACTCAGCACACCATGAGAAATGTTCAAAATAATCTTCGTGAATTCTCCAGACTAATCTCAAGCCTCAATTGTCCGCCATATTGGCTCTCAAACGGAAATCACAACAGCAACATGTTTACTGATAAGTTCGACAACATTGTTAGACACACACACACACACACACCAACGTGATAACATAGTGTTTCTGACTTTCCAGAAAAAGTGTGAGGAGTATTGGCCCTTTCCGGGAAGCAAACGTACTTTCCAACAAATTGAAGTTGACTGTGTGGATCAGGAATACAGGTCTTATTATGTCATCAGAATCTTGAGCATAAGGCACAATAATGTAAGTACTCAATATTGTAAGTAGTCAGTCATTAATGTACGTAGTCGGTATATAATGTAAGTACTCAATATTGTAAGTAGTCAGTCAATATTGTAAATACTCAGTCAATAATGTAAGTAGTCGGTCAGTAACGTAAATAGTATAAATTTTCAGTCAATAATGTCAGTAGTCATTCAGTAATATAAGTAGTCGATCACTAATATAAATACTCAGTCAATAATGTAAGTAGTCAGTCAGTAATGTAAATAATATAAATTTTCAGTCAATAATTTAAGTAGTCGGTCAGTAATGTAAATAGTATAATTTTTCAGTCGATAATGTAAGTAGTCATTCAATATAAGTAGTCGGTCACTAATATAAATACTCAGTCAATAATGTAAGTAGTCAGTCAATAGTGTGAGTAGTCAGTCAATAATGTAAGTAGTCATTCAATAATATATAATAATAATTTCATATTTAAACAGACAAAATTATCTAAACTTTGTGGGTTTTTTGCAATTAAAACGCGTATCTTGGCTTATATTCTAACAATACAACGTTTTCCTAGCGTTAAAAGTATACAAATACTTAAACTACTTGTTTCATGTATGCCCAGTACTCGGTATTTTGAAATGCATTTTCCTAGCTTTAGACTTGTACGAATACCTAAACTACTCGTCTCAAGTATGCCCAGTACTCGGTATTTTGAAATGCATTCATTGTTTGACAGAACGAAGAGGAGAGACGAGTGACCCAATACCACTACACGTCTTGGTTAGATCATTCCATTCCGGATCCCATTGCACTGGTCGACTTTTGGCGAACCGTTAGGTCCAGCCACCACCAACAGCAGAGACGTACACCACTGCTGGTGCACTGCAGGCATGTGTCTTTCAGAGGATTTCCGCCGGTGTCCAGATTCCTATGTTTGGCTGGTAGAATATTAACAACTTTGTCTTGTTCTTCACGGACAAGAGGTCTTCTTGGCGGTCAGACTATGACAAAATTGTCACTAGAGTGTTAACTTTATTTTTCCTTTAAGGGTGCGCTTTTAAATAGTCTTCGTGTTTGTTTTTTGTCCTTTAAGGGTGCGCTTTTAAATAGTCTTCGTGTTTGTTTTTTGTCCTTTAAGAGTGCGCTTTTAAATAGTCTTCGTGTTTGTTTTTTATCCTTTAAGGGTGCGCTTTTAAATAGTCTTCATTTTTAGATTACAACGAGTTCTCTTTAGCAGTTAAGAGCGTTTTGAATAAACCTTTGCAAGTAGGCCTAGGTGTTTTTTTTATACAACTTTCATTCAACATATTGCTACGATTTTCTTTTAGAGTTTTCCTCTTTCTTTCCATTTTCTTAAGAGAGCTATTACTCATTCTATCCATTGCTTTGTCTTAACACTGTTAGTGTTAAGACTGATAGCATTCATATTACCAGCAATGGTGTCTTAAGAGGATTTCTTTTAGAGTGTTGTGTACACATTCATTTTTCCAGTTTTTGTGTCTTGAGAGGATTTCTTTTACAGTGTCTTGAGAGGATTTCTTTTACAGTGTATTTAGAAGATTTCTTTTAGAGTGTATTTAGAGGATTTCTTTTAGAGTGTTAAGAGTACAGGTATTTATTATCTCCAACTTTGTACCAGTACTGGATTTCTCGCAGTGTCGGATTGCAATGAATGACTTCTTAAAGTGGAAATGTCATATCTTTTCTTTATAAATATTTTGTCTTTACTGGAATGATTTCGTGTTCAGATTACAATGAATTGTTGTTAAAATTTTAATAACGTTATTGATCAATCACTCCTCTTATGTTTCTTTAGTACTAAGTTTAAGATGTATTCTCTCTCTCACACACACACACACACATACACATACAGACACACAATCACGCACACATACACACTAAATATATACAGAGAGAGTGATAACAGCGTTATCTCCGTTGTAAGCTTGTAGAGGAATTGTTGTAGACAGAAGGAAAAACATAAGGAACCTGCTTTTCTCAGATTTTACTAACCGATAAATTTGTTTTCCCGAGGAAATGGTACGTGTTTGTGGGTATTTCTTTCTTCTTCGCTTGAAAATCTGTTACTTTTTGTTATCTGCAGTAATAATGTGTACTATGTGCTTGTTTGCTTGTTCCGCTTTTCATCTCATTATGAGGACTGGATATTCAGTGACTACAAAGTGGAATTGTGTGCGCACACAGACACCTGTCTCCATTTAATTATTCCACATCAGGCTAGGAGACGTTCTGTCAGCCGACACCTTGCTAGTGTTTGTAGTCTAGACATGTTGATTTAGCCTTAATCCGAGAATAAAAGCCGGACGCTCAATGCTACAGTTGTAGCGTCGAATGAGAATACTACTATGTAGGGAGGTTTAGTCTTTGTAAATGTAACTACTTTCTTGCTTTGCAGTGCTACAGTTATAGTGTCTAAATGAGAATACTACTATGTAGGGAGGTTTAGTCTTTGTAAATGGAACTACTTTCTTGCTTTGTAGTGCTGGAGTGGGTCGGACAGGCACATACATCGCTCTCGACATCGCTCTGGACCAAGCTGAAAAAATCGCGGCATTAGATATAGCGGCCATTGTGAATGGATTACGTAAAGAACGGTGCAACATGGTTCAAGCAATGGTAGATAACTATGAGTGAAAAAAACGTAAATAAATTAAGACGAGGTACGCATGGAATGAAGGATGGGTGACGGCGCATGGTCATGAATGTATTCTGCACACTGTCTGCTGTCGTATTTCTGGCCTACTATTTAAACATGTCATTTTTCGTTACACGCACACATCCGCACTCACGCATACACATAATGAAAATGTACAAGAGTTAAGAATTATTCAACTAGACATTACGCTTGAACACGACGATAAAGTTTCTGTCAAATTCCTACTGGACACGTGTAACCATCTGACTTAGATTACGCTTTTATTTATTTATTTTGTATTTTTTAAATTTTGCATCCGCATCGGAAACTGACTTCCAACAAACGAATAAAAAAGCCGTTGTTTTTACATCCACACTCAAGGCAATTGTATTTTTCTGCACACTGTTGAGCAGTTCTCACCCCATGTGAAAGTAGAAAAGTCGTCCTCATATACATACCTAACACAAACCTATCCATAATTTTAACCAGACGACAAAATACATTTTAAAATGGTAAGTCGTCCTCATATACATACCTAACACAAACCTATCCATAATTTTGACCAGACGACAAAATACATTTTAAAATGGTAGGTCGAAAGCACGAGTAGCGCCATCATTTCCGCTTTAATCTGTATTTTGCTCAGAACCCAGTACCTCTCTCTGATGTTTATTTTAGCTATTTTGCTCAGAACCCAGTACCTCTCTCTGATGTTTATTTTAGCTATTTTGCTCAGAACCCAGTGCGTTTTTCTGGGGTTTTGCTCAGATCTAATACGTTTTTCTGTTTGGGGTTTTATTTTTGGATTAAACCCAATGCGTTTCCCTGATGTTTATTTTTGTTTTGCTTAGATTCAGTACGCTTTCCTGCGATTTTTTGCACAGATCCAGTACGCGTTTTAGATTTTGTTGTTGTTGTTTAGACCCAATAGTTTATTTTGCGGGGTTGGAGGGTAGGGTGGTTGATTAGACCCGGTATGCTTTCTGGGGTCTTTTTGCATAGAACTAGTATGTTTTCTGTTTTTGCTTAGAACTAGTATGTTTTCTGTTTTTGCTTAGAGCCAGTCCCAGTACTTTTACTGTTTTGTTTGTTTTTGCTCAGACCCAGTACGTTTCTTAAGTTTTTTGGTTTAAACCCTGTATGTTTTTTTGATATTTTGTTTTGCTTATAATCAGTAAGTTTTTTGCTGTGGATTAAACCCAGTAGTTTTTTCTGAGGTCTAAGTTTTCCTGGATATTTTTGCGCAGATCCCAGTACTCCTTTTTGCTTAGTTCCAGTACATTTTCTGTTTCTGTTTAGACGCAGTATGTTCTGTTTCTGTTTAGACCCAGCACAGGGGAAAGGTTGGTGTGTGTGTGTGTGTGTGTGGGGATTTGCTTAGACCAAGTATGTTTGGGTTGTTGGTTTTTATGCTTAGAACTAGTTTGTTTTCTGGTTTTGTTTAGATCCAATACATTTTCTGTTTTGTATTATTTATTTTTATTAAGATCACGTACGTTTTTTCTGTTTTTGCTCAGACCAATAAGTTTTTCTGTTTTTGCTCAGACAAATATGTTTTATGCTTTTTGCTCAGACCCACTACCTTATTGTTTTCTCTCAGACCCAGTACGTTTTTTTCTGCTTTTGCTCAGACCCAGTACGTTTTTTTCTGCTTTTGCTCAGACCCAGTACGTTTTTCTTTACGAAGTGGTTCTGGAGGCTTACACAAGTCGACACACAAGACTGAGTGTGGATGAGTTCAAAAAGACGTTTCCTACCAACCTCGACCCACACACAGGCAACGCGAGACTAGAAAACGAGTATCGGGTTAGTTACCTCTCCCTGCGGGCCAAAGTTAAATACTGAGCAAATATCAATATTACACTTGACATTCACACTGAATGGATTAAAAATTTTAATCCTTCTTTTAATCCTCTCTATATTCCTGTGTGATCTTCTTCGGTTTTGTTTTCTTTCTCAACATCCTTGTGTGTATGATGTTCATTAAATAAAAATGTATATTTGCTTCTCTTTCCTGTTTTTTTCCTCACTCACTTTTCCCACTTCTTTTCTTAGTCACTTTTCCCTCTTCTTTTCCATCATTCTTAACCATAACGATTGAAATATTGTCCATTAAAATTATGAATTTAAATTTTAATTGATTGAAGGAGGCAGAAATAAGATACAGAAGTATTTAGTTTACACAATAAATAGACGTATTCATTCATGCGCCACTCGTTATCTATCTATCTGTCTATCTATCTATCTATCTATCTATCTATCTATCTATCTATCTATCTATCTATCTATCTGTCTGTCTGTCTGTGCTTCGTTTCGCTAACACTCACCCCAGAAACCGCAATAGACCTTTCATCTTCACGATGTTCTCAGTCTTGGTCTGCTTTGGGGGGAGCCCCACAGCCTCGCGGTGCGTCCGAGGTGGGCAGGAGGGTTGGGGGAAGGGGGTGAAACAGGTCGCACCTAGTTTGGCGCACACCCTCAACCACCCTCCGTCGGTGGGGGGGGAGGAGGAAGAAGCCGGGGTTTGTTGTTGTTATTCCCCTCACACTCACCCCAGAAACCGCAATAGACCTTTCATCTTCACGATGTTCTCAGTCTTGGGCTGCTTCTGGGGGATCCCCAAAGACTCGCGGTGCTTCTGAGGTGGAGGGCAGGAGGGCTGGCGGAAGGGTGTGAAACAGGTCGCACCTATTTGGCGCACAATCGCCCTCCCTCGGTGGGCGGACAGTTTAGGTATTCTAGTCTAGCTATTTTAATTACAATCCACATTTCTGTTTACCTGCTAACAAATTACATATCTGCTACTTAACTATATACCTGTGTGCATGAATAAACAACTAGCTAGCTAAATAATTATGTCATAGTATGATTGTTTTGACATTTTGGTTAAACAGATTTTGAAAAAGATGAAAGAATTAAATGAATCCAAGATGAGTCACGCCGAAGCAGAAAAGGGAGTTAATTTATGTAAAAACAGACATGTAGGAGTTTTGCCAGGTATGAATTATAATTATGTCCGTAAGGTATACAGTTTAACCCTAAAATAATCTCACTAAATAAAAACAATCAATTTATGTTTTCAGTTTAAGAGGTTTTGGATATTTGTATTCCAGCTAAAACTGTTTTTGACATACCTTCTTCGTTTATATACAACCTTGCTTTTGCATACACCATACACCAAACACCATACCGATACCCCCCCTATTTGGGAACTTCCTTATTGAGATGTCAAATCTTTTTGGTCAGGACCGCATAGTGAGGGGAACCAAGTCCCTCAAGAACTATCTAGATAAAAAGCACCATGCAATTGTCACCATCTTGAATATGTTAAGCATTGTCTTTCTATAGACGTACATTATTCCTTGCATTGTTTGCTTTTATGTACTCACTTTTTGCATTGACATAAACGTGTTTGCTTTTATGTACTCACTTTTTGCATTGACACAAACGTGTTTGCTTTTAGGTACTCACTTTTTGCATTGACATAAACGTGTTTGCTTTTATGTACTCACTTTTTGCATTGACATAAACGTGTTTGCTTTTATGTACTCACTTTTTGCATTGACATAAACGTGTTTGCTTTTAGGTACTCACTTTTTGCATTGACAAGTCCTTTCATTTCATTTCTTGTAATTCTTACTTCCCTTTTGTTGCGCTATAATATGTCCTGCCTCTGTTGTGATCATTATTATGAATATCTTATTATGTAATAATGCATAATCACTTATCAGTGGTTAAATATTAATTTAGGATCTGTTTTTTTCCATATGAATTACAGCTTTCTTTGTAATTATTCTGCTTTCCTTGCAATATTATACACACCATTCCAAATTATTGCAAAAAAATGTCCTTTGCTGCTAAACACATATTGTCATGCAATTGCACGCACCCATCACTGCTACTAATCATCTTTCCTTGTATATATATATATACACTACAGACTTTTCCTTGCAGTTAGGCACATTTATATATCCTACAATTACACATATTTCCTTGCAGTTAGGCACATTTATATATCCTACAATTACACATATTTCCTTGCAGTTAGGCACATTTATATATCCTACAATTACACATATTTCCTTGCAGTTAGGCACATTTATATATCCTACAATTACACATATTTCCTTGCAGTTAGGCACATTCATATATCCTATCATTACACACAATTTCTTTGCAGTTAGGCACATTTATATATCCTACAATTACACACAATTTCTTTGCAGTTAGGCACATTCAGATATCCTATCATTACACACAATTTCTTTGCATGTATTGCGACTCTTACTTACAATTATTAATTCCGGATGGAAGGAGGTCCCACTAAATTCCGATTATATCATGTAACTACGACGAGTAATGTAAAACCGATTTGTGTCAAGTCGGGGGGTAAGTGGGAGATTAGCTTAATATATTTTGCAATAACAATAACACTCAAACGCTTGTTTATCCTATTCTTCAATTGCAAAATGGCATATACGTATCTTGTTATCCGTTTATTCTTGAATTTCTCACCTATTTAAAGAAACAAAGTTATTATCTTATACAATAATTGTAGATACATAATCTCTTGTATACATTTATTGGTTCATTTAAAATTATTCAAAAATCAAAAGCACATGAATATGATCCATACTTAAAAGCAAAATTAATTCTAATTACTTTTACTTCTGCAATTGCTTTTTCTAAGATGACAGATATCGTGTCCGGTTGACTAGCCAAGTATCCGGCAGAAATCACTACATAAATGCTGTCTATATGCCGGTAGGCTATCCGGGTTTTTCATTTAAGACATTTTCGGAAAGTAACATAATTAGCACTCACAAATAGGAGATAGCAATTATATTATAGTTTATAATTAGAAATATAATTAAAATAATATATTCAGGCATTAATATATGTGTAAAATGTTAGTTTTATGTTTTACTTCATCATACTTCTCTAGTGCATTTTGACCCCTACCCCACCCGCCTCCTAATTACACACACACACACACACACACACACACACACACACACACACACACACACACACACACACACACGTGCATACACCACAGAGAAAAAACACGTGCTCATACACACCCAATGCGCCTACCCACCCACCCACACCCATAGCCACGCACTAAATTGGATCTTATCCAAATTACGAAAAACATAACATATATAACTTGTAACCTACAAACTTATTATTATACATAAAGCACACGAAATAATTATAGACGTCAATAAAACATAACATATATAACTTGTAACGTACAAACTTATTATTATACATAAAGCACACGAAATAATTATAGACGTCATAAAACATAACATATATAACTTGTAACGTACAAACTTATTATTATACATAAAGCACACGAAATAATTATAGACGTCATAAAACATAACATATATAACTTGTAACGTACAAACTTATTATTATACATAAAGCACACGAAATAATTATAGACGTCATAAAACATAACATATATAACTTGTAACGTACAAACTTATTATTATACATAAAGCACACGAAATAATTATAGACGTCATAAAACATAACATATATAACTTGTAACGTACAAACTTATTATTATACATAAAGCACACGAAATAATTATAGACGTCAATAAAACTTCTTTCAAATTTTACAGTCCAATAAGGGAGAAATGTGGTAGAAATGATTTTAGTAAATATTTATAATTTTTGTAATTTGGTTTTACAAATTTAAACCTTAATGCTAGCACTGTGCATCAGAAACACACCGACACACAGACTTGAACACGGATGCGCACAAAGCAACAGAACACGGATATACAAATTAACACATACAGACATTTAATTATAAGCAATCAGACACAGATTAAGTCACACATTCCATTGATGCATCTACACACACAGACACACACGCACACATAAGACAACACGCTCACACAGCAGTTATTGTGAATACCTGCACATAGATATCCCGACTATTATGAATTATAATCGTGTTCTTACATTTGCAAGTGTTTAATACAGCGTTGCAACCTCAGTACAGAAATACATAAAACATTTCGGCATTCTGTACACACACACACACACACACACACACACACACACACACACACACACACACACACACACACACACACACACACTCACAAACACACACACACACACACACACACACACACACACACACACACACACACACACACACACACAATCAATCAATCAAAATTAATCGTGCTCTCATATATTGTTTTCCTTAACAACGGATATTGCGCTTGTTTTCAAGACATTTAGAAACTGTGTGGGTTGCATCTTGACCCAATTACCTCTTTCCACCACCATTTATGACCTGTGGAGACTTGTGGATGAAAATGCCATCTCAACCATTGCATGCTTGGATAATATCGATGAAGATTTAATGAAGGTAATTCATGAAAGTCGATTTGTTAAATATGCGAATGCAGTGGAATATTCTCGTACTTATTTTCTTTATTGTAACTGTTGAATGGAGATTCATGGATGTACGTAAATATGACGTGAAAAGCCAACCCTTACACGAAAAATTCAATCAGCAGACCTCCAGTCTCCATCATTCTGCCGTGCGTGACAGCTGGGATGACGTCATGTGTAAAGACACACTATTTCTGCTCAAGAAGAAATTACATGCAACGTCTTTGTGTGACAGCTGGGATGACGTCATGTTTAAAGTCACACTATTTCTGCTCAAATAGAAATTACATGCAACGTCTTTGTGTGACAGCTGGGATGACGTCATGTTTATTAAGAATAATTTGGTTTTGACAGAATTATTACACACAAGATCATTAAGAATTTTGATACACGATTATTAAGAATAATACATTTGTTTTTTTCTAGTAGATAATGAATCACTGAATAGTTTTATTTATTTTATTATGAAATACAATAAAACATTTTGACAGAATTATTACACACAAGGTCATTAAGAATAACACGTTTTGACAGAATTGAATAGCAACCCCTAACAAAATGTGGAGCATGTTAGTTGGTGCTATCTAAAAATATATAAAATACGTGTGTAGTCGCTAAAGTAGTGATTTAATTTTTCTAGGGCGAGTTGTCGTACTGGCCAGAAAAACATGGAACAACGATGAGGGTCGGATCTTATGACGTCACCATGAAGTCAAAGAAGGAGCTTGGAGACAAATTCA
Organism: Sinotaia quadrata; assembly: GCA_028829895.1. Lineage (NCBI taxonomy): Eukaryota > Metazoa > Mollusca > Gastropoda > Architaenioglossa > Viviparidae > Sinotaia > Sinotaia quadrata. The sequence goes on from CM054178.1 coordinate 4,741,651, forward strand.
CAAGTTACAAGTTTTTCTTACAGCACACGGTGAGCTTTCAAAGAGTAATATTGATGACTTTTGAGATGTAGGCTACGTAATATCAGTGTTGATGTGAGCTTTCAAAGAGTAATATTGATGACTTTTGAGATGTAGGCTACGTAATATCAGTGTTGATGTGAGCTTTCAAAGAGTAATATTGATGACTTTTGAGATGTAGGCTACGTAATATCGGTGTTGATGTGAGCTTTCAAAGAGTAATATTGATGACTTTTGAGATGTAGGCTACGTAATATCAGTGTTGATGTGAGCTTTCAAAGAGTAATATTGATGACTTTTGAGATGTAGGCTACGTAATATCAGTGTTGATGTGAGCTTTCAAAGAGTAATATTGATGACTTTTGAGATGTAGGCTACGTAATATCAGTGTTGATGTGAGCTTTCAAAGAGTAATATTGATGACTTTTGAGATGTAGGCTACGTAATATCGGTGTTGATGTGAGCTTTCAAAGAGTAATATTGATGACTTTTGATTTAGGCTACGTAATATCAGTGTTGATGTGAGTTTTCAAAGAGTAATATTGATGACTTTTGAGATGTAGGCTACGTAATATCGGTGTTGATGTGAATTTTCACTCATTAGCATTGATAATTTTTGAGATGTTGGCTCGTAATGTCACTTTAAATTGTAAGAGGTGAGATTTGAGAAGTAGGCCTCATACCTCCATTGAAATTCAAGAGGTGAACTTTAATTCTTTAATATTGATAATGTTTAAGATGTGGACCTTATTATGTATTATTCTTTTTAAAAGGTGAACTTTAATATTGATAACATTTAAGATGTGGGCTACATTATGTACTGTTAAAGTTAAAAAGGTGGGTTTTAATTCCTTAATATTGATAACTTTTAAGATGTGGTCTACGTTATGTTAAAAATGGTGGGCTTTAAAATATAGGGAGAATTTATTATTAGGGTTAATTTCTCTCAGTAAAGCTACTTTTGTTTTATCTGTAAAGTATGTGTACCAAAATAAATATTGTCTTTTACATTAAATAAAACTAGATTCAGTGTGCAAAGGTACAAGCAATACCAGACTCACGGGTGTGCAGACTCCTATACTATGCCAGCAGTTCCCACATGGTACAGATATGCCACGTGGTGCAGATATGCCATGTGGGAGCTTGAATGAGTTGTGTCAAGTGCACTAATATATATTTCTACGAAATGAATACCTAGATATACCAGAATCTGCCATTTACATGTGTCTGTAGACAGATCTTCACTCTCGAGACATCCAACTGCTGCACTTCCAGAACTGGACGCAAGAGAAAATTCCTGCCAATACATCACAGTTTCTCACTTTGGTGGGCATGCTGAACTCGGTGCTGGGAGATAACCCCACACATCCCATTCTTCTGCAGTGCTTGTATGTATTAAACAGAAGTGTCGTCATAGAATTGAATTTATTGCACGGGGAGAGGAGGAGCGAGCGAGAGTGGTAAATGCCTTTATTGATAAGAAGATAGGCGTTGTGTGAAGACTTATGGTATGTTTGTAGGCGTTGTGTGAAGACTTATGGTATGTTTGTAAGGAGATAGGCGTTGTGTGAAGACTTATGGTATGTTTGTAAGAAGATAGGCGTTGTGTGAAGACTTATGGTATGTTTGTAGGCGTTGTGTGAAGACTTATGGTATGTTTGTAGGCGTTGTGTGAAGACTTATGGTATGTTTGTAGGCGTTGTGTGAAGACTTATGGTATGTTTGTAAGGAGATAGGCGTTGTGTGAAGACTTATGGTATGTTTGTAAGAAGATAGGCGTTGTGTGAAGACTTATGGTATGTTTGTAGGCGTTGTGTGAAGACTTATGATATGTTTGTAAGAAGATAGGCGTTGTGTGAAGACTTATGGTATGTTTGTAAGAAGATAGGCGTTGTGTGAAGACTTATGATATGTTTGTGAGAAGATAGGCGTTGTGTGAAGACTTATGGTATGTTTGTAAGAAGATAGGCGTTGTGTGAAGACTTATGGTATGTTTGTAAGAAGATAGGCGTTGTGTGAAGACTTATGGTATGTTTGTAAGAAGATAGGCGTTGTGTGAAGACTTATGGTATGTTTGTAAGGAGATAGGAGTTGTGTGAAGACTTATGTTTGTGAGAAGATAGGCGTTGTGTGAAGACTTATGATATGTTTGTGAGAAGATAGGCGTTGTGTGAAGACTTATGGTATGTTTGTAAGAAGATAGGCGTTGTGTGAAGACTTATGGTATGTTTGTAAGAAGATAGGCGTTGTGTGAAGACTTATGGTATGTTTGTAAGGAGATAGGCGTTGTGTGAAGACTTATGTTTGTGAGAAGATAGGCGTTGTGTGAAGACTTATGGTATGTTTGTAAGAAAATAGGCGTTGTGTGAAGACTTATGGTATGTTTGTAAGAAGATAGGCGTTGTGTGAAGACTTATGGTATGTTTGTAAGAAGATAGGCGTTGTGTGAAGACTTATGATATGTTTGTGAGAAGATAGGCGTTGTGTGAAGACTTATGGTATGTTTGGTCAGGTCCGTGCTTAGAGAAAGTGGATGGTGTTGTATGAAGATAGGCATTGTTTGTGTGAAGATAGGCTTTGTTTGTGTGAAGATGGGCGTTGTTTGTGTGAAGATTTAGTGGTGTTACCTCGATATAGGTTATTTGTATAAAGTCAGGCGGCGTTTGTACAAAGTTGGATGTACTTGTATAAAGTCAGGCGGCGTTTGTACAAAGTTGGATGTACTTGTATAATGTCAGGTGGCGTTTGTACAAAGTTGGATGTACTTGTATAAAGTCGGGCGGGGTTTGTACAAAGTTGGATGTACTTGTATAAAGTCGGCCGGTATTGGTGCGAAGATGATGAATGTTTGTAAAAGTCGGGCGGCATTTATTTGAGAATTAAAATGAAGATATTCCAGTATAAACTCTGCTTGTATAAATGTGAACGGTTACTTATAGAAAGGTGGGTAGTGTTTGCAGGAAGGTGATAAATATTTGTACAAGGATGGATATTGATTGACTAAACATGAATGGTGAAACAATATAAGTGTGTTTACATAAAGAAATGCTAATTGCCAATATACTCTGCTTACATACGACCATACATGGTTTATTTCTACACGTCATCATCAATCATCATTGTCTGTTTAAAACCACTATGGACACATGACACGTCATCATCAATCATCATTTGTCTGTATAAAGCCACTATGGACACACATGACACTTCATCATCAATCATCATTTATCTGTATAAAGCCACTATGGACACACATGACACGTCATCATCAATCATCATTTGTCTGTATAAAAACACTATGGACACACATGACACGTCATCATCAATCATCATTTGTCTGTATAAAAACACTATGGACACACATTACAAAGTTTACTTTCTTTTAATGTGCAGTGATGGGGCAGTCAAATGCGGACTGGTTTGTGTCATGTGCAACGTCATTGAACGTCTGACGTCAGATCGGGAGATTGATGTCTTTTTGGCTGTCCGACATATGCACACCATCCGACCACAGTGTGTGACGTCAGAGGTATGTTATAATACATCATGTTTATAATTCAGGAACAAACAAATAAAATTATAGACACATAGAATACAACAGGAACAAACAAATAAAATTATAGACACATAGAATACAACATGGTGACACACTAACCTACAAAAACAGAAATCACGAAATGGGACGTAAAAGGATACCCAAGCAAAATAGTTAGATAAATAAAACACCAAATGTATAGAAGACAGACTACCCCCTCACAACCAACTTACTAAAAACTTATTACGAAACACAAATTAAACTTACTCAAACGGACCACCACCCCTCAAACGGTTCCATCGCCACTATGGATCATCTCCCCTCCCCTCCAACACAGAAGTAGACCTTAAACGTAAAACAAAACCCTCTAAATGCACCAACACACAACGTAAAACAAAACCCTCTAAATGCACCAACACACAACGTAAAACAAAACCCTCTAAATGCACCAACACACAACGTAAAAAATAAAACCTCTAAATGCACCAACACACAACGTAAAAAAAAACCTCTAAATACACCAACACACAACGTAAAAAAAAACCCTCTAAATACACCAACACACAACGTAAAAAAAAAAACCTCTAAATACACCAACACACAACGTAAAACAAAAAAACCTCTTAATACACCAACACACAACAATCACAACAAAACAAGTCAGAGCAAATATACAAAAATTATCCAGTTCATCTAAAAATGTCTGAGATGGTTCCAAATCATCTGATGGAACTGGAGCAGCCATTCACTATTACCAAGGAACATACACTTACAAATTACACCCTGCTAATTCAGTACCTCCAGCGGAACTGGTAGTCATACAAATTACACCATGCTCATACAATACTAACAACTGAACTGGTAGCCATACAAAAAGCACTTTCACAACTGAACAAAATCCATCCTTACCCGTAACTAAAAACATACTAATACTAACTAACATATTATCGTCAATACAGACTTTATGCAACACAAATATCATTTCCAAAACATACACCACAAACAAAATAAGACACTACATCAGGAAATAAGATAAACAACACAATAAAACCACATTACTATGGATACCAAGCCCCAAGAACGTTTCAAGAAATGAAGCAGCAGATTAAGGATCGAAATGTGGTAAATAACAATAAAACCACATTACTATGGATACCAAGCCCCAAGAATGTTTCAAGAAATGAAGCAGCAGATTAAAGATCAAAATGTGGTAAATAACAATAAAACCACATTACTATGGATACCAAGCCCCAAGAATATATTAGGAAATGAAGCAGCAGATAAAGGGTCAAAATATGGTATATAACAAAGAGCATCAAAAGATGAAAAGTCTATTGAGGTTCATGTGAGGAAAGAAATTATTGAAAAAATATTCAGGTTTTGCAAAAGCTAATGAAGAATGAAATACATACCTGGCCTCACTACAAGCAGTCAAATGATTATTATGGGATGTTGTTATGCCGTAGCTATCCATAAATTAAGAAAGTCACCATTACCGACAGAACCTCTGGTTGCTTATCAGAAGCTATTATTTTGGCAAGAACACCAACGGGTGGGACCCATATGACCCAATCAGATTTTGATAATGAATATATAACATGGGTGAATAAGATCGAACAAAAGTTTCATTAGGGGCGAATGTCCATTCAAGCATAGGACATGTTTAAGAATACATGACGTACGAGACAATTCAAATTTAAGTCGTGCACTTAGTAAAATGAGTGTGTAAATTCGATGGAATACAATTCTCAAAATATTTGTTTTTGCCACGTAGACGACGAAACCGTAATCAAGGTAATATCTTCTTACTATAATTTACTCACAGCGAACAGCGAGGTGACTCGATTTAGATCTGGACCGCCAAAGACGTCATGAAGAAATTTAAGATGACAGTACTTTGATTTCTTTCATTTCCTTTTATGTGTCCACGCTAGACTCAATCCAGTGAATGGATATAAATAAAAATGAATGCTTTTACACTTAAATATGTTACAATAGTAAAAGTTACAGATAACCTGATACGTAAATAGGTATAACTATATCATAGAGAGGAACAAGAAATTGAAAACTTGGAAATACTGACAGATTTGGCGTGTCTAATACGATGGCAAAAGGCAGTAATTTTCATGAGCAAATATCTTTTTCGGACCATTTGTTGCTAGTTCACATTCACCTTTTAGTCACTGTACCTTTAATGAAGCAAAACCCTCAGGGAGAGCTCATTAGGTTAAGTTTTCGCACTTTGAAAACTTAATGACAAATGTGTTCTTCACACCATGACAAAGTATAAGTGTTATACTGCAAAATTGTTTGTCAATTATCATTTCAAGAAAGTAAACCAGTAACTCGTAACACATAACAGAATAACTTCATGTATGTCACTTAATGTAGTGTTGCCTAGGCTGTAATTAATTTACGGTTGACCAACGATGTAGAACTATGAATACCTACCTTACATTGACGGAATTCAATGATTATTGGATAACTGAAATGTTGAATGAAAAGAGAGTTATAATTATCGAAAACCACGGGTACATTTGGCATAATTATGCGTGTGCCATCGTATTATACAGTTATAACATATTCTGTACTACAGAATAATGAGTAGCGCAGGTAAGACATCAATATTGTCTCCCTTATATCTGATCTCATTATTTCTTCCCTTATGTTTCAACGCATTATTACCTCCCTTACATTTGATCTCATTATTATCCACTAGATAGTTAGATAGATAGATAGATAGATAGATAGATAGATAGATAGATAGATAGATAGATAGATAGATAGATAGATAGATAGATAGATAGATAGATAGATTAGTAAGATGTATGCACAATTCATTGCTGAATGTTGTAATTTTATTTATTGAAATGGAAAAAATAGTTTTAGTATCTTACAATTCAAAGACTAAGGAATGAATATTGAAAGTAAATAACACTAATGGCTGTCTGTGCTTTTTTTTAAAATGCTGTAGTAAAAAAAACTGTTAAGTCTTTTAAGTCACCAAAATTCACCAAAGCACGAACGATATAATTGTCTATACGCGTTCTCCTGAAAATGCACATTTTTTTCACTCTCACTTTTAATATATTCCACCAGGTAATTTCAATCAATGTGTGCGCGTATTTTAGGACACACACACACACACACACACACACACACACACACACACACATATACATATATATATATATATATATATATATATATATATTTGTTTGAGTTTACTGGGCAAATGCAGGTATGGGCAAGTATATGCGCTGAGTAGATTTAAACTTAACTGTTTCAGTGAAAAGCAACACATAATGGATTTAAATTGCTATTGCGCCTCTGTTTGTGATGTGGAAAACGTTTACGTCATTTCCGGTGACGTTTTCCTATCCTGTGCTCTGTCTTTACAGGTGCAGTACGTATACCTTCATCGTGTGCTCCAGGAGTATTTGACAAGAATGGACATTTATGAGAACGCATAAATTTGCAGATAGTCAAGCAAAATACGCTTATTCTTTGTTATTATCCAGTCATTCCTGACTTTTTTCAGTATCAATTTAATATATATTTATTTTTACAAACAGTATTACGTTACCATTTAGTTATCAGAGAGTTACATGAGAGAAGCAGTGAAATACATGAGGCAGTGAGATACTTGAGAGAGGCAGTGAGTTACATGAAAGAAGCAGTGAGTTACATTAAAGAGGTAGTGAGTTACATTAAAGAGGTAGTGAGTTACATGAAAAAAGCAGTGAGTTACATAAAGAAGCAGTGAGTTACGTGAAAGAGGCAGTGAGTTACGTGAAAGAGGCAGTGAGTTACGTGAGAGAGGCAGTGAGATACATGAGAGAAGCATTGAGATACATGAGAGAGGCAGTGAGTTACATGAGGCAGTGAGATACATGAGAGGGGCAGTGAGTTACATGAAAGGCAGTGAGTTACATGAAAGAGGCAATGAGTTACTTGAGAGAGGCAGTGAGTTACATGAGAGAGACAGTGAGATATATGAAGGAGGCAGTGAGTTACGTGAAAAAGGAAGTGAGAACATGAGAGATACATTGTGTTACGTGAGAGAAGCAGTGAGATATATGAAAGAGGCAGTGAGATACATGAGAGAAGCAGTGGGATATGTGAGTGAGGCAGTGAGTTATGAAAGAAAGAGTGAGATACATGAAAGAGGCAGTGAGGCAGTGAGATACATGAGTGAGGCAGTGATTTACATGAAAGAGGCAGTGAGTTACATAAGAGTAGCAGTGAGTTACATGAGTGACAGAGAGTTTCATGAGAGAATCATTGAGATACATGAGGGAAACATTGAGATCAATTGTTTTATTGATTAAAAGGCGTTGTGTTAATACAAGACTTTCTCAAGATGAGGGAAACATTGAGATCAATTGTTTTATTGACTAAAAGGCGCTGTGATAATTTTACAAGACTTTCTCAAGATGAAGCGTTCATAGTGTTCGAATATAGTACTGAAAATACGTTTACTTGTCATCAACTGGGCGCGAAATTAATATATAATAATTAATTCATAATGTTCCAAGATGGCATTCACTGAAAATATAATTGTTTATTCTAAACTGAGCATTTATGCACACTTTATCAATATAAAAATGTAATCCCTTAATATAACTAATGAAAATAGAATTTGAATGACTGGAATTGTGAAGGTTTTAAACCAGTGGCACCGAGTCAGAATTAAAAAATTACTAATAGTTCCAAATGCCTATTGACTATGATTTCTTCGCTGAAAAGATTGATCAAACATGGATAAACGCGTGAAATAATTGTTGTGGCAGTGTAAAGGTTGTTGTTGTTGAATGTGGGGAACGCTTCCGGCTTCCGCCGCTTTCGCGTTTGGAGAGGGGGAGAGGGGGGATGCCTTTCTGCTGCTGCGTGTGCCCGTTGAGAAAACATGTCTGGCCGGCAAAGGCGGACTCCAAACCCGGTGATCCGTGGGTTGAAGTCGATGTTGTTGTTCCTGGCGGTGGCGTTGATGTTGTTGCCGTTTCTGGTGTTATGGTGAGGGGGGGGTGTCTTACAGAGCCCAGGCTAGTAACACACTAGATCTATCCCCAGTGTATACATGTGTCCGGGTTGTTCGACTTCCCGACCTCCTCACTGGTGGCGTTGTTGTTGTTGTTGTTGTCGTGGCTGTCCCCGGTGTCCGTTGATGCCTGAAGGTGGCGCTGGCGGCCAGTACAGATGGTCGAGTAGCAGTTGGATTAAATCGGCCATTGGATGGTTAAAATAACCCCAAGAGGGGTACTGTTGTTCCTGGTACTGCCAGTGTTGTTGTTGTTGTTGCTGTCCGCGATGTTGTTGCGGTTGTTGTTGAGGGCGCTGTTGTTGCCTCCGAATATGTGGTGGCGGGCGCCGTCTTTTTTCTTTTCGCCCTGTTCTGGTGCTGTTGTGGGTGGTGTGGGCTGGCATTTTGATGTTGTTGCTGTTGTTGTTGTCGTTGTCGCCGTTGTTGCTGGTCGAGGCCTCGTCGCTGGTATGGGTGAGAGGGGTACGGCCTCGAGCTCCCTTGAAACCTGGTCCAGTATGGTATCAAATTCGTTCGATTGTTGAGGTTCGTTCATGTGGACGTTTGTCGTTTGGATTTTTTTTTCCTTCGTCTCGATGTTGGTAGTCTGTGTATTAGCGGCTTTATGAGGTTTTTCCTTTTTCTTCTTTGTCTCTGTTTGAATTTTCTTTTCCTCACTTGTAGTCCTTTGAGTTTGGGTTTTTTTTTCTTCCGACGCTGGAGTTGGTGTCTGGGAAAATGCCACTTTGCTGTTAATTTTTTCAGTCGAAGTCTGTGTGGCGTTGATGTGGAATTTTCCACACGATGTGCGTGTTGCTTTCTTGGTCACTCGTGTTGATGGACGTTTGAGTTTCGTTGTCAGCACATGTTGTAGATTTCATATCCTCTTTTTTGATGAGGTGCCAATTCTTGTAAATTGTATAAGCTTCACGCATGCCTACCTCACTTATTGCGTCGAATACTTCGAGCAGTAAATAACTGTACGCTTTGTTGATTTTATCGTTGCCAGTATCGATTTGGAGGCAGTAGGGTGCAAGCATTATGCGGCGGTGGGCACGCTCCTCATCATCAAATCTGGACTTAAAGGTAATTAATCAGTCGTGGATATAATAGTCTAAAATAATTGTTGTGGCAGTGTAAAGGTAATTAATCATTCATGGATATAATAGTCTAAAATAATTTCAGTTGAGCAAAATTGAATTAGTCACGACCAGATGAATGGAATGTTTGAACCTGGGAGTGGTTCGCAGGTGTAAACCATGTCAGGGGCCTTAACTACAGCAGTACATGTGGACACATGAAACTGAAAGTGACACACATATTGGACTGAATAATTAACACCAATCTCTACGTTTACAACGAATTGACTGAATGAGATGTAGTTGAAATAAATGTTATACATCGATGTAAATATGTGTTGATGATCATGATGAACAAATGCCACAAAGAGTCACAGCAAACTCGATGAATATGCTGGACGCACGTGTTAAAGACAACAGGAATTCAATCACACATCTATCTAAGTCACGCCATTTCCCACTATAGCCAAAACGAAGACAACAGGAATTCAATCATCGCACCAATCATAGGCTTATCATTTTCAACATAGCCAAAACAAAGACAACAGGAATTCAATCACCACACATATCAAAAGCATTGCAATTTTTCACTACAACCAAGGCAAAGACAACAGGAATTAAAGACCAAGTGAAATGGAATCTAAGTCGGCTACAGATAAGAATAAATCCATATGAAATGAGTAATTCCCACTCTTAGAATCTAGACTGAAAAATTTAAACTTTAAGAGATTTGTATAAATGCATTTATTTTTGGTACTGAAAGTCAATATTTCTGAAAGAAATCAGAGCTCTCGTTCATTTGCGAGACTGACTTCTCACCATAGCAACATAACATGTGACGTCACGAGTGGGAACTACAATCTGATGCACTGTCAGTCATATTGTCGTGTAGTTTAAAAAATTACAATATGGTTAAATATTGCAGAGCATATGGCTGCATGAACCAAACATATTCATTTTTTTATATTTCCCAAAGAACACAAATTACAAAATTAAAAAAATGATTAAATTAAATATTCTTGACAATATTTGGAACATTACACTGAATAATCACAAAATATTTAATGTGAACAATATTCTGCCATCACATTTACGAACCAATGTTTGCGAATAAAAATACTTTTAACAATTCTAATCACATTTTTGAAAAATAATTTTTGTGTATGTATCAGGATATTTTGCTGTGTTTTTCAAAATCAAAGCACAATCTACACAACTTTTATGATAAAATAACGAAGTGGTCATGATGGGGATGGAAATAATATACACAATAAATATCAGTATACAGACACTATTTCATTGAATTAAAGCTTCATAAAATTGGGTATAGTGGATACCAATCGTGTAATGCGTCAGTATTTTCAATATGGCGGCGTTTGGTGACGATGTCCATTAGTTTTGCGAAAATCCATCTAATGTCCTTACATCCTGTGGAAAGCCACCAGATCGTGAAGGACGCGGTCTAATTTTAAAGCGTGTGCCAATTTCCCGCAGTTCAAGCAATAATGACGTTTTGTTACGTCATGGAAAATGACGTCAATTGCTCACAGATCTACGAGGCACAAATAAACTATAAACGGAAACAAAGAAATAGCGATAAACTAATTCTAAATTTATAACCGTGGATCATTTTATCGTACGTCATATCCCTTGCACTATTTGACAACAGGTTGTGAGTAACAGGCTTACCCATTTCGTTGTTCGTATGTCATTGTTAGAGTTGCTATTGTTTTGAATATCCGCAACAAGTGTTGAATTTTCATATTGCATTATCTAAGCTAACTTCTTGAACTTATGCCACAATACAATTAGCATCGGTTTTTCCCTTCACTGTCGCTGTAACCTCATTTTAACGTTAAAATCATTAACACTCATTAATAATTAATGCTGTTCTTTGATTAAAATTCTAAACTTGAAGAGAAATGTGTATCATTTTCAAGAGTGTTAAAAAAAAAATACTATATTTGTGAAATGTTGGATTACCTGCATTTCTCCACTTCCATCTCACGTTTTCCTGAAATGTAAACATATTATCTTTTATGCTCATTGTTTGTTATATAGTGATCATAGATTTTTATGCTGATTGTTTTTTGTATAGTTGTCACGGGAAAAAAGGGGGAAGTAATCATAAAAAATTATTTGTTTTTACCCTTGATTATCTCCACTTGCCCATCGCGCGACACAGAGGTTCGCAAGTGTCATCTGCGAGCAAAATGACGTATTAATTACGTGCACTTTTAGCGAGTTTGTTTCCCTTTACTGTCAGGTCGTCTGCTTATTTTGTTTGCATACAATGTCAGCAAATTCATGTTTTCAACATTTTTATAAAGTCATGCTAAATAAACAATATTAGCCTATCAAAATGCAAAGGCTCAAAATATGTGAACAACCAACAAGAAGAAAATATTTGTGTTAGGAAAATAAGTTGGCCTCAACACCAAATATTTAAATGCAAAATGAACTATCTCAAATTTGAAATTATCCCACTCCGCTGGAATAACATGTGTGCCACAACACGAATTATAAACAACCTTGCGCCTAAACTTAATTAAACATAAAAATCCTGGCGGTCATAAATGTCCCGGTATTCTGACCTGTGTCAATCACAACTATAGTACTAGTGGTGTACTGGGTATGCTAACTGCCACGACACTTACGTGCTTGCTGCCTCATCTGCAGCCGCTGTCACTGTCCCAGTGACGTCATCAAAAACGTTTTCCGTACATCGCGGTTGATCAACCGACTGAAATGTTTTGGCAAAAACAACTAGGGCCTGAACTTTTAACTGAACACAACACGGAGCTGCTAGTTCAGAGGTAGCAGCAGTATGCGAAAAAATCTGCGATGCATCCAATATGTCATTTGACAACCAAGTTGCCTTGCGAAACTCTTGATAGGAACGTAGCAATAGTGTAGCTATTAGCGGCAGGGGTAGTCATGACAACCGAATCTATCTGGCTTGCTTGTCTGAACAAATGAATGGCTCTATGTAGCACTCAGCGTTTCAATCAGTGCACTAGACTTATGCTCCATAGGAGATACTGGCAACGAAACGAACTCTGAAACTTCGGACTGTACTTCAAGCGCGATAGGTGTTGTACATATCAAATCAGAAAATATCGGCGGTCCTGCTAGAGAAGTTTCCGTAGTCGAAAAAGATGGACACTGTTCTTGCCCCAATGGGGAAAACAGAAGGGACGACTGTCCTGAGAGATCTACAGAAGGCTTAGTTGTCTCACTCAAGTGATCGATTATCACAGAACATGGCGAAGAACTTGGACAAGAAACTTCTGCGCTATCATTATCACTACCACCAGAATCAAAATCAAATCCAAACTGGATATCTAACTTGGGTATTTCATAGTCAGGCATTTCTACTGCTGATGTAGGAATCTTAGATGGAGAAGGACGCTTTCGGACAATTTCCTTTACCACCATACTCACTAGTCACGTCATCTTGTCACCCCAGGAATTTAATCTCGTCACCCAATTCCTGTAAAACACCCGACTCTTCGAGCGGTGCTCGGAGAGAGTCATCTATTATATCAACAGCACTCGGGCGAGTAGCTTCCCCTGTCGTCACGACCTGGTCAACTACGGGTTCGCATCTTTTGAAATGCCTACAAAAACAGTCACCCACTGGGTCCTGAACCTTTGGCACAGACAAAGCGGCCTGGCAGGCCTTAATTATTGCCATCCCGCACTCCGCCAAACAGAAAGCATCCGGTGAACTCTTCTTAATTTTCGCCGCTTCTTTTAAAATCTCTTGTTCCTCAGCGGTTAGACCAGGGGTCGGGAACCTTTTTGTCTGAGAGAGCCATGGACACAACATATTTTGAAAAGTAATTCTATGAGAGCCATACATTATGTTTAAAACTAAAAATTCAAGTAAATGTGTAATTTTGTGTAATTTTCACACTAAAAGTACAATAATTATGTCTCTAATTCTTTTTAATAACATTATTATGCTGTTGCTAATCAATAATGAGAATTTCTTCCCATTAATGCGACTTCTGGTGCTGCATGGCTTTGCTGATGGCTTTGTAGTCTGGTTGATACGTTTTGAGGTTAAGCTTCATGCAGGTGTTGAGACTTCCATCCGTTAAACGTGATCGCAGGTTGGTCTTAATGTTCTTTAGATGTGAGAAAGACTGCTCGCATGCATACGTAGAGCCAAACATTGTCAGTACAGCAATACTCACACGCTGCAGTGTATGGTATGTGACGGGAAGCGCGTTCCAAGTTTTGACAATCAGCTGGTCTGCGTGTTGAAGTTTTTTAATTTCTGCCCACTTGTGTTGGCTCGCCAACTCTGCTTGCTGTCGTGCAAGTCTTTCCAAATCTTCATTCAGTGACTTGAACTTATTCACCCACATGTCTGAGGCCTTCAGGTCAGCAGCTTGGAGCTCAAAATCTCTGACGGAGACACCGGGGATGCAACTCAGGTCAGTGCTGTCCACTGCACACTCGTGTGGATGGGTGATGAACTTAAAAAGACGGGTGTGCTCGCGAAATTCTCCAAAGCGCGCTTTAAATGGCTGCAGGAGATTAGACGTGAAGCCTGCTAGCTGCTGAAGATTAAGATGTTGAGCAGGGTCACTTGATGTGCACATTATCTTTGAACTCTCCCAGTTTTTCAAAGTGTAGTAAACGACCTGTTTCAATGTCGGTGATGAAGAGTTCTAGCTTGTTTTCAAATGCAAACACTGCTTGTTGCAGGGATAAGATTGTGTTTCCAATGCCTTGCATTTTCACATTGAGCTGATTTAGATGTTCAGTCATGTCTACGAGATAATAGAACTTCAGAAGCCATTCAGTGACAGATAAACCTGTGTGACTTCACATTCAATAGTTTGAATATAATAATGAAAATACAATCAACATCATGCTCATGCGTGTTACAATTAAAATGCGACATTGCTTACGCAAGAGAATTTAAATCATTCAAAGAAAACATTTAGATTTTAGATTTTAGAAAGTGAATATGAATTAAAATCACGCACATACGCGTTACAAGTATAAACGCGATTATACACATTGTTTACAAACTTTACATCAAGGACTCTTTACATAAAAATAATCATATGAACGTGCACCAACGTTCTGTGGTTACAATTCCGTTAATTTAGCATTATAAACCATTGTCTCACAATTCGACAATTACTGTAAAGAATGTAATGTTTCTAGTTTAGCCATACTGTTACCAAGCCACGTGTCTAGAGAAGGTTGCAGTAAAGATATAATTTCTACATTAACAATCTCGCACATTCACACAATGATAACTTAAATAAAATGCAAGTTATAATTTAAGAAATCAATGTGTTTACCTTGTTCAATACACGAAGGTTATCGACACAGCGGGTTAGGCTTATTGGCTGATTGACTCGCGGAATAATTTGTGCCGCCGGACAACGTTCCAAAGCGGTTGTTCCTCGCAGAGTACCGATTAACATTCAAACCTGGTTTATAAAGACTCGTGAATTCAGACAGAGAACCGTTATGTACGCACGTAGCGCTTGGGTGGTCCAGCTGTGCGTGCAATGTCCGTAGAAAGGGTCAGCCATGCCGCGCGCTGACACGGTCGTAAACCACGGACCCTAAAAGTGCCAGCTATCGGAGACTGGCAAGTCCGAGGAAGTAAGTATAATTTGCCCCGACCCTATTACAATCGCTGTGCCACTTAGCTTTGTAGAAAATATATTATCAATCAGCAATAAAATGCACAAGAAAATTCTACATACATTCACAATACAAAATATATAGAATTAATTCAACTCAACACAGAGAAATCAAGATATTACCACTATGTTGTGTTCTGATAGATCCGGTCCTAGTAATGAATGGACGCTCTAATTTTATCCATGTAAATCGAGTGCAATGCAGGTGTGCGTCTAACATGGCCCGTTCATTCAGGGGTCTATAATGAATGAAAATAGAGGTCAATTCACAACTTAGCGCTACGTCACATTATCTGAAAACAAGTGACCGTACATGGATAGTTAGTATCCGACTTTTGATGCGACCTTCACCTCTGGTTTTAGCCGGTTTCTCTGAAGGAGTAAACAAGGTATTTCATCAGTCTCTAAGCCTAATCACTAACGGATGTCTCTTTATGGAGGCGTAAGACTGGGAAAACTCAGTTTTTTTTTTTTATAATCGAACATTTGTCTGAGAGCCAGTTGCAGCCATCAATAGAGCCACATATGGCTCGCGAGCCATAGGTTCCCGACCCCTGGGTTAGACCGTCTTTGTCCCAAACTATCATATCCAAGATCTCTAAGTCCTCCTCGGTCAAAATTTTCTGACTCCTTAATTGTATGTTTCTAGTTTTTGCTTTCAATCTTTCTACCTCTCTCATAGTTGCCTCTATTCCTTCTATTCTTGCCTCACACCTTACTATATCTAGGGCGGACCCTGCCCTTAGAATCTCCAGATTCACCTTCTCTATCTCTAGGGTAACCTGTCTGTCTTTTTCTATTTCTTCCTGATACTTATACCACCAATCTAATCTGTCCTCTAGAAACTGCTCCAGTTCTTCCCACTAGCCCATCTTTCTTTCCCAGGTCTCGAAATTCCTCTCTATATCTTGCTTCTATCTTTAACGTCTGAATCTCTTCTGCAGTAAGAAATCCTACGTCCTCTGCCCTGCAATAAGAAATCCTACGTCCTCTGCCCTGCAGTAAGAAATCCTACGTCTTCTGTCCTGCAGTAAGAAATCTTACGTCCTCTGCCCTGCAGTAAGAAATCCTACGTCCTCTGCCCTGCAG
The DNA here is from genome assembly GCA_028829895.1 of Sinotaia quadrata. Classification (NCBI taxonomy): domain Eukaryota; kingdom Metazoa; phylum Mollusca; class Gastropoda; order Architaenioglossa; family Viviparidae; genus Sinotaia; species Sinotaia quadrata. Next base: position 4,758,073 of record CM054178.1, read on the forward strand.
TAAGAAATCCTACGTCCTCTGCCGTCACTTCCAATACTTCTAACTCGATCTGTCTTTTAACCTTAACTTCGACGGCCATGTCAAAGTTCTAACTGTATGCGCTAACAAGGCTAACAAAAGTTCAAAAATTCCTACCAACGCATAGGCATATATGGGAAAAAATAACAACCCTACAATGCGGGTGGATGTCGCCGAATGAATGACTAACACCATATAACTATAAACGTTAAGCCGTTTTTTCTTTTAAATTAAATTCTTTGTTAACTCTTTTCAAGAGTTAGGCTTCCTTTCTCGGTTTCGAAAGTGTGTGTTGGTGCGGTTGTTTGTTTGTTCGTTCCGTACGTCTCCCACACAACATTCACACGCCTGCTCACACACACTCACGCCGGCTTTCACATTTTACCCCACATCTCAGAGTAAAGTTACCCCATCCCCCACAAGATTATTCGTTGGTGTCTGAGTGCGAGAGTTGGTTATCGTCATCTGACCACTCGATGTGATCCCGGCAAATCGCGGCAACTGGTCTGACCATCCCTACCCACCGAGGAGGAGAGAGGGGCCAGCAACAAACCAGCAACAACACCCCACGACCCCGACAATAGTCATCATAGATTTTTATGCTGATTGTCATACAGTGATCATAGCTTTTTATGCTGATTGTTTGTCATACAGTGATCATATATATATATATATATGTGTGTGTGTGTGTGTGTGTGTGTGTGTGTGTGTGTGTGTGTGTGTGTGTGTGTGTGTGTGTGCACTGTGACATTTGTTTATGTCATTCCCTAATAACAAATATTTCTTCAGATGTCATACAGATTCAGCGTGTGTTATTTAGTTATGTATCATAACAACATGATATCAATGACGTCTAGTTAAAGCGTATTGTTTTAATGTCTTTTGCAGATCCAGCGCTTAGTCTCGTGAAAGAATGCGGTCGCCCTACATTACTGTATGGTAATGTCGACTTGTATGATGATTTCCCTGGCCAGTCAAAGTCACCAGCTTGATGAAAGTTATTTAAAATGCTTAGGCGTAGGATTAAACATGCAATAATGAAACAATACCTGATTGTATTAATAGTATGTGTAAGCCTGATCAATGTTCTTCTGTACTTGCTCAACAATGATAAATCTATTGAAGTTCTTCCAAAACTCTACAGTCAGGAGACCCTCTACAGTCAAGAGACCCTCTACAGTCACTTTGATTTTCAAGCGGTACATGAGCATAGCATCATTGTCTATTCCGCGCATTTAAATGACGTCAGTGTACCACCTGTAGTCACAGTCATCGGTTTGGGTGTGTTAAAGAAGATACCCCCAAACGTCACCTGCCGTTACACCGGAAGTGTTCTGACGAACGAAAGGAACAATTCACTTTCCAGGAACGCGACCTTGGAAACGACAGGAGAGGTCGTCGCCCTTCCAGAACATCATAATAAAATGTTAGTTTAAAGAGTTATTAATCTTATAGTTTACTGAGGTCAGGGCGATGGGACATTTACTTATAAGTATGTGTGTGAAAATCATTAGTACGTATTCGTAATTGTTTTCCCAGTGTATGACTACTGAGGGGTGTCAAGTAAAATATCAAAAACAAAAACTTAAAATAAAACAAGCAAACGAATGAAGCTGAACTCAGATCTCTTTGACAAAATCATTCACACAGAAATTTTTAGATTTACACTACGTCGAAATATGGGCTTCTGCTACACACCTGGCAAGTGTTGTTGACGTGGGAAAAGTACATGGCTTTTTTTTCTCGCTATCTTCCCCAAGTAGCCCCATTAGACTTTTTATCTTCACGATATTCTCAGTCTTGGTTTGCTAATGGGGAGACCCCACAGACTCGTGGTGCGTCTGAGGTGGAGGGCAGGAGGGCTGGCGGAAGGGGGTGAAACAGGTAGCACTAGTTTGGCGCACACACTCAACCTCCCTGAGAAAGATGAGATCTAAGTATGTTTTCCTCTCTGGTCCATTTCCTCCGAGTTTTTGCTTGTGTTTCAGTAGCCCATTTTTCACTAGAACACCCCGAAACATCAGTGCCTAGCGCAGACCTTGTTAACCCGGGCGAAGTCTGATCCGGTATGGAATCAAAGTTTGTTTTCTCCATCATGAATGGGATGGGCGAGCGTGTAGTTTGGAGGGAGCCGCTTTTCCCTCCCTCGATAGTCCAGAGTTGGGACTTGAAGCTGTCACCCATCCGTGTTTGTCGACACAGCTCAGGCTGCTTAATTTTCTGGGTCAGGTTTTTTCTGCTCTAACCACTGGACTATCGAGACAGTTTTAAGTCTACAATTAACTTTACTGTTTAATGATAAATATTTGTATTTGTTCATTTTTTAAAAAATCTTTCGAGTTAAAATTTAACTTTCTCTCATTTTCTTCTCTTATTTCACAGACATGGAGCTGTGTTCATTCATTGCAAATTGCCAGAGAATCAGACTAACCCAGGTCACGTGACATTACTGGAAGAAAGGTATATGCCGCCACACAACAATTTACCGATAGTGTTACCTAATAAACGTCAGGGTGGGTCACTCTGGAAAATAACGATGTGTTTCTCCCCTTTGTTTGGAAACAACTGGCAGCAGATGGTGGAAACTTTCGAACTTGCGCGCATGCTCGGTGCTGACCACGCCGTTATCTACCTCATGAATGCAGGGGTCAACGTTTCACACGTCCTTGAACTCTACAAAAATACTGGCTTTCTGGAAATACATACATGGCGTGATCCCCCGCAACCCATACATTATAATGGCCAGCTGGCAGTAATTAATGACTGTTTACTGCGCATGCGCTATGTGTCTGAGCTGGTACTGTTCATGGATTTGGACGAAATGATCATTCCAAGGTCATACATCACGTGGTCTGGAGTTCTGCAACATGTACGTAGTCAGGAGGGCAAGAATTCGTCATCCATCGCTGCCTTCCTTTTCCGAAACGCCTTTTTCTACACCCAACCAATCCACGTCAACCAGACACAAGATGCCCAGGTGCAAGCTGATCACATTCCAGACCTGAAGTCTCAGACAAACTTATCGGATGATCAAATGAAAATGGCCAGTGAGCTGGGCCTACAGACAGTGCTGAGACAGTATCGATCCGTTAAAATTTGGAAAGAGTTCGAACGTTCCAAGAACATTGTGGATCCCCTGAAAGTGCTGACGATGGGAATTCACAACGCGCATGCCTTGGTGCCGGGGTACCGAACTGTGAAAGTCGACAAGAACGTGGCACTACTTCACCACTACCGCGCAAATGTGATTGAAGAGACTGTCCGAGACACTGCAGCTCTTCGATTTGTTCCTGAACTTTTGGTTAGAATTCAAAATAAATTTAAAGAACTGAGAAATTATTAAAAACGGAGCTTTTAGATATTTTTTTAAAATATATTATTTTTAACAAAAATTAATTTAAAAAAATAAGAAAAAATTCAAAGTAAAATGTAAACATATTTTATTAAATGTCGAGAATGAAATAGTGTGATCCCCCCCCCACCTCCCATCACCCTCAACATCCTGCAGTCCCGTACTGCAGTGTACAAATGGACGGAATTGGCACGTGATCCCCTCCCCCAAGAAAATGAAAATGAGGATGAGGAGGAGGAGGATAGATTAAACAGATAAGCGTTTCACGTTGCTAAATTTATAATAATTACCTCAAACCTCTTTCCATCTTTATCAAAAGCTGTAAGCACTTTGCAATACTAAATAATCAAATAGCAATACACAATAGAAAATAAACACATATGTTTAATATGGACAATATCACACATATATTTACATATGCACAAAAAATAAGCAAGTACTCTTAGAGGCAAGGAATACAAACGTTAACACACAAGATGCATATTTACGAATGGAACATTTAGAGGTAGACTGTACCTGGTGTAAAAAGAGTTTAACAGAAATTCATAAAAAAAATAATTTACTAGTAACTGAAGTGAAGAAGTGTTATTAAGAGTGAAAGCCGAAACATTTTGAGCTTGTTTTACAAGTTATATCTTTTAGTTTAGATTGCACTTGCTAAAGGCTGCATTTCTTGTAACAACCGTTCTAAAACTGTATGTAGTCTTTTCTTAATTTAAACTCTGTTCATTATACACTTTCTGTTTTAAGCTGAACTTTTTGTACCTTAGCAAAAATCTGTGAAATTTTATTTTTAAAATTCAGGATTTAGTCAAACAATTGCAACTTCTTTGTGTCAATTTTCAAAGGACTTTCGCATTGTCATATTGTAGACCTGCAACTCAGTGTTAAAAATGAAACACTATTATAAATCACAATTGGTATTGATATATTCATCATTGCTGTTATTAATTTAACTACACATTCTTCATTTTACAATATTACACATTCACTAACTTAACTATAATTAAATCTGAAATTAAATTAAATTTTACAATATTACACATTCACTAACTTAACTATAATTAAATATGTCGTATTAATGGCTGAGTGCCATAGATTTTGTTACAGATATGTAGAGCAATAAGTAAAATTATACATTATAAATATGCCTTAAAACTGTATACTTTTGTTTCTACAGTTTATATAGTTGTATGCCTGTTGTTTAATTCAAAATTATTGTTTCTACATTTTATAGCTGTATATCTGTTGTTTAATTTAAGAGTATTGTTTCTACATTTTATAGCTGTATATCTGTTGTTTAATTTAAGAGTATTGTTTCTACATTTCATAGTTGTATACCTGATGTTTAAATTAAGAGTATTGTTTCTACATTTTATAGTTGTATACCTGATGTTTAAATTAAGAGTATTGTTTCTACAATTTATAGTTGTATACCTGATGTTTAAATTAAGAGTATTGTTTCTACATTTTATAGTTGTATACCTGTTGTTTAAGAGTTTTGTTTCTACATTTTATAGTTGTATGCTACTAGACAGAGTTAAGTACTACTATTCATGTACTACTAGACAGAGTTAAGTACTACTATTCATGTACTACTAGACAGAGTTAAGTACTACTATATATGTACTACTAGATAAAGTACTAGTATTCATGTACTACTAGACAGAGTTAAGTACTACTATTCATGTACTACTAGACAGAGTTAAGTACTACTATATATGTACTACTAGATAAAGTACTAGTATTCATGTACTACTAGACAGAGTTAAGTACTACTACTCATGTTCTACTAGACAGAGTTAAGTACTATTATACGTGTACTACTAATTTCTATTATTAAAAAATTTTCCTCCAACTTTCCATTCTATAGGGTAGATAGTTTTAATTTGATCTGTAGACCAAAGACAGTGCATTTTACATATTATGGACGTACCGACTGAAGTTTTCATTATTAATGGAAAACTACTCGAAAGAATTTTAATTTCAATTGCACATGAGGATTTCTAGTGAATAATTATCATGTGCATAAATAATTTCGTATTCATAAACATAAATGTGAATTGTTCTACGATTATAAATGAAATTAATGTGAAAGTATTGGAATTAATTATTATTACTCTGCATATAATATTACCAATATTATTTTAAGTACTAAATACTTGGTCGATCTGTTTCTAGTAAGAGTAATATTACCTGTTTTACAAAATGAATGAAATGAATATAATAAAAAATAATATATGATACAGATATGAATTATGTGATTGTAATCCAGTTAAAATTTGTTAACTACATTTTGATATATAATATATAAAATAACATTTTATCTCTGTGCATGGGTTTTTAATTTTAAGGGTATTTAACAACATTGAAACCAGATGACATTTGATCATTTTGATGAAGGTTAATATTATCCTGGCATATAGATCTACAATTCTTGCAAGAAGACCAGACATTGTAGTTCTCAATAAGTCCAACAGAATAGCAACAATCATTGATGTCGCTATTCCAAGTGATAGAAACATAAAAACAAAAGAAAGAGAAAAAATTGAAAAATACCAAGACCTCAGACTAGAAATTCAGAGACTGTGAAATGTAAAAGCAGAAGTGATACCTATAGTGATAGGAGCCTTGGGGAACATAACATCTGAGTTGGAAGGCTACCTGAATAAACTCCCTGGAAACCACAGAATCACTCCACTACTGAAAGCAGCGCTCCTCGGAAATGCCCACATCCTCCGTAAAACCTTGGATCTCCCAGAATCTTGGTAAGATTCCGAGACCTTGGATCACAACCGACAGTCAAACAGAAGTCGTGGAAAGAGGCATAATAATAATAATAATTATTATTATTATTATTATAGTAATAATAATTGATTGCCAATAGAAGACACAACTTTGTCTGTTACAAGTGTAATGATTACCAACAGAGGACACAACTTTGTCTGTTACAAGTGTAATGATTACCAACAGAGGACACAACTTTGTTACAAGTGTAGTGATTACCAATTGATGACACATATTGTTAATAATTTTCAAATTACTTGTCACATAATCCAAATTTAAGTCGAAATCGTACTTTTATCGAAATTAACATTAAGATTCAAACATTAATCTCTCAAATCTTATTATCGAAAGGTCTTCTGTTTATATGTCCATATTATTTGTGATCGAAAGACCTTTATCTATGTCATAATAATAAGAGGACATTTTATGCAAATACACTATCTTGAATGGCTGATGTTATGATATTTAAAGTCCGGTTTTACATTAAAATGGTGGACTAGTTACTGATCTCCACTGCAACTCAGAGGGAAAACTGTTGCATGACGTAATAATTATGACGAAGATAAAACGTCACTGTGAGCAAAGGTCATAAGGGTCAGTGGCCAATGGAAATGATACGTGTGTGTGTTGTGTTTGTACGGTGCTTTATAACTCTGTTGCAAGGAAACCATGCAATTCTGAAACTTAAGTCTTCTGGTTGGCTCTCTGTCTATCTTAACTATTTATTTAATCGTATATTTATTTATCTGTTTCTTCATCGACTCTTTGTGTTTAACGCCAATCCGCATTTTATTATTTATCTGTCCATACACCTTTTAGTATTTAGTAAAACATATCCAACATTCGAAATAATTACTGTGGTAGTTTTGAAATCTTTACTGTGTGTGTCCAGCGTTAAGAACAATTACTGTGGTAGTTTTGAAATCTTTACTATGTGTGTCCAGCGTTAAGAATAATTACTGTGGTAGTTTTGAAATCTTTACTATGTGTGTCCAGCATTTCGAAAGGTTTCGAAAGCGCCAGGTTAAGTATATCTCTAAAATACGACACTGCTTAAAAAGTATTGCTGAAATTTTATTCCAAATGTGTCATTGTTAAACAGGTTTGTGCAAGTGCTTATATACATTTCTAGTATTGTATATTATTCTCTTTCATTTATTCAGCACATTTAAATTAACGTGTAATCAACTTAAGAGATTTTATTTGTAAGATATTTTATTTGTAACAATGATCTTAATACATTAGGTGAATTTAAATCTGTGAAATGGGGTAGTATTCATTACATTGTTAATGAATTGGGATTTATCTGAACTGTGGATAAAAAGCATTCCTTGCAATGTTCTTACTAACTTAAGATTGATTTAAACTAGTATTTAAAAAAAGAAGTATTCCTTGAATTGTTCTTATTAACTTAAGACTGATTTAAACTCCTATTTATAAAAAGAAGTATTCCTTACAATGTTCTGACTTAAGTTTGAATTAAACTGTTATTCTAAAAAAGAGGTATTCTTCTACAAAGCTTTTAATAAGTTGGATTGGATTGAAAGTTCTGTAAATAAGAGGACAATTTGCTGTTTTTAATAAGTTGGATTGGATTGAAAGTTCTGTAAATAAGAGGACAATTTGCTGTTATTTAAGTTGGATTGGATTGAAAGTTCTGTAAATAAGTGGACAATTTGCTGTTTTTAATAAGTTGGATTGGATTGAAAGTTCTGTAAAATAAGTGGACAATTTGCTGTTGTTTCGAATCTGCAAACTTTGTCAGCGTTGACACGAATCAAATCACATCTCTCGTCTTTAATTTGTAACGGTTTACGATGCTAAGCTGACAGAAGGTCGGGTAGTGGTCAACCTCGCCTTCCAAACATCTACCGGGTCGCTTTCATCTATAATTGAGATGTCTGGTCCTCTTTCTGCATTCTCTGGGGTCAGCACGTCTACCTCTTCAAGCGTTGTTTCAGGGGACGGTAACTCGTTTGCTTTCATTATATCATCATCATAATCCCTGGCTGCAATGATAGTATTAATTATAATATCTTTGAATTGGATTGTCAAGTCAACGCAAGAAAAAAATTTAATGGATTGTCTTTTGATTGGTCAGTGTTACCATTAACGTGTCTGCTGGTTTGTCAAAGTACTATTGAAGTGTCTCTAGACTAGGCAACGTCAGTGTCGTCTTAACGCATGGGCAAGCTAGGCAGTTGACCGGGGCCTCACGAGCATAGGGACATTTTATTGACCATTACATTTTTATTCCCGTGAGTGGTTGTGTAGGTAGGGGCCCCAGTGGACTGCTTTACCCTTGGGCTTATAATGCTTGTAAGACGGCCCTGGTCAACGTACTATTAACTTATCTGTGGATTGGTCAAACTACTAATGAAGCGTCAAAATTTGGTCAACACACTTCACTGTTTGTAGATTGGTGATTGTACGAAATGTCTGTAGAAACAAATGAAAAATGCGTAATCAAATTGAAATCTAGTTAATTTTAACTCTTGACAACATTATATCCTCACATTGTAAAGCCTCAGAACATATGCCCGATATAATTGCATTATACATGATGGGCACTATCTACCTTATAAAATAGCATTATATATGTCTCACCACACACACACACACACACACATATATATATATACCACCCGTCCCCTTAAACAAAACAGACGGCACAAACTAGTTTGTCCTGTAACAGGGAATCGACGGATATACTGCATAACAATAACCCCTTGCAATGAGAAATATAACACATGTACTACAAAACAACAAAAACATGCACTACAAAACAATAAAACATGCACTACAAAACAACAAAAACATGCACTACAAAACAACAAAACATGCACTACCAAATAAAAAACATGCACTACAAAACAACACAATACATGCACTACCGAACAATAAAAATTGCACTGTAAAAAAACAAAAAATGCACTCAAAAAGAACAAAACATGCACTCAAAAACAACAAAACATGCACTCAAAAAGAACATAAAACATTCACTACAAAACAACAAAAACATGCACTACCAAAAAAATAAAATTTGCACTACAAAACAACAAAACGTGCACTACAAAACAATAAAACACGCACTATAAAACAACAAAACATGCACTCCAAAAGAACACAAAAAATGCACTCCAAAAGAACACAAAACATGCACTACCAAAAATAAAACATGAACTACCAAAAAAAAATAAAATTTGCACTACAAAACAACAAAATGTGCACTACAAAAAGAACACAAAACATGCACCACAAAAGAACACAAAACATGCACTATACAGAACACAAAGCATGCACTACAAAAGAACACAAACATGCACTACAAAACAACACAAAACATGCACTACAAAACAACAAAACGTGCACTACAAAACAACAAAACGTGCACTACAAAAAGAACACAAAACATGCACTACAAAAGAACACAAAACTTGCACTACAAAAAGAACACAAAACATGCACTACAAAAGAACACAAAACATGCTCTACCAAACAATAAAACATGCAGTGGAAAACAAACACAAAACTTGTACTGGAAAACAAGAGCAGTCATTTGAGATGTACTGTGAACTACACTCATTGTGATTTTGAAGCTATACTAGAAACTTGAACTGTCTTACCGCGCGCAGCCTAGTTCGCTTAGTGCAGTGTTAAGTCTCTCTATTAACTTCGTTTCTATGGGTCCTAATATGATATGTTTCAAAGTGTTAAGTCTCTCTATTAACTTCGTTTCTATGGGTCCTAATATGATATGTTTCAAAGTGTTAAGTCTCTCTATTAACTTCGTTTCTATGGGTCCTAATATGATATGTTTCAAAGTGTTAAGTCTCTCTATTAACTTCGTTTCTATGGGTACTAATATGATATGTTTCAAAGTGTTAAGTCTCTCTATTAACTTCGTTTCTATGGGTCCTAATATGATATGTTTCAAAGTGTTAAGTTTCTCTATTAACTTCGTTTCTATGGGTCCTAATATGAAATGTTTCAAAGTGTTAAGTTTCTCTATTAACTTCGTTTCTATGGGTCCTAATATGATATGTTTCAAAGTGTTAAGTTTCTCTATTAACTTCGTTTCTATGGGTCCTAATATGATATGTTTCAAAGTGTTAAGTTTCTCTTACCACGTACTTATGGGTTCTTAATGTATTGTTTCAGTTATCTTAGCAACTCGGCGCTTTTACAACACATTCTTTGTAACATGATTGTTTGAACTTAGCAACTTAGGACTTAAATAGCATATTCCTTATAACTCTGGGATTCAATATTACATTAATTATCATGCTTGAGTGACGTTAACAACTCTGGACTTCTTCATCACATTAAGTTATTAAAACGCCTGCGTGACCTTAACAACTCAGGGCTTTTACTTAAAACGCCTGCGCGACCTTAACAACTCAGGGCTTTTACTTAAAACGCCTGCGCGACCTTAACAACTCAGGGCTTTTACTTAAAACGCCTGCGCGACCTTAACAACTCAGGGCTTTTACTTAAAACGCCTGCGCGACCCTAACAACTCGGGTTTCTGCATCATATTCCTTACATAATTGTAGTTGCGCTTGTATACTAGTGCTTAGCACTGCACGTCCCTCTCTCTCCGTGTGTCTGCGTGCGTGCTTATTGTATGTGTGTGACTCATGTCTGAATAGTATTAACTATATATAATAATATAGTCGATACTTGCAGCTGTAAAATGTGATCCTACTACGAAGCAGATCTGACCTTGTACGCATGAACTTCATTCTGTGCAGCAACACAACCGGAAACGAACAGAGCAGCATAAAAGAGCTATGTTTTAGTTGTACATCATTTAAATGTAAGTTTCGTAATAATATATGAGACGAAATTAATAAATAAAAACTATAACCAAAATAATAATAATCAAAATACTATAACCAAGATATATATTATTATTATTTCATTGTCATTTCTAAGTTGTGAAAGCCGTTGTATTTATTTTTAGCATTTTAAAAGCTTGTTACAAATTAATTCATTAATTTTATTAATAAAGCTTGTACTAAACTAAATAATCACGTATAACTTAACAACAACAGCATGTCTAAATGGTACCTGCAATATTATCTACCCGCCTTGTGTCTAAAGATACATGTAGTGTTATCCGTCAGCTTTGTCTAAAGATAACTGTAATATTACATTTCAGTTTTAAGTCTAATGATAACTGACAAAGCTGTCTCTTTAAGTCTAATGATAAATGATAATGCTGTCTCTTTAAGTCTAATGATAACTGACAAAGCTGTCTCTTTAAGTCTAATGATCTGATAATGTTGTCTCTTTAAGTCTAATGATAACTGACAAAGCTGTCTCTTTAAGTCTAATGATCTGATAATGTTGTCTCTTTAAGTCTAATGATAACTGATAATGTTGTCTCTTTAAGTCTAATGATAACTGATAATGTTGTCTCTTTAAGTCTAATGATAACTACGAATGTTACCTGCCAAAGATAAGGACTGTAGCTGACAAGACTAGAATCACTGGGACTATAAAAAGAAATCCGGCCTTGGACCAATCTTCATTCAAAACTGCACACAAGCACAGGCAAACAACCACGCAAACACACACACAAACAAACACACACACACACACACACACACACACACACACACACACACACACACACACACACACACCACAGTATCATATATAATTCTAAGTGCATGTATTTATTAACAGTGATGAAATATACACGTTCAGGATACCCACAAGATTTAAGGTTTAGGAGAAGTAATTAATCTCTAACAAAGCAGCAATTTGTATTTCTGCTTGCCATTTATAAACTGAAGCAAAATGCCTTCCATGAACATAATTTCCTTATCTAATCCCTGTCAGGCGAAGGCATGCATTTTGCCCCGCCTCACATTAATAAACATTTTAAAATAAAGAACGAAAAGAAATAAAATCTAGATACACAAGATGTACAGGAAAACCTAGTACAAACACACGTTTAACGTAGTTATCCAAGCCACCCCAAGACCTAACGGGATGTTTGTTGGAACACAAGTCTATGGAGTCAGATTAGATGTATCTTTTCATCCTTGTAACCCACAGGTGTCAAACTTAAGGCCCGCTGGCCACATCCGGCCCGATGTACAATTTATATCCGGCCCGCGAGAGAATTTTAGGCAAAAATAATTTTAATGGCCCGTTGATATGAAGTGCAAATCAAATTCCCAAATTGCCGAACGAAAGGCTGCCTGAGAGATCAAAATAAGCGTTGTGGTTGTGTTGTACCGTTCACACTCACCCAAGAAGCTGCAATAGACCTTTCCTCTTCACAATGTTCTCAGGCTTGGACTGCTTCATGGGTATCACCACCGCCTCGTGGTGCATCTGAAGTGGAGGGCAGGACGGCTGGTGGAAAGGATTGAAACAGGTCGCATCTATTTGGTGCACCCCTCAACTGCCCTCCATCGGTAGGGAGAGGGGGGGGCCGAAGCCGCCAGAATAGGCAAAAATTAAAGTTGTATATATATAGTATGTGGATATTCAAATCAAAGCTAGTTTTAAAATGGCCAAGAAAAAAGTTGATTCTGAAAACAGAGCCTTTCAAAGCTGCTGGGAGGAATATATGTTTATTGATTTTGGCGATAAACCTGTGTTGTCTAATTTGTGGAGATAATGTGGCTGTGATCAAGAAATATAATCTGAGACGGCACTATGAGACTTGTCTTTATGTTTAGTTGAAAAACCTGAATGCAGAGCAGAAGCTACAGAAGGTAAAAGAATTAAAGAGGAATCTAACATCACAGCAGACATTTTTCACCAAAGCAAAATCACAAAGTGAAGCCGCTGTGAAAGCAAGTTTTATTGTGGCAAAGGAGATCGCCAGAACAGCCCGACCATTTACTGAGGGAGAGTTTCTGAAGAGCTGCATGATGAAAGTGTGTGATGTCTTGTGTTCAGACAAAAAGCAGATGTTTGTAAATGTATGCCTTAGCAGAAATAGGGTTGCTGATCGAGTTTGTGAGATGACCACAGATGTGAAAACACAGCTAATCGAAAAAGGCAGAGACTGTGTTGCATACTCTCTTGCTGTTGATGAAAGTAGAGATGACTGACACTGCACAGCTTGCCATCTTCATCTGTGGAGTGGACTCCAGTTGGAATGTTACAGAAAAAATATTGGACATGAAATCTATGCATGGGACAACAGGAAAAGACATTTTTGACAATGTATGTCAAAGTGTAACTGACATGAACCTGCCTTGGGACAAACTTGTTGGACTTACAACAGATGGAGCACCAGCGATGTGCAGCAGAAAAAAAGCGGACGGATGCGGTTAATGATGCAGAAGAACTGTACTGGTGAGTTGATAGCATATCACTGCATCATACACCAAGGATTGCTGTGTGGTCCAACATGGAACATGTAATGATCACTGTAACACAAACCGTTAACTTTATCAGAGCCAAAGGTTTAAATCACGGTCAATTTCAGTCTTTTTTTTGTTGTTGCAGGAAATAGATTCAGAGTTCGGCAACATGACTTATCATAAAGAGATGCGGTGGCTAGGTCAGGGAAAAGTTCTCAGTAGAGTTTTCCAGTTGAACGAGGAAATCTGTCAGTTTAAGGACAGCAAAGGAAAAGACCCCACAGTTTTGCGGGATGAAATGTGGAAATGTGAGTCGGCATTTCTGTCTGACATAACCACTCATCTCAACGTCTTCAACCTGCAGCTCCAGGGACGGGACCACTTGATCACTGATATGCATGATGCAGTGAAGGCATTTCAAGAGAATCTGCATTTATGGGAGACAATATGCACCAATGCAACTTGTCTCATTTTCCTTGTTGCAAAGCAATGTTGAACCATGTCAGCACCATGGTGTTCCCAAATGCACAGTTTGCCGAGCTCACTTCGCACTGATTTCGCATGGCGCTTTAGTGACTTTGAAACACAGAAAAGTAATTTTGAGCTGTTTCGCAACCCATTTGCCATCGACGTGGAAACTGCACCTGTACATTTGTAGATGGAGCTCATAGAGCTGCAGTGTAATGGGGCACTAAAGGCGAAGTACGACACTCTGGGGCCCGCACAGTTCACTCGTTTCATTCCTGGAGTGATGCCCCAGCTTCATCAACATGTGGCTCGAACCTTGAGCATGTTTGGTAGCACAAATCTTAGTGAGCAGCTGTTCTCTGTAATGAAGATTAACAAAACATCACACAGGAGTCGTCTCGGTGATGAACACTACAGTCCATCCTGAGAATCTCCATAATACAGAACATTACTCCAAACATAAACGAACATAAGATGCCAAATATATAGCTCTTACAAGTTGGCATAAGAGTGAAAATTGGTGTGCCTTGATTTGTTATTATTTTAATTTTTGTCTGCTTTAATTCATATTAGTGTTTTTAAAAAAGTTTAGTTTTCCACTGTGTTTATACAATTCGGCCCCGCAACCTTAAGTGTGATTTGAGTTTTGGGCCCTCTGTGATTGAGTTTGACACCCCTGCTGTAACCCAACCCGGGTCATAACCTTGGTCAGCTAGAAATACGTGCCTGTAGAATAGTTAGGCACAGGCTAGCAATCATAGACAAGTAAAGTTCACAGAGGATACTCACTCGTGAATGGGCAGAGGGAAGGGGGTAATATTATCTAGACCACAGGAAAGGCCAGTAAAAGTACAACACGTTAGAAATAGGAGATTCGCGATTTAGAAATCGGAGATTCGCATGTCATCATAAACCAACATAGGCATAGAATAGGTAACTTCAAAGAAATACATTATAGGATTGGAAAACCTTTATATACCCAGATCTAACGAGTCCTCATCACTCTGCTTAGAACAAACCTTGTTCCTGTGAGAATTTTGGTCTGGTATTTTGAAGAAAAATTTGTTAGAGATAGAGTCTAGAAAGACTCAACTCAGTACACACATATTCTAGGAAGGAATTAATTATGTATTCCAACCAAATTATGTTTTTGGATTCTTTTTGGTTTTGCAGAACGGGAGAAAAGGTATGATTGACGGATTCTTAAATCTTTAGTTCAAACTTTTTATAACGATAATGGAATATTTTGTACGATATTTATATATCTTTAATTTACATCTTCCTTTCAGTTTAGCGTCAGTGTTACATGTCCAGTTTTTATTTATAGACCCTGCTTAGGAATTTATAGAAACTTTAATTTTTAATAGTTAAATTAATTTCTTCTCTCCAACCTAAACAGACTGGTTGCTCAAATTTATCTTTCGTCTATGTTAAAAATGCGTCTTTGTAGTCAAGACAAACAGATTTACGAACTGACAAACTTGCGTACAATAGCCCGGTTTGGAAACCGTTAAAACTCTCTTAAATCCTTATGCATTCAGAATGTAACATTTAGCTCAATCAACCCCCATCCAAACCACGAATTAGGTCTATAAATGCATAAAAATCACTACAAAAGAGGTCTTAACAAATAAAAAGAATTTAATAATTAACATTTAACAATAACAATCAATTACGAAGACACAGCTTCAGATCTAAACTAAGGCAAAGTTCAAGGTGCTTATTTTAGTCTGTTAGAGTTAAAGTTACGAGAAATTGTTTGCCTGACACTTCTGTTGAATCAGGAGCACAGAATAGTTACTCATCTGTCTTAGTGGAATCATGATGTATGTGTGGTCTAAGGTCAGCTTGATCCTTCCACATATGAAGCGATACGTGCGTCATACTTATCAGTAGTTTTCAGTAAGTCGTCGTCTCTCGACTGTTACACAAAAGATGTACTTTAGATGTAGTATCATCAACAGTGGCAGCACGGTACTTGTAACATCGTCCGACCAAGGTTGAACAAAGGAACATGCACCCGACGTAGAAACGAAGGTGGCAAAGAATACGTAGAAACGTAGAATAAAGAAGAACCCGCTCTGGAATAGAATTTAATTCCTATGAGTGATTTGCGTTTACATTCGCAAATCCGAAGCATGTGATTGATAACAATGCGCAGAGTTTAAATCTTCGACTATCGTGTCTTTTACAATATTTTTATATTCATAAAAGATACAATATAATCCACATGTGTGTTATTTTTAACATTACATGAACGTATGAATTTCTAAACATTTACTTCATCAAAATGGAATTCATACAAGAACAAAATATAATCCAAATTAAGCATGAGCACTTTACAATTTAACAATGAAATTACGCGCAAGAAAATCATTTGAATTACATAGAAATTCGCAACGTGCACAGACGTTCTGCGGCACAAGAGAATTAAAGTTTATACAAATTAAAATTAAAAGATTACAGTTAATTTATATACAATGAACTTTTAGGTTTTTAGTCATTCTTATCGAATCACGTAGGAGAATGC
This sequence comes from Sinotaia quadrata, assembly GCA_028829895.1. NCBI lineage: Eukaryota > Metazoa > Mollusca > Gastropoda > Architaenioglossa > Viviparidae > Sinotaia > Sinotaia quadrata. The sequence goes on from CM054178.1 coordinate 4,774,562, forward strand.
AATAATTCTGCACAATTACATACATAGATTCATATACAAAAATACAAATAGTAAAATGCAATAATATTGTAAGAAGTAGAAGTGTTACCTTCTTATAGTAGAAACTGCATAAAACAACGGGTTCTTATGTTCCTTTCGACTCAGCAAAATATTCGGCGACTAAGGTGCTCGTGAGCTGATGTGTGTGTCCGGCCGGTCTGTGTGCGAGTGGGGAGTTTACCGCGTGTTGGTGTATTTATCAAAGTGTATGAATGTGTCACGTGACTGGTCACATGGTATGCTTGTTGATTCGAACTTACTCGACAATGGTCTAAAGTTGCATAACGTGGTTGAACTCTCTGTTAATTTTCCGATACTGGTGTATCACGGGAAATGCTCTAACAAAGGAATTCGTTCAAAATTTGATTTTTGAATCCGCAGAACTGGGTTAGGAGTTCATGACACAGAATTTGTCAGAATCCGTCACAGTCAGGCAAATTAATAGCCATTGATACTTGGATTCTTTAAATTGTATTCAGCAGTCTCTTACACTACATTATTAAATTGCAGAATCACCAGGCCATCCGACTACCTGAAAGCTATATCAGGGAATCTACTGACGGTCAACCGAGACTTTGCAGTACCTGCAAAGTTAAAAGGGGCGGAGCTAGCTAGCGTTGGTCAGCTAGGGGCCACTGCCATGAAGAATAGTGTGTTGGACGGTGTGAGCCAGCATTGTGTTGAGTCTTTGCTTTGGGACTTTGAGTTAAGTACTTGGAAACCAAGGCATTGAAAACGAGTGCACATATATTAAACTTACAGAGAGTCGTAACTCCTACAGAGAGAGAAAAAGTATAACTAAATAAAACTGTGACATTAAATAACTTTTCGGGCTAGAACAAGCTATGTTCGTAGTGGAGGCTATTAATTCACTGAATTAGATTAGAAAAATCATCATTTGTAACCTGTCATTCAAATTATTTTTAAAACTGTTCTTTCTTTTATTTTGATGTATTTTTCTTTGATTGTTTATCTAAAGTTTCTTGTTAAATTTTCATCTATTGTCGGGTCAATATCATTATCATTTTCACCTAGTGTGACGTCCGTAGGTGTCTGTCTAACATCTGTCCTTGTGTCTGTCATATCTGTGAGGAGCTGACCCTCATACGAGTTACCGGAAGTGACGTTCTTAATTGTTGTCCTGTCATAGATATTCGTATTTATGAATGTGCCATCAATCCCTTACCTCCCCTCTCGTTTTTGTCTCTTATGTCTATCTCTCTCTCTCTCCCTCAGTCCCTCACATGATCCTTTCCCTCTTTTCTCTCTCTCCCTCTCTCCCGTTTCTCACTTTTCTCTCCTCCCCCACTCTCGCTTTCCCTCTTTTTTTTTACCTCTCTAATTCATATTTCTCTCGCTCTATTCTTCTCTCTCTCTCTAATGTCTCTATTTTCCTCTCACTCTTTCCCTTAACTTCCTCTTATCTCTCGCCTCCCCACCCACTCTTTAAACACGAAAGTTTACGCAATTTAAAATCAGTACTAATAAAACTGAACAAAACATAATTTTTATTATTTACTATTTTGGTAAAATGCACGCAATTTTCAATGCTTAAATTTATACACGTTCGACTTAACCGGAGAAAATTTAATTGCAACAACAACAAACAAATCTCAGTGCAAATTTGTGCTTTAAAAAATACTTAGGAGCAACAACAAATAAATCTCAGTAAATATTGTCTTCTTTAAAAATACTTTAACCAGAATACGTTAGCATTTGATACACCATGCAGTTGATTTAATTTTCATTTTCATGCAGATGATTTATTTTCTAAATTTTAAAAAATAGGATATATTTTGGCATGTAAATATTTACATTTCTGAATAATTGTTTTCGCAAAACAAATGTCTAGTACAATCATGTCTTTAAAGTGTATAATACTGTTGTAATACCACACAATAATTTCTCCCAAAATGTACAATACTGTTGTAATGCAATACCATACAAAATAATAATTATTAATTATAATTGGACACAACTTTGAGACTGGAAAGCTATGACATCTATACAAATTAATTAGAATAGCCGGCGTTTTAATTTTTCCTGCTATATGCAATAAATACGCTATAATACTAATACTGCAGTATAGCTATTGTGACGATATATTGTCTAACCCCATACGCTATAATACTAATATTGCAGTATAGCTATTGTAATGATATATTGTCAAACCCCATACCGTCTATGCACAGTGGTGGTTGCCATGGCATTTCGCATGTGCAGTGTCCAGTTTCCCGGTGACACACATCGACACAATATGAGCTGCAAATGTTTTTGCAATTGTCGCCGTACAGGCCACTACTGCAAGCTAAACATATGGACACGATAAATGTTAGTATAATCATGCATGCACCTCTCATATATTATTATAGCTGTTACTCTAAAACGTCATTAAGAATGCTACACTAATATATTAATATTTTATGTCGATCTAAAATGTCATTATTTATGTACCTCTGTTATGCCATTAATTATGCTACTCTAATATATCATTGTGAAAGCTATATTAATAAAGTTCTTTTGTCTTACTTTCAAATATTATTTTGTAGGTAACTCTAATACATCAACATGAATGCTGCTCTGAGTGTGAAGCTAACGCAAGAGATAATGTTAAATAATGATTATTATTATTTATTAATCATCCATAACTAATTATAATTATAAGTGATGATAATATTAATTTATGCTATTAATAATTCTCCAGAAGACACAGCGCGTCTCTCTCACTTGGCAGATATACGGGCGCTGAAAACATGTTCTCTCTTCCATAACTTTAAAGACAAGCATTTATTGTCACACAATATTTTCGTAGGTGGAAAACATCTTAATAAAGGAGAAGATAAATCCGTTTTTTAATCTATATTTAGCGAGCCCCTCTCCACCCACTTTCTTCTCCAACATAAGGTTATCAATACGTGTAAGAAGGTCAATACATTTAACAACAAATTTATTATATCAACAATTAAACATACATGTAGCAAATACAAAGTAAAAATTTAGTTCTAGAGTGATAAACTGGAAGCTTAGCATTTGCTCCTTAATTATATTTTGCAGTGAGCAAGCAGCCTTTCCAGATGTCTATTTTCATGTGTTGTTTGAGTCTACTGGTTCACTAGCTGTGGGCCACTGTGATAGGGGAGCCGCGGGGATGACACAGAAATCGTCTGACGTGGTGTGTGTAAGTGTAAGAACACACTACACTCTACTGATGTATGGCAGCAAGATTTGTTGACCACCTGAACAATTTCTAGTGTAGAGAATTTGTTGGACGTCGCTACATCTATTGTTCTGTTTGAAGGACAAAAGAAAAGAAAAGAAAAGAAGCACCCAGGTTAACTAGTGGAACAGTGTCTTTCAATATGCAAGTGAGACAGCACATAGAGCTAATGTCATAACTGCTGACAACAATGTGTGTCTTTGTTGACGTAATAACTGCTGACAATAATCTGTGTCTTTGTTGATGTAATAACTGCTGACAATAATGTGTGTCTTTGTTGACGTAATAACTGCTGACAATAATGTGTGTCTTTGTTGACGTAATAACTGCTATAAACAATAACTTGTGTCTTTGTTGACGTAATAACTGCTGACAACAATGTGTGTCTTTGTTGACGTAATAACCGCTGACAATAATGTGTGTCTATGTTGACGTAATAACTGCTGACAATAACTTGTGTCTTTGTTGACGTAATAACTGCTGACAATAATCTGTCTTTGTTGACGGAATAACTGCTGACAATAATTTGTGTCTTTGTTGACGTAATAACTGCTGACAATAACTTGTGTCTTTGTTGCAAAAGCATGGGAAGGACTATTGGGACAGTATTTAAACAAGGTTGTGCAAAACTATTATATTATCTCTTATCTCTAATAATTTCATTCCCTTTCCTATAAGACTATCCTGTGATTTATATTGACTCTATTTTCAAATTGTATCTTTAATGATTTAGACTGTGTAAACATATAATTATCCAAACATGGATTCATGGAAATATTGATGTCAAGTAATCTATGTCATTAAATTTGTCATATGTATTACTTGGTTGTTGATATAATACATTCATTGGTAAAGTTATTGACCTTCTTATGCATATTGATAACTTTATGTTGGAGAAGAAAGTGGATGGATGGGGGATCGTTTAATATAAAGATGGATTTTGTCTTCTCCTTTAGTAAGGTGTTTTCCACTCATGGAAACATTGTGTGGCCATAAATGTTGTTTTATGTTTTGGAAGAGAGAAAACGTTTACAACACCCGTATATCCGCCAAGTGAGAGTGACGAGTGGTGTCCTCTGGAGGATCATTAATAAAATAAATTAAGATTCTCATCACTTGTAATTAGTTATGGATTGTTAATTAATTAAAAATAATCATATTCATTAACTAAGTGACGTTGGTGTTACAGTTTCATGCGTTTCTCATGCCGAACACTAATGAGTCGCTATTCTCTCAAGGCTAATCTGGGTGCTCTACCCGTATTTGCTCCATCAAGCAAAACAAGTATGTAGCAATTTCCAGTAACTTCCTTGTACCAGAAATTTCACAAAGTGATCAGCATACTTTGCCACTGTTGTGGTCAAGGGCAAATTATGCCTGACCTCCTATCTAGACATGTGTTTTCATTGTCATATTAAGCTCTTTTGATGTCTTCGCCTTTTTTTTTTTGTATTATACATTTCTTTGCACTGGCGATCGCGAACTAATTATCACGCTTTGCACTGGTGATCGCGAACGGTGATGTAATTACCACGCTTTGCACTGGTGATCGTGAACAGTGGTGTAATTACCACGCTTTGCACTGGTGATCGCGAACAGTGGTGTAATTACCACGCTTTGCACTGGTGATCGTGAACAGTGGTGTAATTACCACGCTTTGCACTGGTGATCGCGAACAGTGGTGTAATTACCACGCTTTGCACTGGTGATCGCGAACAGTGGTGTAATTACCACGCTTTGCACTGGTGATCGCGAACGGTGATGTAATTACCACGCTTTGCACTGGTGATCGCGAACAGTGGTGTAATTACCACGCTTTGCACTGGTGATCGCGAACAGTGGTGTAATTACCACGCTTTGCACTGGTGATCGCGAACAGTGGTGTAATTACCACGTTTCCCACGCGTGGCGCCATAAGCGGATTACGAGCAATGAAGAAAGAACTCCATGCATGTCAGTGCATCACTTTCACACTCGTTACTGTTTCTGGTTCATCACACATACCCTTTGCTGTGGCTTCCTGTGTCGTGGCCTGCCTATGTCTAAGTTCACAAACTCTAGAATCTGGCCAAAGTGGCTCAGTCTTCACGTCACTTTCTAAAACTAATCTCTCACAGTTTCTGTTTCTTTTAATTCTTCAAGCTCAACAGTTAACTCAAGCACTCTCATACATTCTGTTTGTAGTTCTTTGGTTTTGTCTTCCCACTCGAGAAATATCTCTGCTTTCTCTAGAGTTAAACCAAGATTTGAAAACATTTCATCTACCTGTTCCTCAAAAATGGCCTGCAGCTCTTTACTCATTATGGAACTAATTTCATTTTGTGTTCTAGTTCCTCCTCTAATTTCTTGCGTGCACATTTTGCCGAGAACTGCATTCTTTTGCGTGAATCTAATTCCATTCTTAACTTGAAAAATAACTCTACCACAATTTTAGCATATTCGCGAGTTATCTGATTGATTTTACAAAAGTATGTACCCACACTCAATCAACTAATAAAATTTAAATTTAATTACTAAAAATAAAAAAGTCAATGTACACAGTTTAATCTGCACTACACCGTCGGCTGACTACGATTTATAGATGTTCTGTACAGACCACCCAACCACCCCGCTACATCATTCTACAAGTTCAAAGCGTCATAAGTAAAAAAAAAATAGGTGCATGTGTGTATGCTTTCTTGAGTGCATGTGCGCGTGGGTATTTATGAGTGTGCACGTACATGTGCATGTGTGTGCGAGGGTGTGTGTGTGTGTATTTTTGTGTGATGACTTTGCTAATGATGCTCATTGATTTTGATGCTCATCATAAAACTAGAACATATACAATTCAAGCAAAAATAGTGTCACCCATACTGTTTAAGCACAGAGGCGGTTGCCAGCCCCTTTTGCAGGTACATTGTCCATTATCCTGGTTGCATGTATCAATGCAGTTTGCGCTGCAGTTCTCTGCGCAGTCCTTGCCATAAGTTCCGTTGATGCAGGTGCACTTTCCAGTCGAGTGGTGACACACATCAGCACAATTTACACCGCATTTTATGCAATTTTTACCGACCTTATATGTTCCGTTTGGACAACCTCAAGAATGGGACATCAGATACGTACACAATGTTTAAGGTGTTTAACAAACAGTCATTTAGTGCTGTATAAGAGTAAGTCGTGTAGTGCTGTAAAACAGTAAGTCATATAATGATGTACATAAGTAAGTCATATAATGTTGTACATAAATAAGTCATGTAGTGCTGTATAACAGTAAGTCATTTAGTGCTGTATAAAAGTAAGTCATAGTAGTGTTTTATAACAGTAAGTCGCGTTGTGCTGTATAACAGTAAGTCATGTAGATCTGTATAACAGTAAGTCATGTAGATCTGTATAACAGTAAGTCATGTAGATCTGTATAACAGTAAGCTGCGTTGTGCTGTATAACAGCAAGTCATGTAGATCTGTATAACAGTAAGTCATGTAGATCTGTATAATAATGAGCCGCGATGTGCTGTAAACAGTGTGACGGACACGCCATTTATTTAATGAAATGTTTATTTTATTAATTAATCTTTCATGATTAATTACAAGTGATGAGAATGTAATTTATTTTATTAAAGATCCTCCAACAGACTCCATTCTCTCTCATCTGGCGGATATGGGATGGACGACAACAGTGTCATAATGTCTCTTAACATGTCTCATGACACACGCATGGAAACCACTGATGCGCTGTATCTTATCGAGCGAACTTGAGCACTCTCCTCACAGTGTCCGTTCCTTTGAGCAAAACACAATGATTACAGTAATTCTGGTAATATTAAATGTGCTAGAATTCTCCTGGTGTATCCAGCATATACATCAAAATATATAAGCATACTCCTTATGCTTACACATTGCAATAGACATTCCCGCTATTTTCCGGTCATCGAAGTTTCTAACCGGTGAACACATGAAGGGTAACTGGAAACTCAAAAGTTCATTAGTGGAAACTCCAACTTAAAACTTGAGAGTGCAAATGAAAGGCTACTTGTTCACTGCAAAATATAATTAAGAAGCAAGCTTAAGTTTTCTGTTTAACACAGTATAACTCCATTCCATCACACTTCCCATTCTCAACTTAAACTTCCTGCATCAGTATTTATTAACCCAATACACACATGGAAAAATAAATACAGCATATCAAACAATGTCAAGTGTTAGCACACTACATGTGTGCAGCTCAGCCCAAACATTCGTAGAAATAAAAGTCAACTCACATAGCACATCTCTACACAAATATAACATATCAATAGTAAAAATGCATAAAATATTTCTAAGTCTATTCTCTATCAATCAGTCAATTTTAACTCACCATCAAGCTAACAACTGCTTTTCAAAGCCAGACTTCTCTTTTGCCACTCAAATTCAAAGTGATCAGAGAACAGAAATTTCTACAGCAAGTAACCTTTTAATCTAATCCCATTGGCTGGTCTCATTCTCGTAAATAATAATCATTGGATAATTTTTAAAAAACACTCACTCAGTTTGCATTACATCAGCAATCCAGAATGTTCTTGCCTCACTCTGTTTACCTCAACTCAGACACTTTCAAAACCAGGTCATGGAGTGCCCAAGGTCAGGTTACTCTGACAATTTAGCAACCCATATAACAATTTAAATTTAAAAACAGGGAGAGGCAAATCTACTCTCTCACAAACAGCAAGTCGTGTTGTATAACAGTAAATCTTGAAATGCTGTATACTAGTAAGTCATATAGTGCTGTATAACTGTAATTCGTGCAGCATTGCACCAAGTTGTGTCTTCTGGAGAATTATTAATAACAAATTAAAATTCTCATAATTTGTAATTAGTTATGGGTGTTTTATTAATTAATAATAACCATTAACTAGGTGACGTTAGCCTTGCAACTAGAATATTGCTGAAGAACAATGTCATTTTCATTAGAATAACAATGCCATTTTCATTAGAATAACAATGCCATTTTCATTAGAATAACAATGCCATTTTCATTAGAATAATAATGCCATTTTCATTAGAATAATAATGCCATTTTCATTAGAATAATAATGACATTTTCATTAGAATAATAATGCCATTTTCATTAGAATAATAATGCCATTTTCATTAGAATAACAATGTCATTTTCATTAGAATAACAATAAGCTTTTGAGTGCATTATAATGATTACTGTTCTATTCCTACATAACAATATGATTTTGATCAGATCGCTCAATGCGGTATTAAATGTTCTCTTGCTGTGTAACAATGTCATCTTGGTCAGAATAACAACAAGTCGTTTAGTGCGGTTTAATGGTAACTCGTGTAATACTGCATTACAACAAGTCGTTTAGTGCGGTATAATGGTAACTCGTGTAATACAACAAGTCGTTTAGTGCGGTTTAATGGTAACTCGTGTAATACTGCATTACAAGTCGTTTAGGGCGGTATAATGGTAACTCGTGTAATACTGCATTACAACAAGTCGTTTAGTGCAATATAACAATAACTCGTTTATTGCTGTATATACAATAAGCCGTTTTGGTCTGATACAAGAATGTAAAGTGTTGTGTAACAAATGAATTGTGTAGTGCTATCTAACACTCTACTAGTTTGATCGGAATAACAATACGTCAAACACTGATATATAATAACGTATCACTTTCGTTTTGGGAAACAATTCATATAGTAATTGCCATGAAATTGTGAGCGTATGTGTGTGTGATTGAACTATAGGATTTGTGCATGAAACATTGAGTTTATTTACTATTTTGTTGCCTAACAACAATCCACACACACACACACACACACACACACACACACACACACACACACACACACACACACACACACACACACACACACATTTTAAAATACATGCATTCTAAAACCTCATTAAAAGCATTCGACATAAAGCACTACTATCCTGTTGAAGCAATTTAAAATAATTATTTAAATGTATACAGACCTTGATCGTTCCCTGTCGTAGCTAAGAAGACAATGATGAACACATAGCAGAAGTGACCCATTTTTCCCATGGCCAACGTCCAAGTCAACCTAAGTGTGAGTTAAGACTTAACATTCTGTTAAATGTTACAACAAAATTAAAAGCCATCTTAATAATATTGATAACAGTTGTGTTTTGCATCGGTTTCGCTTTTGAAATTATATTATTTATTTATTATTAATAATGCCTTTATTTGTTTTGAAATAGATAATTACTAATGCTGTTATTTGTTTTGAAATATATTAATAATAATGACATTTTAAAAATATTATTCATAATGCCGTTACTTGTTTTGAAAAATATTAATAATGTCATTTTTTAAAAATATATTATTTAATAATTATTTCTTTTGAAATATATTATTAATAATGCCTTTATTGCCGTTATTTGTCTTGAAATATATTATTAATATTGTCATTTTAAAAAATATTATTAATAATATCACAATTTGATTTTGAAATATATTATGAATAATGTCATTGATTTAAAATATATATTAATAATGTCATCATTTGTCTTAAAATATATATAAATAATGTCATTATTTGTTTTTAAATGTATTATTAATAAAGCAATTATTTCCTAAAAATATATTATTAATAATGTCATTATTTGTTTATAATTATATTATTAATAAAGAAATTATTTGCTTTAAAATATATTATTAATAATGTTTGTTTTTAAAGTTTTTATTAATAATATCATTATTTGTTCAGCATATATGGGAAGGTTGGCGTAGAGTTGTCATGAAAGGAAGCGAGGTTCAAATTCTATTAGTGATTTAGTTTATGGTTCACTTTTTATAGAGAACCGAATAAGTTGAATGATAGAAAGACAGACTGACAGACATATTTATAAAGAGTCTTATAAATACATACAGACAAATATACCGAGAGAGAGAGAGAGAGAGAGAGAGAGAGAGAGAGAGAGAGAGAGAGAGAGAGAGAGAGAGAGAGACTGGTGGAAGATATATGAAGATTATGTCCAATAAAATCTATCTGTGACGCCAATGCCACCTAGTTAATGGTTATGATTATTATTAATTAATTAATTAATCACCCATAACTAATTACAAGTGATGATAATCTTAGTTTATGTTATTAACAATTCTCCAGCAGACACCACTCGTCTCTCTCACTTGGCGGATTTGCGGGCTCCGTAAACTTTTTCTCTCTTTCACTACATTAAAGACAAACATTTACCATCATACAGTATTTCCGTAGGTGAAAAACTTCTGACTAAAGAAGAAGATAAATCAGTTTTTATTCTACATTTAGTGAGCCCCCATCCACCACTTTCTTCTCCAACATAAGGTTATAAGAAGGCCAATAAATTTTTAAAATCAACAATTTATATATAATGAAACACTTGACACCAATATTTCCATGAAGCCATGTTTGAATAATTTTAATATCTTAGTCTTATATCCTAAATCACAATTAACAATTTACTGTTAATACAAATCACAGGATAATTCTTATCAGAGAACAGAAATGAAGTTTTTAAAGATAAGTGATAATAGTTTGTACATAAACTGGTTTAGGTGCTGTCTCAATAGTCTTACATGCACCTCTTGTAACATAGCCACAAGTCTATTGTTTACATTACTACTGTCAATTACATGTGATTCCCTCCTCACATTGTGGAACACTGATTTGCTGCTAATCTCTTGAGGCTAACCTGGCATTCCTTCATTGTATTAGCTACCTCAAGCAGAACAATACAATTGTAGCAATTTCCTGTAACTTCCTGTAATTTGTTCCAGAAATTGCTTGATGTAATCAGTATACTTGCCACCATACACCAACATAGTGTGGTGTATGCCTTACACTTAAACATTGGCTAGATACTTCTTGCATATATCAACATAGTGTGGTGTATGCCTTACACTTAAACATTGGCTAGATACTTCTTGCATATATCAACATAGTGTGGTGTATGTCTTACACTTAAACATTGGGTAGATACTTCTTGCATATACCAAGGTCATAGCAATTTATAATGAGTAAATCAGGAGACTGAGATAGAATGAGGAAAGGCTGTTTTTTCCCTGTAAAATATAACCAGGGAACACAAGCTAAGTTTCTAGTGTATTCCATTGGACTCCATTCTTTCTTACATTCAGATCTCAACTTACAGATTCCTGCAACTGTATGTATTAACCCCAAACATGCATACAGCATAATAGTGTTATGATTGGGTTTACTAGAAACAATGTCAAGTCTTTAGCATACCACATATAAACATCATAGTTCACAATTTGTAGAAATAATAGTCTACTCACATAATGCATCTCTACAAAAAAACGCAAGTATAACATATCAATAGCAAAAATGCACGAAATATTTCTAAGTCCATTCTCTCTCAATCATTCAGCTAACCTCCCATTAAGCTAATGGCTGCTTTACATGACCAGACTTCTTGCCATACCAAATTCAAGTGATTAGATAATAGAATTCTCTACAACATGTAAGCTTTTGATCCCAGCCCATTGGCTGTATCATTCACGTAAATATTAACAATTGGATAATAAAACCGACTCATCCAGTTGGAACTGGTATGGATTGCACCAGCAATTTCTAGCATATTCTCAACTTGAGTTGTTTACTCAACTCTGACACTTACTAAAATACCCTCATAAGGAGTGCCCAAGGTTGGATCTCTCTCTCTCTCTCTCTCTCTCTCTCTCTCTCTCTCTCTCTCTCTCTCTCTCTCTCTCTCTATCTATCTATCTCTATGTGTGTGCGCGCGCGTGCGTGCTTAGGTGAAATGAGTGAGTGAGTGTTTTAAATGTCACTTACTTGCGAAACTCTTACTGTAAACATATTTCTTGGAAGGCAAGGCAATAGTTAAAGCCGCACAAACGTGTGAAGAGGTTCCCCATTTAGTAAACAGACGTAGACCTTTTATTTTTCTATATTGAGAAACTTCCTGACTACACCTTTAATTACTTCTCTGTATTGAGGGACCTCAGACTGCACCTTTAATTACTTCTCTGTATTGAGAGACTTCCTGACTACACCTTTAATTACTTCTCTGTATTGAGAGACCTCAGACTGCACCTTTAACTGATTCCTTTTGTACTGAGATACCTCCAGACTAAAGCATACACCTTTAATTATTTCTCTGTACTGAGAGACCTCCAGACTACACCTTTAATTACTTCTCTGTATTGAGAGACAATGACCTTTAATTACTTCTCTGTACTGAGAGATCTTCAGACTACACCTTTAATTACTTCTCTGTATTGACAGACATTCAGACTACACATAGACCTTTAATTACTTCTGTTTTGAGATACTTCCAGGCTACAGTTCCTGTACATGCATCCAAGTGAATAAGTGGCTCCCGGTCTCTATGTTTTCTGTCTTCTGAAAAAATTCGAAGCTGCACTACAGTTCTTGACTTTATTTCTTGAAACACTTATTCCAAAGAAAATAGTAGTCTGTAATTTATGAAGAATAAGCTGAAATAAAAAAAGACAGCCCAGATTTAATTATTATTGTCTCATCCCTGGGGATGGTGGTGGTGGTGGTGGTGGTATAATTTCGTAAAATGACGTAGTAGTAGCAATCAAAATGACGACACAATTTGAGTGGCGTGTGCTCCTACGTATTTTCTCCTGGCCAGACACGTACATGTGAATACTGTCTTTCTTTTATCCTCTCTTCTCTATCTTTCATTTCTCCTTTCATTTTAGTGTATTCATTCGTGCTTTAACTATAAAATATATAGCAAGTCTCACCAATAAGACAATATGCTAGTTGATTGCACAATAATCTTTTCACCTAAATACTACTTAGTTAAAAATGAATTTAGAGAAAAAAATATTTTCCAGAGAGAGATGTAAATTTAGGTTTCTTAGGTCATTTTAAAAGGATTTTCTATTTCCTCGTTTGATGTTACGTTAAAAATTCTCTATATTACAGTTTATGATGTTGTCACATAACGGCATTATGTAGCCACACTTTCTATCTATCTATTCCTTAGCCTTGTAGACAGTTGTGGCACCACTGATGACCTGACAACCAGTTTCCTCCATTCTATTCTGTTCTCTGCTAATCGTACAGTATTGCTCAGTTTCATTGCTCAGTCCTGTCCACTCTGAGATATTATCCTCTCACCTTTTCCTCTGTCTTCCTCTCCTTCGCCCTCTTTGCACAATACCTTGCATGATTGTCTTGACAAGCTCTGTTGATCGTGTGACATGCCCATACCATTTCATTTTGCGTTTTGTTAGAATGGCCAATAGCTCTTCATAGGGCCCAATGGCTTGTCTAATTTTGTTTCTCATTTCAGCATTTGTAACAGAATTTCTATACGAAATGCCAAGCAACCTTCGAAAACATCTCATTGCAACAGCTTATATCCTCCTTTCGAGATCCACTGTGAGGGTCCATGACTCACAGGCATATAAGAACACATACTACCAAGGAGCGCATCAGCCTGATCTTTGAGCTGACTGAGATGTTTCTGTCTTTCCAAACTGTCTTTAGCCTTGCCATTGCTGTTGCTGTCATTGCAATTCTGGACAATATTTCAGGTTTTGATCCCTCGTCTGTCACGACGGCTCCAAATTACTTGAATTTATTAACTACTTCCAATTTCTGAGCACCAATCATGATGTCATTGCCAATGCCATTGGTGTTTTTGGTCATCAATTTGGTCTTCTCTGCACTGATTGCCATACCAAAAGCTGTAGCTGTCCTGTCCAGTTTTTCCACCAAATGAGCTAGCTCCTCCTCATTTCCTGCAAGGCCATCGATGTCATCAGCAAAGCGTAAGTTCGTTATTGTTCTGCCTCCTATACTGACAGTTCCTTCATGGTCTTCCAGAGCATCTGTCATGATTCTTTCAAGGAATATGTTGAAGAGAATAGGCGAAAGTAAGCAGCCTTGTCTGACTCCCACTGTTGTCCTAAATTGGCCTTGAAGCAGACTGTTCTGGTGGCCTTGTTGTAAACACTTTCTATGACTTTGATCAGGTGGGCATTGATGTTGTACAGCTTCATGGTGGACCAAAGGGCTACATGCCACACCCTGCTAATGCCTTCTTAAAATCTACAAAGACATGATAAAGGTCTTGTTCGTGCTGAAAGTATAGCCACACTTTCCCCTTGCGTCAAGAATAATCCCCAGACCCTATCTAATAAGACCGCTACCTGTTATCTGGAATACGGCCCTAATTAGTATTCAAAACTGACTATTTAGTGTACTGCTTGACAGCATGCAATGAATGCATCATTAGGTTACCTTCGACCGGTAGACCAGTGCGATGACTGTTCATAGAGGTGACACATATCATGTAGTTCTCTAAGCACCAGATTTCCTAGAAGTTACTCTGCTTTTGCTGATTAACTGATGCAGCAGGACAACCATCCATTGTAAATAACTGCTGGACGGTATGTCATTCCCCCCCTATTTTTTTAAATATTAGATCTTATGTATATTCTACTCTTAGTGTTTAATCAATTTCCATTATTAATTACACATCAAGGCTACGACATTGTTAGAAATTATATTATGTGTGGAAGAGTGTTTAGGGAGCACACGATGACACACTTTAAGACCTTGTGCTTTTACCTATAGATTAACACTTTATCGTCAGTTTAACCTTCGATCAAGTGCTGAGCCGCGAAGGCAACACTGGACTCAACACAATTCGGCTTGATCCATATCTGTCATTCTCCTAGAAACCCCTGCCAGACACGATAAACAGGGTAAGCTGGTGATGCTTCCAACCCCTGTCTGACCCGACAAACAGGGTAAGCTGGTGATACATCCAACAGCTTCATTCACTCTGTAGTTTCAATCGTGCATCATTCCATTTAAAATACTCACAATGCCGTGATTAAGACAGACTCGTTTATCCCTTCAGTATTGTTTTAACCATTCCCTAACCTAGAGTTTCTATTTTATTTCTTGTTAAATATATATTTGTTGACGCATGGATCGCTCTTGTTCAAGTGACTCACTTTTGCGTTATATGTTGCTAATCTGTCAACTAGCGTCAGTCATTCTTCTCTGGGTATGGCCGTATTTCTTCCCTGGGTACGGCCGTCTTTCTTCCCTGGGTACGGCCGTATTTCTCCAGTGGGTGACTGCTTGTGTGAATATGTAGTATGTTATGTGCAGCTACTTTCTGCTACTGTGTTCGACACAGCGACCATTAACATTGGCATTATTTCGTGTCGTCCTTGTTTCAAGGACACGGTTTTCAGGAAAAGACCGGTACATGCCATGTATTTATTTTTAATGAGTAAATGCTGATTTGTTGTCGCCTGCGCTGCCATAAATTTTTCTCTGGTATAAAAAGACATAAAATAATTAAATGACCTATCCAATAGCTCACGATATCTCACAATCACTCACGATATTTCACAATAACTCACACAGACAATTCCCCACAGTCCAACTTGGATACTGTAACAGAGTGGATCCTACACATTCCAAGTTGGATAATAGAGTCTAGTTATTTCTACAGAGATCAGGATGTTGCGATCGGCTGGTGCTTCAGCACATTAAATCAGCTGCAAATCAGAATCTTAAAACCATGACTTACATTTGCAAACATTAACTACACAAACAGCCAGCACTGGTCCTGTGTTAGTTCAACATAAACAGCATGATTTACAACTTTTAAATGTATCTAATAAAAGTGACAACTTTTGCAAGTCACTAAAGAGTTATTGCTTTAATAAATGCGAGTACACTGATTTAGTTATTATTAACAAATAAACTATAATCTAATAATAAGAAAATTTAACACACAGTATATAACCTAATAATAAGAAAATTTAACACACTATATAAAGCCCAATTGCAAAAAAAGCAAATTTTCTGAATTAAACATAAACAAGAAAGCCACAACTATGAAATTCACAATTAGAATAATCGATCTGCCATTTATAAAACACACATCTTCATACTGAACTACATATCTATAATATAAACTTTGATAGCTATAAAACTTAAATATTAACTTTGGAATATAATTTAGTCAGTTGAGTGTTCTACTGTCTAAAAATGTAGTGTTCTTGATGCTGGTGGTGGTGGTGGTGGTGGTGACGACGATGACAACGACACATATAGTGATGATGATGATGATAAAATAGAAGTAAATGCCTTGTCTTCTATTTTATCATCATCATCACTATACATGCGTGGCTGTCCAGAAATGCTCTTTTGATGAACAAATATTCGAAAGAGCATTTCTGGAGAGCCACGCATTTATGTCTTTTTGTAATCCAACAGATCTGTTATTTAGACCAAGCATTGATTTGATTTGTTTGTCTTGTACACTATACAGTACTGTGTAATGCAATTTGCCAGACGTTAAATGAAACTTCAGCATGAAGAGATTTTATTTCAGATTTTATTTTAATAAGCGTGCACGTTTTTTTTCTAAATTCTTTTAATTCGTTCTTAATTGTTAGAGGTTTCTAGTAACATTTTAGAAGTGTCGAAAGCAGACACTACTCGTTTCTCTCACTAGGCGGATATTTTGGCACTGTAAACGTTTTCTCTATTCCATAAGTATAGCACTGATGACAATCAATTCTTTCATTTTATTTTGAATTCTGGCGATAAGTTCAGGAAGAAAGCGAAAGGATGTCGCGTCTCGGATCGTCATCATTATCGTCCAATGCGAGCGGTAGTGGTGAAGTAGTGCCACATCCGTGTCCACCACCACAGATCTGCACCCCAGTTTGAAGGTATGAACGAAGTGAATTCCCATCGTCAGCACTTTGAGAGGATCCACAATGTTCTTAGAACGATCTGGTGCAGTGAATATTTCAACATCTCTATACTGTCTTAGCACTTTCTGCATGTTCAGCGAGCTCGCCAACTTGAACTGTTCATCCGTTAAGTTTGTCTGAGAGTTGAGGTTAGAGTTTTGAGCTGGCTCTGTCTGCGCAGCTGTTGTCTGGTTGGCGTGGATTGGTTGGGTGTAGAAAAAGGCGCTTCGGAAAAGAAAAGCAGCAATGGATGACGACTTCTTGCCCTCCTGACGACGTACATGTTGCAGAACTGCAGCCCACGTGATGTATGACCTTGGAATGATCATTTCATCCAGATCCATGAACACCATCAGCTCAGATACAAAGCGCATGCGCAGTAAACAGTCATTAATTGCTGCCAGCTGGCCATTATAATGTACGGATTGCCGGGGGTGACGCCAGGAGTGAATTTCCAGAAAGCCAGTATTTTTGTAGAGTTGAAGGACGCGTAAATCTTTGACCCCTGCATTCATGACGTAGATAACGGCACCGAGCATGCGCGCAAGTTCGAAAGTTTCCACCATCTGCTGCCAGTTGTTTCCATACAAGGGGGGAAAACACATACTCATTTTTTAGAATGATGTACCCTGAGGTTTGCTAGGAAACATTACCGGCAAGTTGCTAAGTGGCGGCTTATAGATGTATTCCAATAGCATCATGTGACTTGGATATATCTGATTCGCTGGCAGTTTGCAATGAATGAACACAGCTCCATATATGTGAAACGTGGGGCGTCAGGGTGGGTTTGCCAAAGAAAGAAGAAATAGATTTAGTTCAACTAAAGAAGTATTTTAAAACAATAAGTTAACAATCATCACAAAACAAAAGTTAATCAATTTGGA
Organism: Sinotaia quadrata; assembly: GCA_028829895.1. Lineage (NCBI taxonomy): Eukaryota > Metazoa > Mollusca > Gastropoda > Architaenioglossa > Viviparidae > Sinotaia > Sinotaia quadrata. The sequence goes on from CM054178.1 coordinate 4,792,426, forward strand.
ACATAAATTATCACAAGAATTTGGAAAGAATGTGCAGCAGTAACCAAAGTAAAGGATTGAAAGCCCTATTTTGGGAAACTGTTATTTTTAATTTTCTAAGGCTTCGAAAATTCTTGCAAAGTGATGAAATAATCACCTATATTTATAAATAGAGGTTGCACTGATCACTCACTATTTTGATTTGTGTTTAGAATTTGCATCCGTTTCCGGTGATTTACTCGATTCTTACTCTTATTCTTTAAAGATAGTTCTTCACTTCACTGTTATTCTGATGTATAGATAGTTCTTCACTTCACTGTTATTCTGATGTATAGATAGTTCTTCACTTTTATTCTGATGTATAGATAGTTCTTCACTTCACTGTTATTCTGATGTATAGATAGTTCTTCACTTCACTCTTATTCTGATGTATAGATAGTTCTTCACTTCACTCTTATTCTGATGTATAGATAGTTCTTCACTTCACTCTTATTCTTTAAGGATGTATAGATAGTTCTTCACTTCACTCTTATTCTGATGTATAGATAGTTCTTCACTTCACTCTTATTCTTTAAGGATGTATAGATAGTTCTTCACTTCACTCTTATTCTGAAAGGATGTATAGATATTTTTTCACTTCACTGTTATTCTGAAAGGATGTATAGATATTTTTTCACTTCACTGTTATTCTGAAAGGATGTATAGATATTTTTTCACTTCACTGTTATTCTGAAAGGATGTATAGATATTTTTTCACTTCACTGTCATTGCGGCAATACTCAAGTGGCTTGTTTTATCCATTTTCAAATAAATATTTAAAAGTAACTATTCAAAATTATTTACAATGACTAAAATAAGAAATGGAAATTAAAATAAAATGATTATTTTTAATTTTAAATCTCAAATATATTTTTTTCCAGGGAGTAAATCGTTCATCTTCGGCATATTTTACATGTAGTTTCCTTGTATGACGGGCACACCATTCAGTGAATGGAAAATATTATTTTTGTTAATTAATCTTTCATAACTAATTGCAAGTGATGAGAATCTTAATTTATTTTATTAATGACCGTCCAGCAGACATTACTCGTCTCTCTCACTAGGCGGATATTTTGGCACTGTAAACGTTTTCTGTATTCCACAACATAAAAGAACATATACAGTCACATAACGTTTCTGCTGCGAGTGGAAAACTTCCTACTAAAGAAGAAGACAAATCTGACTTTAGTCGATATTTAACTAGCCCCCATCCACCCACTTTCTTCTCCATCATGAGATTATCAATATCAATATGCATAAATGGTCAATAAAAGTAAAAATAAATTTATTAAAATAAACAATCAAATAAATATATGACATATGACAATTACAATGAAATAGATTACTTGACATCAACATTCCCCAAACTCATGTTCAGATAATTTTACGTTACACATTCTCTCTATAAAAAAATATAATTACAATTCAACAATAGAGTAATACAAATTGTAGGTTAGTCCTATCAGAGAATAGAAATGGAATTATTTAGAGAATGGCTATTGTAATTTTTTACATGTCCTGGATTAATCACTGCTTTGACAGTCTTTCACTGACCTTGCAACAATGTCAAAATGTCTGTGTATCACCACGTGTCTCCCACCACAGTGTAGAAAACAATGGTGCATTGTTTCCACTCAACCAATCTGGCGCTCTCTTTGACAATGTCAATTTCTTGAGCAGAACATGATCCAATGATTCTGGTAACTTCACTGAACTGATTTACTTAGCATTTCTTGCTTTGATACATCAAAAGTGCATAGAGTACTCCAGTATGATAATACACACTGCATAGAGTACTCCAGTATGATAATACACACTGCATAGAGTACTCCAGTATGATAATACACACTGCAAAGAGTACTCCCATATGATAATACACACTGCAAAGAGTACTCCAGTATGATAATACACACTGCAAAGAGTACTCCCATATGATAATACACACTGCATAGAGTACTCCAGTATGATAATACACACTGCATAGAGTACTCTAGTATGATAATACACACTGCAACAGACATTTTTCTGCATCTTCCAGGTCATTCAACTTATAACCAGTGAACATGTGGAGGATAACTAAAACCTTGATACTTGGAGCTTGAAACTCAACACTCCAGATTTAAAGGCACTTGCTCACTGCAACATATAATTAAGGAGCTATCTAAGTTTCCTGTTCATCATAATATAACTCCATTCTATCATACACTCCATCATCAGCTTACAATTTCCTGCAACGCTATTCAGTAGCCTCATGCACACGTGTGGCACAATGAGTACAGCATATCAAACAGTGTCACATTTTCTTATCAAACTTCACTATCAACAGCCTAGTTTAAGTACATCTCTATATAAACACAAGTATAACATATCAATAATGATAATACATTAAATATTCCTAAATCCATTCTCTCTCAATCAATCAGTTTAAAATCACTTTCAAGCTAATGACTGCTTTTCAAAGCCAGACTTTTCATCTACACCAAATTCAAAAGTGATTAGAGAGTGGAATTTTCTACAGCAAGTGAATTATTTAATATCAACCCTTTGGCTGGTCTCGTTCTCATAAATCATAATCATTGGATAACAGAAAACTACTCATTCAGTTTGGTTTGGTCAGCAATATAGAATGTTTTTGCCTGGAGCTGTTTACTTTGACTCAGACACTTTCAAAATTAACACCATAAGGAGTGCCTATGGTCGGGTTACTCTGACAATTTAGCAAGTTATATAACAATTTACAATTTTAAAATAAGGAGAGGCAATTGAAACAATTTTATTTGGCCTTTTCGTTTTAAGTCATTTTCATATTCGTTTTTGTTTTGTTTTGCTTTGTGTACCTCCTGGTATATATACAGTCAGAAATAATTATAGGTACTAATGTTTTTCATACGATCCTATGAAATCTCTTGATCTCAATAATTAATTATTTATTATTAGCTCTTCAACTAACCAATATCCGTGGTTTTCTGGCATGACATAAACTTCTCCAGTCGTTTCCAAGGTCGGGTTCCTGGAAAGTGAATTGTTCTTTTCGTTCATCAGAACACTTCCATTGTAACGGCAGGTGACGTTTGGGGGCATATTCTTTAACACACCCACACCGATGACGTGACGACAAGTGGTTTAGTGACGTCATTCAAATGCGCGGAATAAACCAAAATATTGCCACCTTCCTGTACAAGTTGAAAATCAGACATGTTGTGGAGAGTTGTTTCGCCATTAACTTTCCTGGGAAATTTGCTCGTTGAAGACTGTATATCGTGTACAACCTGAAAATTAGAAGTGTTATGAAGAGTTGTTTCGTCATTAACTTCCCTGAGAAGTTTGCTCGTTGAAGACTGTATATCGTGTACAACTTGAAAATCAGACATGTTGTGGAGAGCTGTTTCGTCATTAACTTCCCTGGGAAGTTTGCTCGTTGAAGACTGTATAGACTCACTATAGAGCGTACGCTGCCGTTCCTTATGACGATGGTCACTGCAGGTAGACGTGCAGTAACAGATGTAAATTTGATGTAGTAGTAGTAAAACTCAATAAATAAACAGAGCATGCCTAATGCAGTCAGGCATAGCATAAATGATTTAATTTTATCGAGGCGTATTTTCTCCATTTTGTGTCCTCCTTTCAACTAGATCTAGAGACGTCAAACTGAACACTGTCTTACGTCACTGGATGACGAATAATCAACTGGTACATGTTTGCTTTAATTACCCTACTTTAATTACCCTACTCCCGTGCCACTTCTATGAATAAAGCAATCAGTCAATATTCTATCAAACATGGAAGTGAGAGAGACAATCATGCTTTCCACAGACGTATCAAGCAAGGAACGACAACTACTTTTCGAGAATTTCCTGTCCCTTCCTTGATTAATAATTCAACCTCATGCACAAACAACTGATAGCCAATGGACAAAATAAAACTGAACAACAACAACAAAAAGACACACATAAACGATAGAGGAAAATTTAATTAAGCAAGAAATATTATCAATTAAAAAATAGCTTATATATGGTGTAGACACGACTACAAGGTTTACAGTTTAATTGCCTGGTGCAGACACGACTACAAGGTTTTCAGTTTAATTGCCTGGTGCAGACACGACTACAAGGTTTTCAGTTTAATTGCCTGGTGCAGACACGACTACAAGGTTTTCAGTTTAATTGCCTGGTGCAGACACGACTACAAGGTTTTCAGTTCAGTCACACGATGCAGACACGACTACAAGGTTTTCAGTTTAATTGCCTGGTGCAGACACGACTACAAGGTTTTCAGTTTAATTGCCTGGTGCAGACACGACTACAAGGTTTTCAGTTTAATTGCCTGGTGCAGACACGACTACAAGGTTTTCAGTTCAGTCACCCGATGCAGACACGATAACAAGGATGTCATTTATTCAACTGAAGCAGACACGACTGCAAGGTTTTCAGTTTAATCACCTGGTGTAGACACGACTGCAAGATTTTCAGTTCAATCACCTTGTGTAGACACGACTGCAAGATTTTCAGTTCAATCACCTTGTGTAGACACGACTGCAAGATTTTCAGATGAATCACCTGGTGCAGACAGCTACAAGGGTTTTAGTGAAATCGCCTGGTGCAGACACTACTAGGTTTTCAGTCGTGTCTGAACCAGGCTACTGAACCAACCTGACAACCAGTCATCATTGTTGATGAATTTGCCTGGTGAAGACACGACTAAAAGGGTTTTAGTGCTATTGCCTGGTGAAGACACGACTACAAGGTTTCCAGAGCAATTGCCTGGTCCAGACAGGAATACAAGGTTTTCAGTGCAATTGCCTCGTGCAAACACGTCTACAAGGTTTTCAGTGTAATTGCCTTGAGTAGAAACGTCTACAAGGTTTTCAGTGTAATTGCCTTGAGTCGAAACGTCTACAAGGTTTTCAGTGCAGTTGCCTGGTGTAGACATGAATACAAAGTTTTCAGTGCAATCGCCTGGTGCAGACGCGTCTACAAGGTTTTCAGTGTAATTGCCTTGAGGAGAAACGTCTACAAGGTTTTCAGTGTAATCGCTTGGTGTAGACATGAATACAAAGTTTTCCGTGCAAACGCCTGGTGTAGACATGAATACAAAGTCTTTAGTGCAATTGCCTGGTGTAGACACGACTAGAAGGTTTTCAGTGTAATCAACTGGTCTAGACATGACTATGAGTTTTTTCGTGCAGTTGTCTGGTACAGATATGTCCACAGGATTCTTACGTGAGGTACCAATATCAAAATGAGAAATCTGAAGTCTGTAGGCTGGAATTTCGAATCTGGTAAGAAAAAGAGGCATAGCGCTATTGAATGCACACGATCATTCATTTACACAATTATGTCATAATGTCTATCTCAAAGAACGGAGTGACATGCTGGCACTCGTATGCTCGCTTTAAATAATTTTATTCATTGAAAAAGTCGTTAGTGATTAATTATGGAAAGCCATTAATGCGCTTATTAATTATGAATGTAGAATATTATTTATTATGGTAATATTAAGCTAACCTTCCATCAGCTCTTTTAGGAAATATATAAATATTCCAAGATATATATATATACAATACTATATATATATATATATGTGTGTGTGTGTGTGTGTGTGTGTGTGTGTGTGTGTGTGTGTGTGTGTGTGTGTGTGTGTGTGTGTGTGTGTTTCTAGAAAAAAAAATATGCCTCAAGCAATATATTATAGAACAGAAGATGGCTGAAATAGCATAATAGAACACGAAATGGCTGAAATATTATATAATACAAAAGATGCTAAACTATCTTGGAATAAAATATTAATAAATGTTATATAGAACAAAAGATGATTATTCTGAGCGGGAGTAATATATTTATAAATATAGTTAGAACAAAAGATGGCTGACCTGAGCCTGATTAATATATTTGTAGATATAATATAACTAAAGATGGGATTGAAATATAACAGAGAACAAAAAGGCAGCTGAAATATAGAACATGAGATATTTGAAATATAAAATAGAGCAATAGACAGGTAAATTATAGAACAAACAGTTGCATCAACAAAAGATAGCTGAAATAAAACATAGAACAAAAGATAGTTGAAATATAATATAGAACGAACTATGGCAGAAATAAATATTTCTAGAAAGAAAATATAGCTGAAATATAATATAGTACAAAACATAGCTGAAATATAAATTATAACAAATGAAAGCTGAAATAGAACATAGAACAAAAGATAGCTTAAATGTAACACAGAACAAAAGTTAGCTGAAATATAACACAGAACAAAAGATAGCTGAAATATAACAGAACAAAAGATACTGAAATATAACACAGAACAAAAGTTAGCTGAAATATAACACAGAACAAAAGATAGCTGAAATATAACAGAACAAAAGATTCTGAAATATAACACAGAACAAAAAGATAGCTGAAATATAATGCAGAACAAAAGATAGCTGAAGTATAACAGAACAAAAGATAGCTGAAATATAACAGAACAAAGGATAGCTGAAATATAACATAAAACAAAAGATGGCTGAAATATAACATAGAACAAAAGATGGCTGGCCTGTGCGGGAGTAGTGAATTTAAGACTTTCTGCGGTCAGAGACCCTTCCTAACTGACACTAAAGACAACAGTCTAATTACTTTTTTAGAGAGGGGGGGGGGATGAGGAGGCACGACTCACTTAAAGGATAATTTCTTATGACTGAAAGCGCATAGAACTACGGTCGGCTGACAAAATTAAAGCAATTGACACAGTCATTAAGGCTGACCTAAAGGTTCGAATTTCAGCTGACAAAATTAAAGCAATTCACACAGTCATTAAGGCTGACCTAAAGGTTCGAATTTCAGCTGACAACATTAAAGCAATTCACACAGTCATTAAGGCTGACCTAAAGGTTCGAATTTCAGCTGACAACATTAAAGCAATTCACACAGTCATTAAGGCTGACCTAAAGGTTCGAATTTCAGCTGACAACATTAAAGCAATTCACACAGTCATTAAGGCTGACCTAAAGGTTCGAATTTCAGCTGACAACATTAAAGCAATTCACACAGTCATTAGGCTGACCTAAAGGTTCGAATTTCAGCTGAATCAAATGGGTTGAATGCAAAGTAATAGAAAGTAAACTAGAGCCAATTAACTAAGCTATAAGGGAGCTAATAATGTTAATATAAGGTTGAATTAATTAAATAAAGCCTAATTAAATGACTAGTAAAATTAAAACACAAATTTGACGTGTGGGGCAGAGTATGGAGATGAGAACAGCATGTGAAGGAATGACCTAATTACTTGTACGGAAATGAAGAAAAGAACAGAATATATCATTGCAAAAAGACAAGCATGCAGAGTATTTATTGTGTGTAAAAAACGATAAACTGTTATTTCATACATAATGACTATTTTCTCATAAATAGTAAACTATTATTCGAATCGGAAGAAAGCTGAGAGATCCCTTCGCAAGCCTAATCACTTGAACAAATAGGTGTGTTCTGCTAGATTGTGGCAGATTTATTTTACAGGGGTGCAGGCTACATTCTAACAGATACTTGTAATCTTTAAACCCCTTTAATCTACGCATCCCCCTATTTCAAGGGCCGCATCCAAAACTATCTGGACTATTTCATATCTTAGAAAATACAAGATAGAAAGGTGACTTGCAGATAAAGCAGAGTAATATATAATTGCATGCAGAGATTTAAAATATTCTCATTGAACAAGGATTTTACAGTTTGTCGCAAGAAGGAAATCTCGATTCCAAGTGAACGGGTTGTCTTGCGAGATGAACGGGTTGTCTTGCGAGATGCAAAGCCGTACAAGCAGCCATTTTAGTTCTTTAGTCGTCAATGGCGTAAACATATTTCATATTGCTTTCGTAGGTGGAGGTGTGTTAGGGTATGCAGTGATGTGCTTTATGTGTTGTGTGATTTTTGCATGAATGCTTTATATGAGTGTTTTTCTAGTGTGTATGTGTTTATTTTCAATGTGTGAAGGTGTCGTTTGTTGGTGAGTGTATGGTGTTTGCGTAAAAGTGTGTACTAGTACATGTTTTGTGTGCATGTGAATGTGTGTGCGTGTGTGTTGTGTGTGTGTGTGTGTGAAAGAGAGAGAGAGAGACAGAGAGAGCAGTCTTTCGCTCACCAGCTTTTCAGACTCTTCTCAAATTTCAAACATCCAAGCCATTTTCTCCCCTCCCCCCTCGTGTGCACTCTTTTCCAAGATGGAAGTTGTCGTGTAGCGAGATCGAAATTATGACGTGTGAGCTTCTACGTCATCAACAGTGCCGCTGACGTCAGAGCTATAGCTGTGACGCCACACGTTGAGATGAGGTGGAGTGGGGTTCTGTGGGCGACTGATAGTAGTGATGTTTAGCGTGTGATGCAAGAGCCATAATTTCTGCTTTCTCTCATTACAGTTTGCGACTTAGAAGGGGGGGGGGAGGGAGGGAAGGGAATCAAAACTTACAAAAATCAAATAATTTTTCTTCCAACATTACATGTTTTCACAAATTATGCTGCCGGGGGTGGGGGGAGGGGGTGTTGTTTCTTTGTTTTACTTTTTCTAATATTAAATTTTAGGATTTGTATCTTCGCAACCATACTTGATTTACACTTTCCACTTGGCTTTATCACAATATTAAATATTACAGTGCTGTTTTTTCCTCAAAAGTTGTTAAATTTAATATTTTAAAAATAGTGTGTATTATAGTAATGTTATATATATATATATATATTTGTACCACAACATATACACACATGCACACACACACAAACTGTCAGCCCATTGGCATCCTCCTCTAAAAATAGACTACAAGCAAACCTGAATATTGACCCTTATTCATGGACTAGAGTCTATACTAGATTAAATATACTATTCATGAGTGTGTGTACATCCAGTGCATGGATCCCCAAGGGGTACATGGATGGGCTTCAGGGGAATGTGATATCAAATATTCACTATATTTTTATATTCTGCTTGTGCACTTTCTTGGGAGGGGGTCCCATGACTCAAAAAATGGTTAAGAACCACTGGTCTAGTGAGAACTATGAGTGATGTGCTAAAAATCAATTGAACAATGATTTCTCTGTGTGTTTCTCCAGTCTTTTTCTGAAAGTGGTCGTCAGCGTTGGGGTGGGAGGACTCGATTTTTAAAAATGCAAAGAACAGAAATGCGTTGGACGTCAGGAAAGCGGAAGACGGGCAGACAGTTCAGGACACGTTGGGTGGTGGCCATTTGTAATTAATAGTGCTGTCATATATTCGTCTAAATGGTTTTTATCAGAGCAATGCTGTCAATAACAATGGCATGAACCACGAAATGTGTATATTGATGTATGAAAACAAGAACTGAATATGGCTACTTAATGAGAACCTCAGAGCAATGCTGTCAGTAACATAGGCATGAACCACGAAATGTGTATATTGATGTATGAAAACAAGAACTGAATATGGCTACTTAATGAGAACATCAGAGTAATGCTGTCAATAACATTGGCATGAACCACGGAATGAGTAAGCCTATTGATATATGAAAACAAAAAACTGAATATGGTTACCTAATGATAAGAACATCAGAGCAATGCTATTAATGACAATGATATGAACCACGAAATGAGAAACCTATTGTTGAATGGAAACAAAGAATTAAAGGTGGGGATTCAGTGAGAGAAAGTGTACGAACGTATAATCCCTGGTTTTAAATTTAAATATAGTTTATTTGAGAATAGCGATTGTTTGCTGTTGTATCGTTCGCATCTGAGAATATCTGTGTAGCCTTCTTCCCTCCATCCCTCCCGAGAAGGTCGTAACCGTCCCGCTTTGATAGTGACATGAAGAACTTAGTGATTTTTCATAAACTATGACAAAGTCATATAAATATTTATTAAATAAAAGATTTCAGTAAATAAGTAATACAGTAGCTTTGTTTTCACTGTGAGATGTTTGTTGTAGTTTTAATTATTTCTTTGCTTAATGGTCATTGTTTTTCATAGCCGCTTTGTTCTGATTAAGACTCTGTAACTGAAGAGTCCACTGTTTATTTGGTTTAAATAGCCACCCACCCACCCCCTTAAAGCGTTTAGAAGTTTCAAGTTATATAGATATCTAAGCTAACTATACATGTATTTCTTTAGCCATCATCATATCGTTATGATCTTCATTATAAAAATAAGACTAACATTGACTTCCCAGAGAAGTTAAGGGCGTGCAAAGATTTGGCTGCTATTACTTAAGTGCAAAGATTTGGCTGCTATTACTTAAGTTGTGCAAAGATTTGGCTGCTACTACTGAAGTTGTGCAATGATTTGGCTGCTATTACTGAAGTTGTGCAAAGATTTGGCTGCTATTACTGAAGTTGTGCAATGATTTGGCTGCTATTACTTAAGTTGTGCAATGATTTGGCTGCTATAACAGCAGAATCGGGGCCTGACAGATTGTGGAAAACATTATGTTGCTGGGCTTTTAAGTGGTAGTCCCGTAACTGTTGCAGTTGAAGAGGATGATGTGGCTGTTGTGCCAGACTTAGTTGCAGGAAGTGCAGCAGATGTACAAAGTGATAGTGAGACAAATCAGAGTGATGTTTTAAGTGTCACAGAGTGACAATTTGGGCGGATCATGGTGATGTTGTAGTTATTGAAGTAGAAGGTGACAGGAGGTTGGAATATGGTGATGATATAATGATTTGGAAGGTGGATCATGGTGATGCTGTAGTTATTGATTTGGAGGATAACACTGGTGAATCAAATGCTTTAGTTAATAACAAATTATGCACTGGTAAAGAAAATGTAAATTTGTTTCGGGACTCGGTCGGTGTTCCTCGCAAAGTTCCATGAAAGGGTTGACCTAACGGTTTGGATTCCAGAGTATTTGGATTGAAGAGAAAGCGTTGGAAAGCTTGTGGAGCAAACAAAATGACAATAAACAGGAAAGGTGTGAATGAATATGGAATTTATTTGAAAGAGGAGGCCGTCAGAGATTTGTATGTTGATGACTTAACTGAGTGATGTGATTGTGATTTGTGTACCAGATGGTTTCACATTGAGTCTCCCTGTTGGTTTAGATACGAAAGCATGTGTTCGATGTAAATAAAATTTATTTTGCTATTTTTTTTATACAGAGTTTACATCTACTGTTTAAATTGGTATAATTTTTTCATGTACTTGCAATACTTGTAATTAATAAATGTTTTGATCTTGTCTGCACATATGTGTGTGTGTGTGTGTGTGTGTGTGTGTGTTTGTGTGTGCGCGCGTGTGATATAAAAGCACTTTAAATTTGGGGTTGTATTAAAATGTACATATACTACTCTGTTGAGTTTGCATTGGGTTTTTTGTTGTTGTTGTTAGATTTGGTTTTAATTGCAGAAGTACCATATTTAGATCTGACTTAATATTGCAACAGTCCATATGACGCAACAATTTTACTATGGAACACACTTAATAAATGTTTTCGTGAAACCTTAGTATCAATTAACTTTAAACTTCTTTAGATGAAAATCAGTTTTAGAACTGTCAACACTGATTACTAGTGAGTTATATTTGTTTGTTTCAAATAAAAGACAATACAGTTTGACACTAGATTTACAGAATAAAACTGTAGGATTAAAAAACAACATTGTTTTGTAAAGCCCAATGAAATAATGAATTCTCAAAATGTGTGATCCAAGTGTGATGGAATAAAGAATGTATAAATACACTCTATCAATCGCTGAACATTTATATCTATAGCTCAGTGTTCACAAGTCAGCATCTTAATTAACAGGCACACTAAAGGCATATAAAACAGTTACCTGCACCTCTCTCTCTCATATTGAGTCTATGCGCATATAAAAGGCATATAAAATAAAACATACTTTTAAAATTGATTGGTAAATCCTATACATTATTAAATTATCGAGCTGTTTTTAATGATGGTGGGGGAAAAAATACTAGTCGAATGCTAAAAGAACTTATTACAAATGGTCCGAATGTCGAAAAATGCCCCCTTATTACAACGGTGTAACTGCCATTTTTATAAACACGACGCTCTAGTACGGAGTCGATCTTATTAGCTTGTCTACTACCATACAAACGGAAGTACACATACAGATCTTTGTATCAACCACACACATACACGGTTTCCTCATAAATCGTACACAGTTCTGAATGTATAAAATTAAAAGTGAAATGAAGTAGAAGAAAATTAACCAAGAAAACAAAATGACGTCTTGCACAACAGCCTTATGAAGGGACATCACTCGAAAAACCTCTTTCTAAATCGATTCGAAGCGCACGAGGGTGAAATTGAAAACAGCGACCAAGAATCACAATGGGTTCTACAAAGCCTATTACTTTCCTCAAAAGTCTATACAATGATCCTTTCAGATGGTTAGCAGCTTTCTTATTTGACATTTTATTTTTGGAATTAGTTTGATAACCACTAAACCAGTGAAATGTTTTCATTCAGGTTTCTAGAACTAGAAGCAACTGAAATTAGTTTCAAAATTAACGACTGCATAAAAATTAAAATCCATTACCGCACCAATTTTGTGCACTTTTTCGCCTTTACACTGAGTATTGTTAAATAATTTTATATTAAATTAATATTTTATTTATAGATTATTAAGAAACATGAAGGTAATTTTCAATCTGGCTTGCTTTATTTATAATTATTATTGAAAAGTCATCTCAAAGTCAAATAAAATCATTACATAGCTAATAAATTAAATAATACTAATAAAGTAATAGTAAACTTTACTAAGACTTAAAGGATTTTAAAAAGTAAACTCCCTTAATAACTTTGTCCAATTTAGCAAAGCAAATTAATATATAATTATATTATTATTAGTTACTTGCTTAGTTGCTACATATATTAATGTACTTTATTTTTCATAATATCTATGAAAAATCTTTATTTAAAACCCTCAAAACTTACATAAAATTAAAAATCTACCAATAACATAAGTATTAACAGTAAAATACTACTTGCAGAATATTCTTTTGTATTTTCAGTCTTATATTGCTGTACCATATATTCAGAATTTTGTTTATTGTGATTTTCTCCTAAACAAGTCAATAAATGTTTATGAATCACTTAAATAAATATACCTGTAAATTGTAATGAACAGTATAATTGGCAAGTTTTGTGATTATCATAAGCAAATAACTATTCAACTCTTTGATCACTGAAATCTTGCATCCAATTACCATAATACAAATTAATAGAGATATTAATATGAGTTATTGAAATATCAATACATTAAATGATGAATTTTGTATTATTATTAATTTATACATTTTGCCAAATTTCAGGTCGTTGGTAAAGAGTGTAGGCCTTTTTATCATTGCAATTTATGTTGCCAGAGAAATGGCAGCAGCAGAAAGTGCATCACAGACAGTTCCATCCCCTTGAACACTAGGTGAGAAACTCTTTGGTGTGACATTAAATCTATACAGTGCAGTTTTACTTTCAATTATGAAGAAAGACCCCACATACATCATGGATGGAGACTATTTCAGCCATCTGCTGTAACATATTCATGTTACTTTGTTAGTCAAGAAATAGAATATATTTTCTCTCTCAAGCCCATTTTTAGTTTTAGTTTTAGTGTATTTGTACAATATATAATTTATGAAGATGTGTATGAATTTTGACTGTTAAACCATTTGTGCGCAGTGTTGTCTATAGTATTTACATATATGTAATGTGAGAATTGACAGTATTATTTTATAGGTAAATGTTGAGTATCATACTGCAAGGATAATATTAAGTAATACATGAAGTGTCTATTTAAATATATATAATTCACAGGTTTTTCCTCAATTACTGACTTGGGTTTAAAACACACACAACCTTTGTTAAACTTTAAATGCAAAAGAAACCTTGTGGATATGAACATATGCAAGCTATTTACGATGTTACTCAATTTATTCAAAATATATTGAGGCTATCAGAAATCTTAGCTGTTTCAATAGTTGGTGGGGTTCCAAAAATTTCATTCCAGTAACTGATGTCACAATGTGATCTTTGATGGAAACAAGTTATTTTTTTCTGTTAGTTAAAACTCTCATACCAAGACAGAATTAAATGAGAGTTATCTTTCTGCTATATTGTGCCTTTGAAAAATGTAAGAAGTAGTTCATGATATTATTGTCATTGTTTATATTTATGAATTTATAATTTTCTTCATCACATGCTAAAATGGAATAGGCAAATTAGTTTTCTTAAAGTTGAATATTTCTGATAGAATGAATAACTTTGAAAAACATTAGCATATAAAGATTGCATTATTAATCAGCACAAGGTATTTATGTATGAAATGCAGATGTTCGGTAACAAAATAAAGTTTTGGATCCAATTTATGTGTAAAGAACTGACAAAGAAATCCCTTTTAAAAATATTTCTCCATAAAATTGACCATATCAAGATAAAAGCGATCTAGAATGTTGCTCTTCTAAGAAAGCTTTGACAGTGAGTTTTTGGATTATTTATAACAATAAAAATTAAAGAAAATATCAATTTATAAGCATGTCACAATAAGAGCCATTTTCAGTTCAAAATGAATTTGTATTACAAAATAAATAAATATAAATTCACACAACTGTCTTATATATCATTCACATTAATTCTGAATATATAGAATTAGAATACAAACATGACATTTCTTTCAATGCTATATTTTTCAAGACAACACAATTCAAATAGACCCACCCCCGAAATTGGTGCACTTGTCCATATGACCCTTGTGTCTTTGAACACATTCATCTACAGTAAAACCATAAAATCAATGCCTTAATATACTATATAATAATATAAATGAATGTGTATTTGTACAAATTAGGAGAAAATAATGAATAATGGCTGTGAAGGAGGGATTGAGATGTTTTATAATTGCTGCAGGTTTTGAAATTATCATGAATGTTTCATTGTTTGGGTTGCTGAGAGGACTGATGAGAATCAGAAGGATTGGTTGTCTTTTTAATGATAATAATTATTATTTTTTTTATGAAAGTAGGTAGTCACACTTGCACAAATCTTATTTTCAAAAGAGTTAACAATAAGGTTAATTAATTAAATCAACAAATGCCTGCTGTTTTATTTTTTTGTTAAATGTAGAAATATTAGAAACTGACTTGTTCAGGACGAATTTTCAAGAAGCAAAAGAAAATGTGGGCAGAAAACATGACAAATATTGAGAACAGACTTCTAGACATTTACGAGTAAATATGGCATCTATAAAAGTAAACAGCTCAGTACACTAGTACATATACACATTTTACTCTATTAGGCCTATTCAGTTTCCAGTTACAGATGGTTAACTGTTTCACAAGATATATTGGTTGATAGTATATCTAGTAGCTTATTTCATATTCTTGGATGCACAGATATTTTGGAGACTACTTGCACTTTTTTCTCCTTTCCATAATGATCATAATTTTAGTAAAACCACTTAATTGGAATCCCCAAACTTCATATTTCCAGGTAATTCAAACACATTCATTGTATCTTATTAGCAGGAAAACAACATGTTTAAGTAAAAAAGGAAAGAATTGTGAACTTTTGGCTTTAGAAGTTGTACAGACCTCATCTTCTTTCATTACAACTTTCAGCATCAAAACTCATGTTAATTAACTGTTATTTAAAAAAAACAAACATACATTTTGCTGAATCTGATGGAAATACAGTAGATTATTTTTTAAACAAAAATAGCATTTAGTTTACTCTATTCAAAGGCAAAATTTCACGTGCAATGGACATTAAAGATCCTTTTCTTTAGTCAGTTCATTCTAGAGACAAAACTTCACATGAAGCAGCCATTAAATATCCTTTTATTTAGTCTCTTCATTCCAAAAATTCAACTTGCAGCAAACTTAACAAGTAGCAGATATAAAATTAGTATTATATACTCACTAAGCTAAAAGCATACATAAGAAGTACTGTGTTTACTTTCAAGACAGTTTATATTCATATATTGTCTATTAGTATTAGAATAATTAAAAATAAACTCATGATTAGTAAATTTCCTATAGAGTTTTAAAAATGTACTTTTTATATTTCAATTTCAAGGTTAAAAATTTACACTGGGTCAAGATTAATTTTCAATTAAAAATGATGAGTCTTAAATGCTTATCTATTCTTTTGAATTTTTAAAAAATGAAGATACATTTGGTGTCAAAATACATTTGCTGTTTGTGAATAATGCCCATCCCTTCTTTATCAGGAAAAAGAAATTATGTACAGCCACAAACAAGTTGGCATATGCTGAGCTGTAACACATTGTTATCTAATTGGTATCCATGTTAATCATGGTATCATTCTATCAATGAGCAGTATTGGTTCCACTGCTACTACATATTTAATTTTTACCTTATCTCCCCTTGATATATCAAAACTGCTTCAATCATTTAAAGATGAACAGTAATTTTAATGAGATATATACTGTAGACTACAAGGACATGCAGCTGTTAAATATGTATTTATGTAATTAAAGATAAAAAAAAAATGTAATTTAATTGAGAAGTTGAGGATTTAAGGTAACACAATTCATAGATCTCAAAATTTGTGCTTTCAGGTATGACTTTAAATACTTTTCTCTCCCCCTAACCCTTTCTTTGTTTTAAAGCAGCAAATATAATTATAATTGGTGTTTTTATAATTATTTGTTTCAGGCAGTTGGCAGGTTAATGAAGCAAATGCAACACCTTGTGAATAAATACATTGCAGAAATAATGATCTTGGCTGTAAGCAGTTTATCAAAATAAATGTAAATGCATCCAGCATTAAATGTTTTTATTTCTTTATAAGCATATTTGAAGCATGATTAATCTGACATTTGTGTGCAGCTATATGTAGCACAAATGGTGTAAGATTCTGTATGTAAAATGTTTTGTCATGAGTGGGAGGATTCCTGTTCAGAATTTTTCTGATCTTGATTTAAACTGAAATTCTAAAAAAAAAAGGGAAGAAACACAGTATGATTTATTGTTTGACTAAGAGTAACACATCCAGGACACCTTTCTTTCAGCAGTTACAGAGGAAATATGTCGCATTTCTACATGACTTTTTTTAACTTGGCACTTTAGTCTTAAATTATTTTTGAAATTTTATTCTCTTCCTATTAAAATAAAGTATCAAATTAAAGAATATATGAGAGTGGTATTTAGCTGTCAAAAATATTGACTCAAATATGAAAAAAGACAAAAATGTACAACTTTTCCCCAAATGAAAGACAACCCAACAGTCAAGAGTTATTTATTTTTAAAATGTAAGGCTACAGCTGACCTATGATCAGCAATTTTTGTGGTAAGGCAATTTTACCACCTGACTTGAAAACTCACTATTGACCAGACCAGATGTTGCGTCTTCTCTTTGCTTTCTTGCAAGGGGTACAAAGTCACTGAACATACCATTGGAATTTTACTTAGTTTCTTGCAATAATTTGTTTCTACAGTACTAAAGTGAACAATGATATGGTAAATAACCCTTTTCTTTTTATATGGATATCATTCTTGATTTTTATTGTTTGACTATATATGGCAATTATTGCAGTCCCTATTTCAGGCATACAATAGGGAATTCTTGCACACAATCATTTTGCAATCGCATGCTTACATCTTTTACAGATACAATAGCAGTCCTGGACTAGACCTAGAAGTGTACAACTCTAGGATCTGAAATATTCCTTTATAGAAATTTACAGGAATTTTTTGCTTGTTGATCACGTCAAATGTTTGAGAATTTGTACTGAAACAAGTAACCGCAAAAATCTAAAATAATTTTGTCAACTATTTAATATTCTGAATTCAAGAAAACTTAATATTTTTTGCTTATTTATCTTAAGTCGACATACTTCATAGAAAATGAACAGAGGTTTAAAATATTCCTGACTCAACTATGATGAGCAAGGGTCTGTTACATCTAAATGACAGCATTCCATATTTTTTGAGTGGCCTTGTCTAGAATATTGAAAAGTAACCAAATTCCGAAGATACTAAATCACTTTATTTTAAAATGGAACACCCATTTAAAAGCTTTGAAAAACGTTAAAGCGACTTTTGTTTGGGTCATCAAAACTACTTTTAAATATAGTTCATTTAATTCATTTGTACTGTGGAGTGTTTAAAGTATCTTTCTGAACAGCTTTGACAGTTCCATTTAAGAAGCTTTGAAAAATAATTGGCCTGTTTGCAACTCTGTTTTGTTAATCTATGCACTATTATCCAAAAGCTAGTAGTGATTAATTAAAACAGTGATGTTCAATTGACTTTTTATATTAAAATATCAAGGGACAGTCCAACAATTGGACTTATTTGCCAATTGCTGTCTTTACTGAAAAGATTTTGTCTAATCTCTAAATTTGCAGAAACATCACAATGGAAGTTGTGTGTTCAATGTAGGAGTATAATTCGCTATATTAAAGGGGGAAAAAATGAAGACATTTCTTTGACAATGAAATTTTTAAAAAGTCAAGATACATAAATATATAATGATTGACAACTCCCATCAGTGAAACAACTGTTCAGAACACTTCAGCTGGTAAATTTGAATTGTAGTACCTACTGAACTTTGTTTTCTTAACATTACATGAAGCTATTACTTTTTCCATTCATGTGAAATTTGTGTTTTTAAATCTGGTCAGTGTAAGTTTTAAGTTTTATATTTTTTTAAGATAAAGGTGGCATTGATTAAGTAGACTGGCAAGCTTTATACGATTGAGAAATATACAACTATGTGTACATTTTATACCTTTTCAAAATAGCTATGTGTGCCTGAGGGGGTAATTGTAATTTGCCTGATGAAAAAAATTAGTGTGCAAACAATTTTGATGTTTATTTTACATCTGAAATGTAAAGTGTCACTGTTAAGGCCCTCAAAAGTGCACAACAAAATATTACATTTTGCAGTGATAATAAGGCAAATTCCTTAAAGTGTTCCAAATAAAACAAGGCAAGAAATTCTAAAATCTAGATATTTTATTTCCTTTACTTATTTATTTAATACTCTTTAGCATTAAAAATTGTAGTGAAATGATTTAAGTGGTAAAATTAAATACAATCAACAAAAATATTCTCCGTTAACAAATAAATAATAGTCACAAGAAATTACAATTTTTAAACATGTAACAGAGATGACTTCTTTGAATATTAAATATAATTTAATGCTAATTCAAAACATAAAGAAACTCAATACAAGAAGTAATGGTGGCAAGAGTTCTAAATATTTTCCTTTGCATTTTAAATAAAATATGAAAAGTATTTAGATAAACAGTAAGGTTGCATTTTATGACTGGATTACATTTTTGTAAATGTACCCATAAAATAAATAGTCGTAAAACAAATATATTTTAAAAATTTATTAAATGGGATATATTTTTGACTTGTGTTGATAAACCCTACTCATTTTTTTTAAATTGTGATTTATAAAGACAGGTACATATTATGCATTATATAATAATAATACATAAATATAGTCATGTAAACAAAATAATTAAGTAAAAATTCTAACTCCTGCCAATGTTAATCACCATTTGCATGAGCTCCATACTATATTTCCACTTTTTTTGCTGGATGTCATAACCTTAGCCTTGCCAGCAGTAATACTTTACATGAGTAGTGTTTTTATAATTGATATCGTCTATCCACATCACAAGCAATTGCTTCATTATTTTCCTGTAGTACTCCTGAAATAACTCAAACTAGATTAACAAAACTTTGTTATTTTCTGTACAGATTCTTTTATTTTTTCAGAAATGGTCATTATTATTGGAACAAAGATCTGTGTGCCAAATTGAGTGACTTACATAATACTAGTACATTTCATCAGCAACCATCCTTTAAATTGTTGCCATTTAGCTCTCTAGACTTCCATGCCTTTCAGCCATAATTTTAACACAGTTTGCATTTTTAACTTTATGGGCTGACATGTTTGCATATTACTATTAGGTTAAGTTTTCATTTGTATATTTCAAACACAATAGCTTAGCAATGCAACAGTATACCATATGGAACTGGAACAATGTAACATGGTGAACATGACTTTATACCTGTCATAAAATGAATTGATGTTAGTTACAAGCCCAGCACCCATCTTTTTAGAGTAAAAATAATAATTGTGGGTGGACCATGATGTGAAATCCCACACCTTAATAATAATATTTAAGTATTTATACTGTCAAAGTGTCATTGGGAGAGGTTAAAACAGTTGGACTAGAATTTTTCTTTTAATTTTTATAAATTACTTTTAAAACATAATGATGTACACTAGTGAAATTGAACATTCTTAGATCTAATTATAAGAAAAGGTTCCTACAGTTACTGAAGCAAATGCCCTTTTCTTGTTTTATTAAAAAAATCAAAGAATTCATACTTTGAGGTATAGTATTTTAAAATTACTGTAAACTAAATTATATTATCCAAAAGTCAGCATCAGTTTTATTTAATGTAAACAAATTAAAACATCACTTTATATATATGTATATAAAATAATTATATTGTTCATAAAAATAGTGAGGAAATTATTTTTAAATTTACCTAAACTTACTATTGAGTGAAATCTCTGCTTTAATACAAGGTCATAAAGTGAAATCATGAAACTTGACATTTTGAAATATACCTTGGTAAGAATTTACTATATGCAGCTGTTTTGTGGTTATATGAATAATTTTCATGTTTTTGGATATGTATGAAGAGGCCATTTACAGTCCATCTGCTGTCATTTCAGTTTTTAAACCATTTATTATTTTTTTTATCAATATCGATGTATTTTTTTCATCCCCAGAATTAAGATGTTTTCACTTCTATTGTTTTCCGAATGAAACAATCCACTGTCTACAATTACGTAAATTGCTTTATAAATACAAGTCTACAAAAATAGTTGGGTATTTCTGCAGTTTAGTGCACACATTCACAGATGCATATTATATATATATATCTATATATATAAGTAATACAACCCACAAATTTGAACGAAATGAGAGTTATTTAAGAAAGTTATATTAAATATTTTTAAATCTTGCAATAGTACAGATACTTGGACTTAAGTAATAACAGGATTCCAGTAGAAAATTAAAATGATTTTACAGACCTTTTTCCTGACAAAAGATGTTTAAATTTCAGATCTAAAACTAAGAACAATGATTTTTTAGCCTAAAAGCTGGCAAAAATATTGACAACGAAAACTTTGAATAATACAACGCGGATATAAATTTAAAAACATTTCAAATAAATTTTACAAATATTAATTACCCACAAAATTTCAACAAGACATCAGAATGCAATACTAAACTATAGCTTTTGTTAGTTTTAAAATATTTTACGGTTAAAGTAAAACCTCAAAACACCTGAATCAAAAGATAATAAATTTATTCTCATTTTTGCAAACACAATACTAATAAAAACACAGAACACACACCGCCAACAAATGATGAATTAGTACATTAATGAAAAATGGAAACATCTTATAATGAACAGTATGAAAGATGTGGCAGAAAATGAAAATGTCTTTTGGTGAACAATGGGAAAGATGTGGTAGAAAAATAATGAGGTCAATCGTTCAGCTTTTCAGTCCTTCATCTCTCCTTCTTCATCCTCTTCTTCAACTCCCCGAATGTACATAACATTGTTACACCTGCAATAAACAACATATATTATCTGCATATTGAGAAGAATGGTCTAACCTAAAATCTTCATTAAGCACACAAAAAACAAAACAGCTGAGACAAACTTAAACAAATTAGTCTCTAACAGTAAATTCTAAAAAAGTTATTTGGAAGCAAGTATCCAAATACTAATTTATACTTGGAGGTGCATTCCAACTCCAAGCCTTGAAAATCCACATTCACTTGTCACAGACCAACCCACTAATTAAATAAAATAGAACAAATGAATTTGATGCCAACATTTTGCTCTTATTTTGTCTGAGTGTTTGTCCTTACTGCAAAATAATTCTTACGCTTATAGCAATTTTATAATCAGTTCTAATTAATACTAAAGCTTTTAATTGAATGATTAAAACTTTGCTGTTATTATTAATTGTAATGCTTTTATTTTTCAGTGGTAGTTTTTGTTATCTGAATTATCATTTCACAAATGGCTATGATGAAATTAATTAAAGTTGAATAGTGCCTAAACAGAGATAATGAGGGACAGGTGTACACAATAAATAAATCTCTATAAAAAAAACTGACAGTGACAATCTAAACATTTAAAATGAAAAATCTGAAAACGGATTAAAAGCCACAAAACTTTAGTGTCCAATGAATACTGTATGTAATAGTGTGTGCAATGTCTTTTAAAGTTAAAAATACTGTCAAAACAATATAAACATTTTTTGTTACCTGATGAGAACTTCACCTAAGTTCCCTGCCAACATTCCATCCACATACTCTTCCGTGTTTGCAAGCTAATACAAAATAAGAATTCAACAGTAGTAAAGATGAATAACCATTTCTGAAAAAATATTCCAAATTAACGATCAATTAAAAAAACATATTTACTAGTATAATACTACATTTTTACATTTGCTGATCAGCATTCAACATCTAACAACAGATTCTAACACATAGGACAAATATACACTAATGTAATATCCACATATGGAATTAATTTTACTAAAATGACATACCAACTAACCTAGTTAATATAAATTTTCAATTTACTCAACCATATAATGATATTCATTAATTCAGTACAGATTTCTAATGCAAAGTTCTGGACCATTTCTCAAAAGTCAAATTAATTTTTCTACAGCTGAATATTTCTGATAAGAAATAAATTTGAAAAACAGTAATATATCATTTCGAATAAATAGATTGTTTAAATAGCACCATGAAGTTTATGCAGAACATGTCAATTTTGGGTAAAAGAATAAAAGATTTGGATCTGATTTAGGTGGAAACCAAACAGCAAAAAAATTTGCCTTTTATTTAAAAATATTATTTCTTCACTAAATTGACCTTTTCTAATAAAAGGAATACTGAATGTACTATCTATAACAGTGAAAATTAAAGAAAATGGTGTATGTATGCATGTAATAAAAAGGGGTACCATTTTTCAATTCAAAACAAATTTGTATTACAAAATAAATAAACATATACTCACACAACTATCTTAATTCTTATGTATCTCCCACATCAATTCCAAATATATAGAATATAAACACAATATTTCAATGCTTTATTTTTAAGAAAACACATTTCAAATAGACCCACCCTCTGTGGTATACTTGCCCAGAGAATGAGACATATATATATATATAAGACTCCACGTCTGATATTGCCCCCAAATATTTGAAGTACAATCAAAGAAAGTAAGTGAAGTGACATTTTTGCATGAACTATCATTTTAAACCAAATGTAGCAAACTCTGAAGGATATAAGAGAAGAAACAATGTTAGATAACTAAAGGCATATTTTTTATAGGAAAATCTTCCTTAAGCAGCATTATCTTAATAATACTAAAGTATAGGGATACAAATATGTAGCAATCTTGATGAGAGGACAACCAATGAATATGCTCTCAAAACAACTAGGTATAGTGATAGGCACATAAATACTTTAAAATTTTTTTTAAAAAAATTAGAAAATGGTATAAGTTCTTGGAATTCAGGAATGAGTGTTGAGATTAGTCTTTCCTCAGACAAATCAGTATATAAATTTGAAGGCTGGCAAGTCAGTAAATCATAAAATATGAAGGCTGATAAGTCAGTAATATGTATGTGATGCTGTCGGGGAAAACCCAGCTAAAGTGAAAAAAAATTCAAAAGTGTTTTTAAAAAAAAATAATTTATTAAAGTTCATAATCTCATGTTTATTTAAAAATAAACCATTTCAATTTATGTCAGATATTTTTTTTCACTATACATTTTTTAAAGTACATATCTCCATTGACTACCAAAGGGGAGTAAATGACTACAATTACAAATGGCTGTAGCGCTAAAGTTAAAAAAATTATAAAGCGTTTTTTAAAAAATAATTTATTACAGTTCAGAATCTCATGTTTATTTTTTTTTAAATTAATTTATGTCAAATAGTGTTTTCACTATACATATTTTAAGTATACACCTCCTAATGGCTGTAGCACAAAATCAATTTTAGCGACTGTAGCCGGGTTTCTCAGACATATTCACATATATTTGAAGACTAGCAAGTTAGTAATACCTAAATAAAATATGAAGGCTAACAAGTCAGTAATACATAAATTTTAAAGACTAGCCAGTAATATATAAATTTGAAGGCTTGCAAGTGAGTAAATACATAAATATGAAGACTGGCAAGTGTGATAAATATAACTTTGCTCATTATTTACAAAACTTTCAACACCTTTATTGCACTAACAGTAAATTTATGCAGTAAAACCAATACAAAATTTGTGCAATTATAATTTATACAGAATTATGAGTAAATATTTTTCATACTGTCCAAAATCTTGAGTTTTGATATCTTTGTTTGCTCTATACCAAACAATTAGATACTGTCTTGTAGCACTTACAAAAGTTAATCATAAAAATGTTAAGATATTATTGGACAGTGGGGTTACAAAAATGGGTGTGAGAAGGTAAGAAAATCCAACCGAGGGTGTGCATCAACTAGAAGGCAGTGCACTTTGAAGACAGCAAGTCTTCTACAGACCTACAAAAAGTTCATCCTGACGAGGTGCAGATCAATCTTTTTCAAACATATATTCAGAGCTAACTGTGCATTTCTGAGCAAGATGGCCACCTAAAAACTGTTAGCTCACCAAATTCTGCTTTCTCCATAACACTGATACGCCTTTATCAGAAGAATTAAATTCAGTGACATTGCCAATATAAAAGTCTTCATCAAAGTAAATGGCAATCATCTATCCTATTCTTGTAAAACTGAACTTTGGAAAATCAAAATCTTAAGAAATGTGCAGTAAATGTTTTTTGAATAGGAGTGATAATGCACATTAATTCTATATATAACATGCTAAAGAAAATGCTTTTTTGAACATAGGTAGGTTGGAAAAACAACTTTATTTGTAGAAAAAATGCAGTTTTTAATAAGAAAACATATTTTCTGCAAAAGTAGATGTATACACTCCTACAAAAAGCTCTAAGCACTTTACAATATTTACACTTAAAATATGTACACTAACATTCATATGAACTACTCAAAATGAATATGAAAACTAACGGTAAAATAATAAAACAAAACCAACAAAAACAAATTACTGTTCTTATAAAACAAAATCAATAAAATAGATTTAATAATACAGTTTGTATAAACAATGACATAAAACTTTAAAAGACAGTATTATTCTTGCTCAATTGCTGATAATAAAAGATTCATCCTGAGAAATGTAACATACGCAAATTTTGAAATATAAGCAAAAGAAACATGAAAGTGTATGCTTCAAACAATAAAAAGCAAAAGGCAATTGATTAAAGTGACAGTTTTGATAGATGACAATTTGCAATACCTGTAAATTCATATAGCCATCAACAGACACCAAATATCCTTTGTATTCCATCCCCCATTTTAGCTTGACCATAACTGGCTTGCCAGTCAGCCCATTCAGAAATGGCTTGGGATTCATTGGAAGTGTCTAGAAGTAATAAATACAAGCAAATGAAAAATGCAAAACAACAATAAATAGCAACCTCAAGGTGCCACAGAATAATAATAAAAGGCACATCAAAGTTTGTTTAGTTCCCATATGTAATGCATTATTTATCATCTTTTAGTTTTATCCATAATTTTAATGGAGTAAATAATGTAATGTGACACTATGCTGGGATTTAATTTCCTTTGTCTTTCTTTTGACTGTATTGGGAGAGCATTACTGGTGTCAGGCTTATCACTGTACCTACCTACTGTGTGAGAAGTTCCTTTGATTTGTGAATTAAGTTTATTGTGGTGAGGGCCCCTTGTGTCTTACATGGGTCACTACAATTGTCTTTAACACACATTAGAGCACTATAACTGTATATAAGTTAACCTTACAATCCTTACTATTAACACACTGGTATGCAAACAGGCTTTCAGACCACATACAGTGATACACACATAGGTATTAATAATTCCTCTTTTTTTTTCCTGCCACCCCATCTGAACTATTCTTTCCCCATCTGCCTCCAAGATCTGAAATACCCAACCCAGAGCATTTGCGGTGAGAGAGAGAGAGAGAAACCAGATCACAGAGAGCAATGAAAACAGTCACTCGTACGTACACTCCATACACAACTGTTGTGTATGGAGTGCCTGCCTTTCATTGTTTCAATCTTCATGTTGCGCTTGCTAAAATCTTTAATGTTGTATTTAAAAATAAATTGCCCTTAATACTATAAAATATATTCCTACTCTAAATAACATTTAGGTCAAAGCATTTAATCTCATCCTCAATGTTATTATTATTAACCCAATTAGAAATACTCCATAGGCCTATAATTTAAATAAATATTCAAAACCCTTCAAAATATGATTAAGAATTAGTTTTTAAAAGCACTTCAAAATAATATTATTTATTAGTATGAACATAATATATTAAAGTAAGAAAAAATGTATAACAATCAGGAACAGTAAGCCTATAAACTAGGCAATAGGCTAGCATAATTTCACACATCTTAGTTTTTACAAGTAGGCCTACACTACAGTTAAGAATAAGTTGCATTAGTTTGCAAGCTAAATACTAATAATAACGATTACATTTTAAGCATAAAGGCAGTAACATTATGTTATTATTAATGAATCTACCTAATATAGAACATTACGAAAACTGCAAATCTACTACTGACTCTCAAGTCTCAATGACTGCCTGTCGCTCATCAGAAATTATTATTATTAAATATTTTATCCTTTGCAGTAGAGGTCGGGAGTAGTGAAATTATGATTTATATTAATTTAATGGAATGAAAAGGTTCTGTAATTATTATGCAATGTGTATATACACTCACCGCCATTGTGTGTTTGTATAACTCGGATATTCGACAAGAGTACTGCGAATTAGATAAAGCGGCAAGGGACCGGATAGCGTGCGGTGTACGTTGGCGAATGCGCATGCGCCTGTAATTCAGATAAAATTTTACCAATTTCCTTGAAAAACGAAATAAATTATTATTATAAAATCATTAAAATATTTGCATGTACAGTACATTTATAATTAAAACTTATTTAATTAATTAAGCAATATTTGTCTTAACAAAACAAATTATATGAAATATATTGTTCAATCTGCTTTTAAATGTTTTCATTTTTGTATTTAGTCTTCAAATAGTCTGCATTTGCGGACTTCAATATCCGACTTCACAATTTTGTTATTGAAATGGGTGTGACATGGTATATATTAACTTAATATTTAATACTCGGTTATCAATAATTCAACATATATAATCATATACATGATGGGTAGCTTATCGGCACGGTCAGACCGTGCACATTTTCATTCCATTGTTCAGGTTCCCATTGGCGTCAACTGAAAATAGTATTAACTATTAACGCTACAACAAAACAATAATCATTAAAATATGTACTCAAAAATCTGGGTGATTTCTTTCCCGTTTCATTAAGAAAATTTAAAAAGTATTTTCGAAACAAATTTATTTAAGTAGTTGATCTGGTAATCAATTAGGGTTGTACTAATTTATAATATTAAACAAAGCTGCCATGGATGAAAGTAGAATTTATCTTTAAATCAAAACAGGCCAGATTTATACACGTTATTCGCTTGTTTGTTCTTTTATCTGTTCACTGGCTTAAGAGTAATACAGAAGTTCATATTTACCACTAGCAATAATGAATTTGAGAGGAAAAAATGCCTATGTAAGGACCATGCCAATGAGCACTTCCGTGCATCAAACCACAACTCTTAAACAGTCTTAAGCATTAAAATATGATCATCCAAACACCATCCGTAAAGTTGTCTCCTGCACGAATGTGATCTGTGTCTGTTGGCCCATGAATTTGAAAGATATAAACTATAACTATAAGTGCTGGGCAGCGAACATGTAAATGAAAACATTTGTTTTAGAGAAAAAAGTTTACTTATTACCACTAATACTGGTAATTATTATAAATTTAAGTTATATATATACTTTATGCTGCAGCTTTGCTCATGTAAATGTCAGTTTTCAGAATATTTTGCTTAAAGTAAAATTTTTTTTTAGTACTTTTTTTTCCTTAAATCGCCAGGTACGAACCATAATACAGCATGCTGCAAAAAAAAAATTAAAAAAAATGAAAAGATAGAGGGAAGGGATAATTAAAAAGTTGACAAAGACAGGAAGAGAAATAAAGGAGAAATAAATGAATGAAAAAAAGGGAAGAATTGATAACAAGAGAGAATGTGATAGTGGGAGAGAAAGAGAAATGATAAAAGAAGAGAAAGAATTAATGAAAGAAAATGTGGTTTGATCTCTTTCAATGTGGCATTGCAAAAATAACAGCTAAATACACAGCATAATGCAAGCCATCAAAATCCAAACTACAAATATTTACTACAGCATAAAATCTAATACCAAGAATGAGAAATGCAATCAGACTAAAGCATTCATCCTCTGCTGTGCATGGAAATCGCAGTAGTGTATTAGCCAATACCCTCATGCATGTACTTTATTGAAAATTTTCATACTTTTAGGTTTACTGGTGAGAGGTCTGCATGCATGTACTTCACTTTTAATGGAAAATGTTCCTGGTTTTAGGGCTACTGGTGTTTCCTTATGGGATTGTTTTGTGATTTTATATAGCCTATTTTGATTCTAGGGTACTAAGGTGTACAGCAGAAAAAAGTCTGATCAAAACCTATCCAGTAATTTTTGTACTGTAGCTTGCACAAACCCACAACCATAACATTTTTATATATCTATTGAATCCATGATCATCACCCCCCCCCCCCACTCCTGTCTATTCCCACTATTTGTTTTTCACATGAACATATACTGCATAATTATTAAATAATAGTGGCAAGTTTTGATTTCTTTCTGCTGGCTATGCATTTTGTCATATCAGTTTATTCATTGTGATTTTAAATATAATTTGTTTTTTACATGAACATATACAGCATAATTACTAATACTAAAATAGTGGCAAGTTTTGATTTCTGTCTGCTGGCCATGCATTTTGTCATATCACTTCATCCATTGTGATTTTAAACATCATTCATTGTCTGGTTTGTTTATATTTAGGTCTATGTTCAGTCGTGTATTAAATCAACAAACTGATTTCCTGTTTAACTGGTGGGATCTGGCCACTATCAGACTAGATCCCTATTTTGTGTGATAGTCATAAGATAAGTGTGCTAATATGTCATTAAAATTTTGTATTTTAGTTGATTTGAAAATGGAATTATTACTTACTGTTGGATGAATGATTTTCATTGTAGCATTTTTAACTTATGTTTTTTTCTGGGCTAGTGCAACCTCTGATTGAAGTAAAAATAGCAAAATATAAATCTTTAGTATAATGTGTGACTCATTTACTTCTTTTTTATCGATGACTTTTATTGATGTCTTTAGCAGTTTAAATAAGAAACTTTTATGTTTATACAATAAATTAGCAACAATCAGTTTGGACAAAATTTGCACTAGATTCCAGAAGACTCACAAGGCCTTAAGATTTAGTGTTTAATATGAAATGGCAATTGTTATTATGTTGATTCTGATTGAAAAATTGATTGTAGATAAGTAAATTTCATCAGTTGATTCCAACACTCATAACAGTTCAGATCATGGCTGAACTACCCACAAAAATATCCTAGACAGATTAAAGAGTTTTCATATTTGCATTGAGCAAATGATTATATAATATGACAGTTTTCATGTTTTATGTTGAAATTGAAACTGAGGTTCGAACACTTCAGACTTGCTTGTTATTTCTTGCAACTGAGACTTCTAACAATGACATACATTTATTTTAAGTAGAACAGACATTTTTTTTTAATCGTTATGGTAAAACTACTAGTACATACACTATCAATATAATGTCAGCATTGAAGCCAGTCTACTTATACATATTAATATTTCATCAGCAATTCTGGTATTAATAGTATTTAAAAAGCTGTAGGCTATTAAAATTAATTATGAATATTACATTCTAGCATTATAATTAGTAATATAAGATTTAACAAAGCTGTTGTACATTAAGGGCTAATTAACATTAGATTTAATGTACAGTTAAACATATTACTAATGTAAATTTTATTATTATTTATTTATTGTTCAGTATGGTAAGTTGTAATTCTGCCTATCCACTATTATTATTACTGAAATCATGATGAAACCTGAAAATTGTGTATGAAAAAAAATTGCTCTGCAAAGATGAGTGATAGAAAAATATTGATTTTTTTTAATAGTTAATAAAGACCCAGTATGAATTGTAAAATAAACTTTAGGAAAAAAAGAACAGAAAGGGTCATTCTCCTTCATCTTCATATGTATTTCATTATTTTTCAGTATCTATTCTTACCCAGTACCAGAAGGTCGAAGTGGGCAGTCTGTTGTAGAAAGTTTACAGAAACAAGTGGAGCTTTTAGGTGCTATACGCTCTGGCAACTTCTATGTAGACTGTGACACCTTCCAGTCTATTCTCCAGAGCAGCATGACTTGTTAGTACAGGAAGTATAACTGATTTTTATGACTGTATTATTACTTTTCACTAGGCATTTTGACACACTTTGTAAATTGTTAAATAAATTCACCTACAATGAAATAGCCATCTGCCCGTCAGGTGTTTGGACATTAGGCTGGAAAAGCTATGGTGGCCTACCTGTTCAAGACAACTAAATGTCAGATGAGTTAAAAGTTTAGCACATAAAATGCCTTATCTATAGCTGTACATTTGTGTTAGTATTTATTTTAACTGACATACACACACACACACACACACACACACACACACACACAAACACACACACACACACACACACACACACACACACACACACACACACACACACACACACCTTGTTTTATTATCATTGTTCTTGTCCTTGAAAGTTGAGATTTGCTGATTTGCAAAAGACTAAAGAGAAGTAGCATTTGTGAAGTAGTTAAGTTCCCAAGGTTAATCTGCTTGCATAATTTGTTTCAGTTAAGTATTGCACTGGTTCTTACAATCTTAGATTAAGCTTCTATCATTGCTATTATTGTTTGAATTGCACTGTTGAAGTGATGCTCTTTAGTCTTAGAAGAGCACCATGAGTCTCAGTGCTCTATGATGTGAAAATGTTTGAGAACATTTCATCAATTATAAAGGCTTTGACTTGACAGAAGAAATTAATAATAATTGTAGTTATTTGTGTTTTTCTCCTTGCCATTGACTGTTTTGCTGAAGCATAAAGACCCTACTGTGAATCTGGCTCAGTAAGGGGCCATTCATTTTGTACATACACAAGAAATGTGTCACAAAAAAATCTGGCAGTGGACTTTCCAGAGTTATTTTTTTGTTCTCATAATTGCTGCCAAGGGAAGTGACCATGTAATTACACATTAGCATCACACCAGACACGGTATGTCTGAATGCTTTCTAAACACCTATTTTGAAAATGTAACTAACAAGCTTACAATACATTTCTTCTTACTTGCTAGTAATTTGAAAGCTATGTTGTAACTGTTATTAACACTATTTTATTAAATATGTATATACTCTAGAAAAGTCTAATGCTAAGGGCAATATTAGTTTCTATACATTCTGAAACACAAACTTTTGATAAAAAGATTTAGCAAAAGCTGGAAGCGCCTCCTACATTCATCATCATTTGTTGGAACGCTTTTTTGAATGAAAATGTTTGATTAAAAAAAAATGAAATTTGTTATTTTGAAACTCTAGTTTTAGAATTATTCATTTTCTTGTATAAATTCAACATATTTTTACTAGATGTACTTGTAATTAAATGTGCTAGGGGTTTGAGAATTTAGCATGTTAGATCAAATGGAGTAGTTGAACTTAAAGTGCACTGGAGGTAATTAGTTTTTCCATTTATGTGCCTGAGGTGATAGGTAATTTCAAGAACTCACGAACCTATTAAGTGGTAACCTACATGGGGGGGATGGGTCATGCCCTGGGGTCAATGAGACAGAGCTGGAGGATGTATGAAATTGTATGACCCTGAGATTGAGGTGCCCGTTTGTATTAACATTTAATATGTTTAGTTTCACATGCTAGAACCAGAATAATTAATTAGAAAATCCGTGTCTTAGTACAATTTTTCTAGCCATTGGAACAGCATTTTTATTTTAGCCCACTAGGGGGCACTAGGAATTGTAAGTAAATAAAAACATGTTTTTTTTACCAAGAGAGTGAGAGACATAACAGGAGAGTTTGGAGAACAAGATTCTGTGTAGTGGTATTTCTTTTGTGATGCCACGCTAGACATTTTGAAAAAAATGTGATGGTAAAGGAACAAGAATGTTCTTTTTAGCACTTTGAAATTAATTTTAAAATGAGATGGTAAAGCAACAAGAATGTTCTTTTTAGCACTTTGAAATTAACTAGATGGAGATACCCCACTTCCTTGGTAAGATCATTAATTACTTAATGAGCCATTGCAGTGCATTGGCAGAAAAGTCATATAAGACATTTTGCCTCTATTCTAGATGCTATTCCAGTGATTGATTTTTGCCTCTATTCTAGATGCAATTAACAGTGGTTGATTATAAAATTCAAATAACCCTTTATCTTATATAATTAATCCTAGTTATATTTTGCACTTCTATTTAAAATGTCTTATTTTTATCATTAAAGCTGTCTACTATCAAAATAATTCTATAAATATATGTACGTACCATTTCTTTAAAAAAATTAAAAAATAGTTACCTTGAAAGATAATTGCTCCTTGACACTTATGACAGGCTTTAGAGGCTAAATGTATTCATTGATGTTGCTTTTTCTTTCTATGTGTGTTTTTTTTACTTAAGTTCTCTTGGATATATGCATTAGAATTTAGTTATGACTGTCAAGATTAATAAAATGGTTAATGTTTAGGGATTTTGTGTTTTACCTGGAAAAGTACAGAGGATTTGATTAGACCAGGAGTTTCAAACTCGCGGCCCGCGGGCCAATTGCAGCCCGCCAGACGATATTTTGTGGCCCCCACTTGATATTAAAGTTAAGTGATAGTGCGGCCCGCACGTTTTTCTCATGCACCCTGGGAGTTTTATAGTTTTTGTCACCTGTGGGTTACCATACCTCAGGATCTGCCATTTCCCAGCATGTAAGGCACTCATGGATTCTGGCACACCATTCAGTGGTGAGAAGTATGTTGCAGGAAAGAATTTGATCACAGGTTTGCAGATTTCAAGAAACACAGAACCACCTTTCAAATATTTGCTGACCCTTTCTTCAATATGGAAGATGTCCCTCCTGTGCTTCAAATGGATCTAATTGACATAAGTGTAATTCTGAACTCAAAGCCAAGTTCAGGGAGGTGAGTGGAAAAGCAGACAAGCTTGGACAGTTTTTGAGAGAATTGCCCCTTACCTTCCCTGAGCTTTCCAGGATGTTCAAGCGGACCAAGTGCCTTTTGGGGAGCACCTATCTGTGTGAATAGCTCTTCTCCACCATTAACTTGAATAAGTCAAAATTCAAGGACAAACTTACTGATGAGCATCTTCAAGCCATACTGAGGGTCACAGTGGCTTCCTCCCTGAAGCCAAATGTGTCTGAGCTGTGTAAGAGAAAGTGTTGCCAGGTCTCTGGTAGCAGGGAATAATGATGCGGCCCAGCTTCACCCAGATTCTACTTCCAGTGGCCCCCTGGCAAAATGAGTTTGAGACCCCTGGATTAAACTATGCCAGTAAAAACCTGCCTTATACATATTTAAGGCACAGAGAGTTTTTTGTTTTTATGCTCTGTACTTGAAAGTAGATAATAACATTTCATTCAGATATGGCAAAACTTGGTGCACAAAATAAAAGTGGGTACTTGCAATTGACTGTATAACATTAAAGAGTAAGTATTGTCGATTATGTCATACTTATTTGGTTAATCTCAGAAGCTATATATTATATAAACACACATTCCTGTTCAAGATATAGTCACAGTTTCATCTGGATGTTAATGTTTGTAAGATAATTACACTCAGGAAGAATACAAAATGTGTATGCCTGTTTGATTATCCCCCTTGGTACATTTGCTAAAATTCCTATTTGTTATTCCTCCGTTCTGTGAGACAAGAGAACATTTTTCTAACATCCTGAATATTTACAAGATGATCATATGAATAGATCCTCCCATTTTATCCCTTTTTCCCCTACCAGTTGTGCGCTCTTTAAGTTTAAGGGTGTCATTACCCTCATTGAGGATAATGCTACTGGATTCTTTTTTATTATTTATCACCTGAAATTGTTTATTTTGGGCTCTCTCTTGTGTGGGTGTGAAATTATATCACATTTCCAGAGCGTGCTCGTCAAATAAGTATTCAAAAAGATAACTTAGAACATTTCTTCTTGTGTTTGCATTGAAATGTGTGGGCTTTTTTCAATTTCTTTTATTTTAAGTGTACAAATAAAATAAATGTGTATGACCAACAGTACATTTACATACTTAGCAGACTGATATATAATATTTTATCTGCCATTTATAGAATTAAGTTAAATTTTGTATAAAATTATAAGGCAGTTTATTCTTTTTGTTTGTTTTTAAGCGTGAAAATGTATATAAAAATGTATGCAGTCTTCTTATGATTTGTCTCTGTTTCCCTTTTATCTTTAAAGCCCAGCCGAAGACATTCTACATCTTGCACAATAGTGAAATGCCAGCTTCTTGTTTTGCCATTACAGACACAGGTCTTTGTGTTACAGCTGATGCATTATTTGATGGAATAGTGCAGAAACTAAAAAATTATTACCAACAGCGTAAAAATGGTAAGATGGAAGCCAAAGGTCAGCGTTATGAGCTCGGTGACTTTCTTATCAAGATTGGATCCGTCTCCTTGGCAGGAAGCTTTAAAGGAATTGTGGTTGAGGTGAATAACAGTTTGCAAAAAGGCAGTCTCATTGTTTTCATGAATGACAGACAGGTTTTGAACAATTTATTGTTATGGGCTAGCTTTAAGCAAATGAATGTTTGTTTGGGTGGATAGTATAAATGGAATTTAACATTATTAATACCAATACTATGGTGAAGATGATCTTGAAAATGAATTACAAAAGTTGTAAGCATATTCAAATAGTAAGTTTATGAGCATGCCTATGATGTAGATTTGAATTATTAATTACAATTCAAGGGTATGACTTTATGGCTTGGACAGATATAATGTATCTCATATGTTGTTGCTTAAAGCTACCGTTCAGAGGATGTAGTATTAGCACTAATTGTCAGTCTCATGTCTTTGAACCTTAAAAATATTTTATTAACCCAAACAGATATGCACAATTAACATACTTTGTTTACTATTTTCATAAAGTTACTAAACAGTAGAAAATAGCATTTGGTGAGGTCACTGCAGCAAAGAATGCTTCTTGAAAAACAAAATAGCATATAAACTTGCATGTTAATTTAAGTGTAGAGATGGCTTAATCTATGTTCAAAACTTCTGTGAAGATGAGTGTTAAAAATATTACTCATGTGAAATTACAAATTCGCTGGAATTTTTCAACTTCACCAGCAAGTTTAAAACTTGCTAATATTATAATTACCTGAAACATTAAAGCTACATGTGTCATTTAATTGTATTGTAAATTGTAAAATGAATCTAAGGCAGGACTAGGAGTATTTATCATTGGCCATTTTTCAAGCACCATAACATTCAACTGCTTACATATCCCATAGTATTTGTATTAATTATTTTTTTAAAAACACATTTTCCTGTATTTGAAAGTAATAAATGGGCTCAATAAATACACATAGGGCAAAACCTTTAGATATATTTTAATGTTACTTCTGTCTATTTTTAAATTTTGAGCCAACAATACCAAGGTTACTATAGTTCAATGCAAGCATGAGCCTCTGACATAATTTAAACAACTTGATTTTAATTTTTAATGCTTTGTTGGTGCCATCAACATGTTGTGTACTATTTTGGCCTATAATTCTTGTCTATTAAATCTTAGCACCAACCACATACATAGAGTATGTATTCGTATGTCTGCAAAGCCAAAGATCTGGAGGAGGTATAATATGTTTTTAGATTAGTTCTGCCAGATTCCATGCTAATTGTTATTTAACATATCCTCTATCATACACTTAAATGTATCTTGTTCTCATAAATTTTATTCAGCACTGATTTGCCTGTCAGGAGTGTGTCATATTGGATATTCCCACATTATGTTGATTGTGAGTGGCTCTTAACAAGGGAATTAATACATGGTGTGGTGCTGAGCACTGCCATATTGTATATTTGTGAAGATTTTAAATTAATTTTAACAATACTAATTACTACTAATGAAAAATAATGGACTTAAAATTGCTCAGAACATAAATAATATTAGAAACAGACATTTCAGAAATGGCAATTTAGGTAATATGTACTAAAAGTAATCTACTTTTAAAGAATTGAGATTAACAATACTGTTCCACTTAGTGTTTTAAGAAAAGAAAATTCTCCCAAATCAGTTAATACATTTGTTTGTATTATATTTTCTTCCTTTTGCTCCATATACTGGCCTATTAATTATATCAACCCAGAATAGTAACTCTATAAATTGATTGCCACCATCTTTGGTAAGCAATTTAATTTAAAAATATATCATGTTTATTTTTTTTCCTCTCGTGTTTTAAAAAGAAGACATTCACTTTCATTTTATATAGACATTTGTTGCCTTGACAGCAGACCCTGTTGTTTTATGCTTTGCTTTGATAAAATATGAGTGCATGTTTAAGTTTTTGTTTACTTTGAAATTGGTATTCATTAAGTTTTGTTTTAATTTCTGTTGCTTTATTTTTTATTTGTTTTGTTTAATTTATTTTTTGTTAAAATTTATTTACAGGTCGAATACTGCCCTTGTGTATTAGCTGTAGACTGCAATGGTTTGATGAAAGAACTGTTACAGACAATAATAGGCAATCTTGCAGAGACACCACCACCAGTGCTGAAGGCCAGGATGGAAGAACTGTACACGCCTTCCATTACAATGTCTCAATATCTTGATCTGTTCAATAATTTTCGCAAAATGGCATCAGCTGGACCAATAACGCGATGATGTCTACAAAAACTAAACACTATCATTTATCTCTAGTTACACCATCCCATTATGTCTGTTGTCAAAGGCCTTTTTCTCAAAATGGCAAATCAGCCAGTTAGATAACATGATGTGGAAAATGTGATTTGACTAGTTACATTATTTGTCACTGTATTCTGGCTCTTGTCAAAATCTTTCTCAGAATGGCATCAGCCATTCAGATAACATTTGAAATACCATCATATTTGAACAAGTCTTTGTG
Organism: Sinotaia quadrata; assembly: GCA_028829895.1. Taxonomy (NCBI): domain Eukaryota; kingdom Metazoa; phylum Mollusca; class Gastropoda; order Architaenioglossa; family Viviparidae; genus Sinotaia; species Sinotaia quadrata. The sequence continues at coordinate 4,829,732 of CM054178.1, forward strand.
AATTAGCATCAATCATTTAAATAAAATCATGACATCTAAACATGGTTTATTTTAACCTGTTTGAAAATGCACATTACAAAATACCATTTACCAGCGAAATAAAACAATAATATTTTAAAAATACTTTTTCTACAATTTAGTTTCTTGCCATTGTTAGACTTTATTTGTCACACCTACATTTTAGTCTCTTGTCATTGTCAGACTTTTTTTTTGTCATACCTACATTTAGTCTCTTGTCATTGTCAGACATTTTTTTGTCATACCTACATTTAGTCTCTTGTCATTGTCAGACTTTTTTGTCATACCTACATTTAGTCTCTTTTCATTGTCAGACTTTTTTTGTCATACCTACATTTAGTCTCTTGTCATTGTCAGACTTTTTTGTCATACCTACATTTTGTCTCTTGTCATTGTCAGACTTTTTTGTCATACCTACATTTATTCTCTTATCATTGTCGGGCATTTTTTTGTCACACCTACATTTAGTCTCTTGTCATTGTCAGACTTTTTTTATTCATACCTACATTTAGTCTCTTGTCATTGTCAGACTTTTTTTGTCATCACTATATTTATTCTCTTGTCATTGTCAAACTTTATTTGTCATACCTACATTTAGTCTCTTGTCATTGTCATTCTTGTTTGTGTCACCTCATTTCAGTCTTTTGTCATTGTCAAACTTAATTCATGTCATGCTACATTTTATCTCTCGTCACTTTAACTTTTGCTTTTCATGTAGTGCCTCTTTTACGTCTGGTTAACTTGTGGTACAGAATTTGATGTACCAGCGTTCCTTACTTAGCCACCATTCAGGCTTATGACAGCTCTCCAGATGCAAATTAAAACAAAATTATCAAATTGGAGTTTCCTTTAGAGCTTTTCTTTATTCAGAATAAATCAAAATGATTAAGCTCCTCACTTATCGACTAATTCGCTTAATGACCTAGTCATGGGAATGGAACTTGGTTGTTAAGTGAGAAGTGCCTGTATTTGCTTCTAATTGCACTGTACAAATATATGAAAATAAATGGTTGATGACATGATTTGTAAGTTGAATCTGCAAAGTAAGCAGCATGATTTCAGAAACATTAAGATAGATGTCTTTTTAAACCACTTTAGATCACAAAAACTAAAACCTAAAATTGTATTGGCCTACCATATCTTAGTCCGAGTTTCTAATCAAAAACTGACTCAATTCTTAAGTGTGTGTTTATGTCTAGTCTTGTAGAAATCTGTATGTCTTCCTATCTGCATGCTGGAATTTTGGCTTGGTAGCTTGACCATATAGAATTGAGGTAAATGAATTTTATTCTCAAGATTTTCTTTTTCAGCATTGTTGGTTAGCACTGTCATGATTACTGTATCATTCTACTGTCAGGATCATCATACTGTTAGCTAAAGAAAGTTTGAAAAACAAGTCCTGGGATTGTTCTTCTGCCTGTTCACTGAACTCCCTCCAGGACTGCCTGTTTACTCTCTACAGAGTTGCTTATTATCTCCACTTCCTGTAGGGCTGCATGTTCATTCTCACAGAGGTTGCATTTAATTCCACTCTCTCTGTTCACTCCCACTCTAAAAGGCTATTTGCTCACTGCACACTATAGAGGTGCCTGTTCACTCTCTACAAGACTGCCTATTCACTCTCTTTACTGAAAGCACTCCCTACAGGCCTGTTCATTCTTTACCTACAGGGCTCCCTATTACACTTCCTACAGGCCTGTTCATTCTTTAGCTACAGGGCTGCCTAATATATTTTCAATAGGACTGTCTGTTCATCACAAATCAAGCACAAGGTCATCTCACTCTGCTGGATTTCATTGACAGATTCCAACTCAAAACATTTGTCTGAACTTGCTCATGAATTCATTCCATTTCAACATCTGAACTTTTATGTTCTGACACTTTTATCTTAAATTGTAATGTAAAATTAAACATGCAGGTCAGTTTCTTTTCTTAGTGCAGAGTCTTCCCTGAACTGAGCTCCTTTTTTAACATTATCACACTTTTCAGCCAATGTGTGCTAAATGTAAGTTTAAGTATGCCAGGCATATCTAGTCCAGCGACATTAGTAAACTGACTTGGCAGACAACTGTCCACACACTAAATACACCATAACATTTTCTCCAACCTATACTTTGCTCATCTCTGTTTAGTTTTATTTTATATTTGGTCTTTGTCTACAGATCTTGTTATGTCTGTTTAGTTTTATGTTTGGTTCTTGTCTACAGATCTTGTTATGTCTGTTTAGTTTTATTTTATATTTAGTTCTTGTCTACAGATCTTGTTATGTCTGTTTAGTTTTATTTTATATTTGGTCCTTGTCTACAGATCTTGTTATGTCTGTTTAGTTTTATTTTATATTTGGTCCTTTCAGATCTTGTTATGTCTGGATGTGTGGTCTAAGTGTTATATTTGTGTGTTATTTTGCATGTTGCAACATATTTATATATACAAACATGTATGACTTATGTTTGTCAGCCACTTTGAGCTTTTTGTGTGTGTAAAGAATAAGTGTTCTTATCTATTAACAACTGAATGAAAGCGATATTAAATACTTATCAATTTTTTTAAATTTGTGATCAGCAAAACAATTTTTTTTAAAAATGCACTCAACAGAAATATCCATGTATACAAAATAGAATTACTGTTACGAAATTGTCATTCGCTCAGAATAACATTTTAATAAATAAATATATTTTATTTATTTGGATTATTTACAAATGTTTCTGTGGCAATTTGATTTGTTAGACTGTCAATCCAAAATATTAATGTTACTTTGAACATTACCTTTGTTTTAGATGAAGAAAAGATGGAGGTGAAACTGCATTATCAAACTTTTCCTTACAATTCAACCTGTTTTTACTTCTCTGACATTTTCTTAAATAAGATCCATAACTCTATTATCAATAGTCTCAAAATTTAAGCACTTTACACGTAATTTGTTAGATACTAGTTTACAAGTTTCTGCATATATCAACATGTCGTAATCCTGTATTTTCTTTTTAAATTTTCACTTAATTTGATGCTCAGAGCTAGCCTTATCTGTTGATTCAATAATTATTACTTGAATTATTTAATTATTATAATGGAAGGTAATCAGGCAAAGAAAAGTGCAGATGATCTCAAAGGTAATTCAAAACATTACAGATATCAATGTTGTACTGCATAAATGGGATTTACATTATTGAACATGCAAAGAGTAAAAAAAAAAAAATTCATTCTTCAAAGTCAATATTATGTTTTTCCAATAAGATGTTCAATTAGCAATAAGAAATGACACCACATGAATGTAACATCGCTTAATTTTAACCTTCAAAACAGATTACCAGCAAAAGAGTATCGATATTGCTATTGCCACTTTCACCTTCTGTTTAGAAATTTGAGATATACACTTTATTTGCAGCTATGTTTGCTTATATAATTACCGATTCACTATTCCAGCCAATTTACATTTTGGCTTCTATAACTGTATATCCGAGTAATTATTTTATATATATGTATAACATTTTTTTTCTATTTCATGACTCCAAAATAAGATCCAAGCAACCTTAGTAAAACCAAGAAAGTAAGAACAGTATCCTTAGCACAAATAACTACAGTTAATTTTGACAGCAAGCACACCTCTACTCTAAAATAGATTGGTTCTGTGCTACAATAATGTATACAGTACAAATAACTACAGTTAATTTTGACAGCAAGCACACCTCTACTCTAAAATAGATTGGTTCTGTGCTACAATAATGTATACAGTACAAATAACTAAAGGTAAGTGTAACTAGCAGGAAGTAAATCATTACCATGAAATAGATTGTTCTGTTACGATGGTGTACACAGCACAAATAACTATAGGTAAGTGTTACAGGCAAAAGGAGTTCACTGTTACTATGAAATAGTAATGGTTCAGTTACAATAAATACCTGTAGGTATGTGTAAGGGGCTGGAAGTACACCTTTACAATAAAATTATCTGATCCTACATTGCAGTGGCAGGCACTATGTCAGGCCAAACAGGTACCAAGAAAGAAAATTTTAAAAGATCTCAAGAATAGCATCCCCTCTCCACCTCCACCAGTGCTGATTCATAAAGAAGCTTGTCAATAAAATATATGATACTTTTGTATATACTAATACAAGACGCAAGAATTTGTAACAAATCAAGGTCTAGTTGCTATTTTTATTTATGACAGTGGTGTCATAGCATTTATTTTCAGTTTTTAATATGCAGCTAGTCTTAACCTTTCTTTAAAAAAAAAACGACGAACACCTAACTGTAACATTTATGAAAATACAGAGGTACCTCGCATATGAACACAATTCATTCCAGCAGTATGTTCATTATGCGAGGTGTTTGTTAAGCGAAACACGATATCCCATAGACTTCTACAGGAAATTGTGCAATCCGTTCCACATTGCCGCGAAAAATCAAAGAAATAAGGGGAAAATGAAGACGGGGCAGTGGTCAGGGGGAGGGAAAACACTAGTAATGACGCTCACCAAAGCAGGGTATGATGTTATGTGTTGATGAGGTAAGATGTAAGGCATTGATGAGGTGAAATGGAGGTGGGATGAGGACACACACTTATGTACAGTTCACACAGATGGCAAAAACACATCAAAGCAAGGAAAAAAGGACAATCAACTGGGGACAAACACGCCCTGCTTTCATCTGAGCCACGAAAGACGTGACTGACCGGATTAGGCCATTTATTCACGGGTAATGCGATGTTTTCACGGCGTACATACGGTTTGTTATGCGGATTGTTCGTTCGTTATGCAAGGTACCACTGTACAACAATTGTTTGCCACTTTTAGTTGTGTACAAAGACATTCTGTTTTTAAATTATCAATTGCAGAATTTGCTCTTTGTCTCTCTGCACTTTAGCAAATTTTTAAGTATGTTAACTGAATTTTAACTACAAAAAAAATTAAATGTTAAAGTATTCATTTGATGCATAAATAGGAGTTAGGTGGCCCTGGAAGGTCTAGGCACTGGTTTATCATGCAGGGATAGAGTAAAAGCCCCACCTTACTTTGATAGGGAGTTCCCCCCCCCCCAATTAATGCTCTCCCTGGCTTGTTATGATATACCGTGATGGTAAAAGCTTTCACATTTTTAATGAATATGGACTATTAATGAAACTCTCCAACTTTATTTATTTATTATTATTATTTTCAACTGTTAAATAATCATAATTGTGCATTAATAATAACAGTGAATATGCTTTTGACAAGACAATTTTCAATAGACTTAATGAAAATAATCTACAACGTAAAATGCAAAAACAAAACAAGCTTAATGATGTTAAAAATGTCATTCAGTATACTCTGGTGCTTTATAATATTTGTTTCTAGTCAAATACATTTACAAAATAAAATTTACAAAATTTAGCTCATATGATATGATGCGTTTCCATTTCTGACAAACACAAATAAATGAGATGTTTTTCAGACAATAATTTATTTATTCAGTAAAATAAAATTCAAGATATTTATTCATACTGTAAAATAGTTTTGACTTCAGGTATGGTCTCAAAAAAAAAAAAAGTATTTAAACATAAACTACCACAGACTGAACTTTGTATGTGTATCCAACAATATAAATAAATAAAAAGAAAGTTAGATTTTTTTTTAATTAAAATTTTTTTTTAAAAAAGAGCAAAAAGAAATCAAGTCAAAACATGTGGTTAGGAAATAAATTATGGTCCATAAAAAAATAACATTTGATCATCCATACTGATGCATGTATTAAAAACGAAACCCATCTTGCTATTTCTACTGAAGAGGTAAAACAATTTGCTTATGATGGAGTTCTTACTAATCCTAGCTGAAAACAAAATGTAAATCTTACAGCTCATAGGCCTGTTAACTGATCGAAACTGGATAGCAAACAGCTTGCTGGCCAATGACCCTTTCATTTTTCTAATTGAACAATACAATTCTGCTACTCAAGAAGCTGGTTGTTAGCCCCTTTAGTGTGATCTCCAAGCAAACTCATCTGACAATTACATTCTTCCATGTTCACTCATTCTAAGTGTGTGATCAGAATTTGCCTGTCCAAGGAAGACTATTTTACTTTCTATAAATTAACAAATTGTTCTCAAATGGATTTAACATTTGTTAACTTTCTTAGAAATAAAATGACAGTAACTTCCCTTTACGATAGTAGTTTCAGTGACAAGTACATAATACCTTTTTCACTGGGCAGGTGGTGGGGTGGGGGTGAGGATATAATATAAAACAAAGAACAATTATTAGGTATGTTATTAATATTTCTTGAAAAAATTAAGTTCTGTCAATTCTCTGAATATGCATGTAATTTTTATCTCATTATTTTGCAATGTCTTAATGTTTTCACACTTGTTTTCATCTCTTAACCAAAATTAATTATACATCTCACTCTGGTTTCAAAAATGTTATACCACACTAAAGGGGTTAATAGCTGACTAAACAGCCATTAAATGGCTCAACAGCATTAGTCAGCATCTGCTACTTTTTCAAGAGTTAGTTAATTTTAGCTGAATGGCTAAACAAGTTTACACCACCTTCACTTCTTTCAATGCAAACCCTTTTGCTCTAACTTTCCTTCCAATAGTACTACATAATTCTTTGGCTAAGAAAATTGCTTATTGTAACTAAAGAGGCAATTCTGGATTATAATTTTGATGTTTTAAACCATATCATGTTAGATTTAAAAAAAATTAAAAAAAGAACAACCAAAAAATGAATGACCCAAACAAACCATTATCAATGTTAAAAAAAATAATCTTTTTCTAAACATCATAACAGAGCTGTTGAACTACTGAAAAATGTTGAGTTAATAAAGTACTTTTCCACAGCTCTGAGAAACAGCGAGCATATAAACAGTACTCTTTTTCAACGCATCTTTATGTGAAGCAGTGGGCATGTAAACAGTACTCTTTTTCAACACATCTTTATATGAAGCAGTGGGCATGTAAACAGTACTCTTCTATGTATCTCTATGTCCACATGACACATTCAGGTCTCTGTGCCCTTCTGGTGATGAGAAATGATATGATACAGCCACAACTGGCTGCTAATTTTAACGAATTATGTATATCTATGGTCAAATTCAATCTGTTACTGATTATATGTATGGCACTTTTCAATAACTGTTGAAATGAACCTGTTTTTTGTTTTAATCTAATAATGACCCTGCTTATGGCTGAAATAATAAAGCCTCGCTTTATGAATTTAGATGATAAAAATATTTGAAGTGCAATCTATCCAGACAGTATTCAACATGTATATTTAGTTGTAATGGATTTGTAGGTTTTTCTGGGGGAATTTTGCTTTAGTTAAAGAAAAAGATCACTTTTGATTTAAAGTATTTTATACTTAATTTTGTAAGGACACATCTGGTCCCATTAAAAGTTTTTCTGTTTGTTTCGGGTTTTTTTTGAGGCAATGCAAAGAAAATACTTGTAGTATAATAAATTTTAAGAGGGAATACTTAATTTCATGACTACTGATAATATTTTCTTTTAAATATACACTTTTCAAATATATTTAATGATAAACAATAGAGTCAAATTTGTGCATTTATTAAATTTAAATTGGCAGTAAAAAGGAAAAATAATTTTAAGAAAGCAAAAAAAATAAACAACTAAAATCACCTATAAAAGATGTAATTTTGGCTTACCCTGTGAACCCTATTACATGTTTAACTTCCAAATAAAACCATGCCACATTTTTATATACATTCCTCCTATATTATGTCATTATTCACAAACATTTCTGGGTGGAACAAACAATTGGAAAATGCAGATGGTGCTGGACTTTGGTAAAACATTAGCTATCATTTCTCTCCAGGATCTCAATTAGCAGGCAATTTTCAGTCATGAACTAAGTCTATATTTTCAAACAAACTATATTCACTTGTTTGATGCAAGCATGGAAATATATGATAAGGTCCTTGAGTATAAAATATACCTGTATAGATGAAAGAAGTGATTTGAGGGAATTTATCTCTGCGTTTTGAGGACAAATCTGTACAAAATGAAATGATGCAAATCCAGTGCACTGAGTTTAAAGTAGTGAGGACTCCAGTCAATGGATGAGGTCTCAACATGTAATGGTCACAATTATGGCTGATAAAGCAGCAATATACATCAAGAAATTGGACAGCCTATGTCACAACTAACACACCTGAGTCATACTACAGAATATAGTCTACAGATTTTTAAAAAAAAAAACTTCATTTACAAAATGCATACACACAAGAGATATAAACTTTTGCTCATCCTCTGATTTTTTAAAGTTGTGATACCATATTTTTTTAGTTTTCTGATTATTTTGTAAGCTGCAGGCTGTTTATTCTGCTTTTAACATCCTTCCTCCCTTCCTCTCTCTCTCTGATACCATCATTATTCATTGTCTAATGTAGCCAGCTACATTTTCAAGAGAAGGGAGTTGGAACAACACAGATATGTAGCAGAATTCTTGAGATTGGGAAACTTGAGAATGTGTGGCGCCACAATGAAGTATTCTGGAAATAAGTTTAAATCACACTTTTGGTTCTGCTGCAGCTTTCAAGATTGAGAACAATGCAAAACAGTCTCTGATCTGAAACAGTTAAAGTCTTTATTCCAGTGGGAGGCACGAGGATTTGTGGTTGGTTCAAGCCCCAGCTGCAAGCCATGCAACCCAAGGTTAGAGAAAATGAAGGTCATCAAGCTAGTAATGTCTTTGTACAGCTGTGAAACAATGCAATGATGCTCAGAACATCATACTCTGCCGACGCAGTTTACCTGCAAAATAAGTATATTCAGACAATCAACCTTCCTTACAAGACCAGTTTTCTAGTCAAAAGTAAATGAATAATTCTGATTATTATATGAGACTAAGCAGACAAATACAATCAAGGTAATTTTGGTTACATGTGATTATGGAGACAAATGCAATCAATGTGATTATGGTGACATACAATCAAGGTAATTCTGGCCATATATGATTAAGGAGACAAATACAATCAAGGTAATTCTGACTATGTGATTATGGAGACATACAATCAAGGTAATTCTTGCCATATATGATTAAGGAGACAAATACAATCAAGGTAATTCTTACTATATGTGATTATGGAGACATATAATCAAGGTAATTCTAGCTATATGTGATTAGAGACAAATCAAAGAAATTCTGGCTATGTGTGATTATGGAGACAAATACAAACAATCAAGGTAATATTGCACATGATTGTGCAGAGTAATAATGCCATTAAAATATTTTATCTATTATACTGCAACTATGCAGATAAATATAAACAAAGTAACGCTAGCTATATGACTATGCAGATAAATATAAACAAAGTAACACTAGCTATATGACTATGCAGATAAATATAAACAAAGTAACACTAGCTATATGACTATGCAGATAAATATAAACAAAGTAACACTAACTATATGACAGGGATGCATGACCGTGGGCTGCATGCGGCCCGCGACAGGGCTCTGTGCCGCCCTTTGGAGGACTTAGGATTTACCATTATTACGAATGTGAAGCACATTATTTGTGGGGTTTTTTTTCTACTGAGCCATCAATGTGCAATCAGACTTGCAGCCCTCCACACATTATCAATTGGAAATTTGGCCCTCTGGCCTAAAAAGTTTGTGCACCCTTGCCATAAGACTATACAGAGAAATACAATCAAACTAGTGCTGAAGACAATATCATTGACTCAGCAGCTTAAAGTATTAATAAATAGTGTCAGATACTGCAATATGTATGCACATGGTTTAATTTTCCCAGATTGGCTTAGCCACACAATGAATAAGGAAAAGAAGTGAGAGAGCTTGATGACAATCAGTGAACACCAGAATACAGGCAATTTAGAAAAAAAATTTCAAGGGCTTTTTAAAAGCAGAGTATTATGATATTCAAGGGCTTTTTAAGAGCAGAGTATTATGATATTCAAGGATTTTTTAAGAGCAGAGTATTATGATATTCAAGGGCTTTATAAGAGTGGAGTATTGTGATATTCAAGGGCTTTTTAAGAGCAGAGTATTATGATATTCAAGGGCTTTTTAAGAGCAGAGTATTATGATATTCAAGGGCTTTTTAAGAGTGAAGTATTATGATATTCAAGGGCTTTACAAGAGCAAAGTATTATGATATTCAAGGGCTTTACAAGAGCAAAGTAGAGTATTATGATATTCAAGGGCCATGAGTAAGTGCATTAATGTTCAAAAATTAAAAAAATTGTTACAATAATAACTATAACATAATATTATTGTTACAAACAAATTAAGATTGTATAAGCAAATTATCAGTAAACAATACTGTGCAGTAATCTTTAGCACAATGAATTTTTGTCTTTGCAACACATACCAACTTTAAAATGAAATAAAATTGTTAAAATACATATAGATATCTACTATTGTTGTAATTTTTGAAAAAATATTTTTCAAAAACAACCCAACCCTAAAATGTCCATTTGCTGCTGACATAGTGTGTAAAACCTCACCTGTGGATGCTACAGATGACGACCTGATACCAGGATCCCTATGAAGTGAGACGCCTGGAATTGTGAAGATTGAGACAGCTGAAATGAAAATAAACAATTTTAAACTAAACATTTAATTTTATTCAAAAGTTTTCAGGGCACCCTGATATACTGTAGACATCATGTTATGAAAGATTTGTGTAGCATATTTAAATATTTTTCCCCACAATTTTTACCAGTGAATGACAGACAATTATATGATATTGTTCTTAAGCAACCATTTGGACTACTCTTGTCACTAAAATATTATTTTACATAAGAAAATAGCTTTCACAAGAGTTAACAGAAATTTTAAGACAACTTGAACAAACATGGCTTTATGTGGCAAATCAATTAGATAACAAATTGACGAGTCTCGTTTCAATTTGGTATTATAATATTAATGGCAAATGAAACAATTCTTTATGTTTCAGGGAATGTTAATATAACATTATATCTAGAAATAGTTGATTTTGATTTGTAAACAGATTATAATAATATGGCAACACATGCTGGTATGTATATTATAGAAATATTTTCCCAGGACCTTGTCTCATTAATATTTATGTTAAGGATAAGAATTAGGATGTAATATTTGTGTAATTATTTAAAAGATTAATCATGTGAATAACTCAAATCTGTCTAGTATATTTAGGTTATGGATTAGAATTAGGATGTAATATTTGTGTAATTATTTAAAAGATTAATCATGTGAACAACTCAAATCTGTCTAGTATATTTAGGTTATGGATAAGAATTAGGATGTAATATTTGTGTAATTATTTAAAAGATTAATCATGTGAACAACTCAAATCTGTCTAGTATATTTAGGCATTATTTATCTTATCTTCCTAATAAAGGTTTTTATACACAAAGAGCTATGTATCAACTATGTCAAACTGATTTATATATTTTCTAGCAGATATATATATATACCCAGTGTTGTCTGAGTAAAAAAATATAATTGAACATTTTTTTTTTCCTGTTGTCATATTGTTGTCTGTTGACCTTGTCAGATGAGTTCTGGGCAAATTATGCTGTTTAGTTTAACCATTTTATTAGTTAATACCTTTTTCATTCTTCTATAATAAGTGTAGTACCATTAACAAGATTGCATGCCAATGGTGCAATAGGTGTTTACAACCTATTAAGATGTGGATCACTCGAAGATCAGAGGGGTAAGGGGTGGATGAGGGAAATGCTAGCCAGATATGAGATGCCCATATTTAGTCATTCGCATTCCATGTCGTGACGTAGGAGAATCCGCTAGCTGACCTCGAGACTGTCATTTACACGTATCAATGAACCAGCCCGGCATATGCTTATTTACCACGCCCATGGTCCAAGGTTTGACTTATTTGTGTACGCTGATACCAAGCATGATTTACGAGAGTGGTAAATATAACTGACTGATTATTTGTATATATTATTGATAGAATGTTATGTAAAATATTCATGTGATTTGTTAATGACATTATATGAACTATTGTATTTTCTTCCACAGAAGCTAAGTGGTGTTAGTGATAATTACGTTTATGTAGGAATGCTGAGACAATACAAGCATGTGTATTTGTCATGTTCATGTATTGTAAAACTATTTGTAGTCAGTGGAGCTAAATAGAGATCAGAATGATTGTTAAATGAACATTAATGTAAACCTCTTGTTGGATATATTGTATCTATGAATTTATGTAATTGCAGGAGTGGAACTGTTATTGTTCACTAAGGAGTATTTTTACTGAGTCTGTGAATTAGATGTTAGCATGTAGCCCAAATGATTTCTTATGTTTATAGGTTGCTATTGAAGAAATATTGTTCATTTCAGCTAGTTCCTGGTCTGAAGGTAAAGCTCTTTTGATCCATGGACTACAATGTCTGGCACACCTATTTGGCATTGAGTTGTTCCTACATGAAAGACAACTGCAACGTGATGTCACATACTGTCAAGGGATGCCATAGGCAGTTGCCATTCAAAAATCAGAAACTCTAGTTAACCTGTTCGTCATCCTTGGGTTAAAATGGGTCACACACGCAAGCAGGCTTAGTGTTTGCCATCCAACGAATCTTCCCTTCACCTCCATAAACATGTTATTCTGTGACCAGAGCTCTTTTATCACTGAACAATCACCCAGGTTGCATGGTGAAATGCTCTTTACAAATGGTCCATGTACAAAATGTCCTGCAAACCTGCTTTGCAGGCATAGCATCAGCAGACCTTCCAAATGCATGACACGAAATACATTCTTCTTCAGTGAGGAATTTATTATTGGGAGAAGGGGGGGAAAGCCTAAAATCTCTGTTCAGGCTTCTAAGCATAATTTAAAAGCTTCCTCGACATCAAGATGAATTCAGTGATATTGGATGTTGGGCTTAAAATAAGAATTCTTAGGTTTTATAGCAGACAAAACAAACAAACAGATGTTCAAAATTATATGTATAAACTAAATTAAAAGAGGATTGTTGGAACTGTTTGACCTCCATTACAAAAGAAATAACTCTTGTCTTCTCATATCTTAAATCAAATGCATATAATTCTAAATCAAGTATTTTCAAATTTAATTAAATCTACATAATGCTTAAAGATATCTATTTAATTCATTTTTATATTTGTAAGACAAATCTATGTTACACAACTTTTCATAACTGTGATCATTCTCTGTAGATGGCACAAAACAAAGAGCCAATAATATTCATGATAATTCATAGTAATAGTAATATTTATTGTGTACAAATCATCTGATCTCCAAAGAAAAATATAGCAAAACAAGGGCTGCTTTTCTTGAATTGAAAGACAGGCTGATTCACTGTAATATACATTTAATATTTGTATACTGTTTGCCATAAAATTCTTTCTCTACATGAAATCCTCCAACATTTGCAAGCATTCCTTAATTTATGAAATACCAATTAAAAAGTTTTTGCTTGTATGAGGAGTACTTTTTAATACAGATATTTCTCTTAACTTGCAATTTTTCACTTATTCAAGAAGCACTATTTATGCCTGTGCACTACAGATAGCATAAAGCATTGCATTGCTACTGCTTTTAAAGAGAAAACATTCCTTGCAATAGTGTTCAAAAGATTAATGTAAGCACAGAAACAGGGAATTGGAACAGGGAGAATACATTATAACAGTAAATAAGCAAGAGTAATATTAATTTTGTACTTAATTTCTTTGTACTCTGTATAATGATTTCCTACATCCAAGGAGCTTTATTATAATTTTTTTCCCATAGCAAGCAATAGGAATTAAACTTCTATTTATGATATTTGGCATAAAATCAAACATTTTAAAAACCAAAAGAACTTGTAAGCTACAAAATTCCCTCATTCATTTAGTGCACATTATAGACTTTCTAAATACATAGATCCAGTTTTGTACACTCTGCTATTATAGTTTGTTTAAACTAGCAAAAAAATGTAGTCATTCTAGGGAAGTGAATGTTAGAAAATGTTATGACTAGTGGGTTAATTTGCAAAACAACATCCACACACTCTGTTAGTTTTACACAATGAGAACAAACTTTAGAATAGCTGAAGTTATAATATTTATTTTACCAACTCAAAGAGGAAGCTGTTTATACTTGAAGTGGATGCATTAAAAACAAAAACCTGAATGATTTCTCAGAAACTTACTGTCTGGCAGCATGTGAACACCAGGTCCCAGAGAGTTGAAGAAAGAATGTTTGAGAGCATCGTTCGCTGAAACTCGAGTCCTTGCATTGTACTGCAAAATATATGTATTTTTAAATCAAAATCAGAATGACAGACTTAACTAAAAGGCAATTAGGTTTCCTTCAGGAGACAGTCACCAAATACAAACAATAAAGCACAAATGTTTACTTATGAATGCATAAGAGAAACCCCTTTTCATTTTTCAGAAATTTCCTGATACATCAAATAGCTGGCCATCAACCTATACCAGTCATGATACATTTCCCCACCATGTGGCAAAATGATGTTGGTTGGTCGGTCAGTCAGTTTAATATGGGGATGCTTTCCAATGGAGTAGAAGCAGCATTAGTGACTCACTGACTGGTAATAATTTTCTTTGAATTTTTATGGATTAAAATATTAATTGTGAATTAAGGTGAAAATGTTCATTGCTTTCTTTTACTTGTTTTCTCTATTTTAATTTTATTACATATATATATGGTCTCTCTATAAATAAAGACATTGCTTGGAAACTGATGGAGAGAGAGAGAGAGAGAGAGAGAGAGAGAGACTGCGATCAGCTGCTATAGCATACAGTCATTTAGGAAGTATTTTGCTTTTACAGTCAGAGCTGCAACAGAAAGATACCAGTTGTTTTCAAGATGGCTCTCCAGAGAGTATTTTCACCAACAAAAATAGCACTATCTTCACTGTCATTTGTCTTTTCAAAATGTGCATTTGAAAATTCACTTTATTTGTTTCTTTTTTGTAAATACAGTTATTTGTTATACATTGTCAAACTGCATGTGAATTCATCTAATTTTATTTCTTTGAATTTCTTATGTGTTTAAGTAATGTGTAAAATGAAGTTTTATTATTCTAAATTGCTCAGAACTTTAACAAGATTACATTAAATCTTTCGTTATTATATTTTTTATTATTATTATTTTTTCTGTGCACACACTGTAAGTAGAGGGGTCACTCTCCATCAATGTTCCCTCTATTAATTTTCCGAAGGCTTGTGCGGCAAAAGATATTGGCTGTGTAACTTTGGAAGGAAATTTAAATTTTTGTGCATCACATAACAGTGTATAGGCCTACTAAACGTTTAATTTTTAATAATTACAATAATTAATTAACCAACACTGTATAATGTCAATTAATTTATTCATTGAAATAGCCTGCTTTTTCATGTTATATGTATAGAAGCCTAGAAGGAGAGAATTATTGTACTGATACCATTCATCAGTCATCATACTATTATCATTCTCAAAGATTTTCTCTGCGATCTTTCAAATTTACCCAGTCTGCATAAATCTTAACAAGATCAATTGATCCTCCATCTTGAAGGCAACTCTTAACATGCATCAGCATTTCCAAATGTTCTAACTGTACATGATTCCTTAATCTGGTTTTCATATTGTTCATCAGGGTGAAACCACACTCACAATGTGCATTGGAAGCTAAAATTGTTCCACCAATATCCATCAATTTTGCTAACTCTGCAAAGTGATCATTCTAAAAGGCCAAAGTCACCATATCTGGAAAGCTGTTTATCAGATTGCCTCTAATTTTTATCTGAGACTAAGAACTTGAAGTCATTGTACTGCTGAATGACAACTTGCTCCTCCTGAAGAAATTGTTTGTACTTTGAACATAGTACACTGTTTTGTGTTCACTTCCAAATTCATAATTGTTTGTACTTAGAATCATATGATACTCAGTATGTGATAACTATATGATACTCCCCTAGCATGCACTTAGATCTATATGACATCCTAATGTGTGTATACTGTTTGTAGTAATAACAAACCATTAACTGTTATATACTGATAATTTAGCATTTGAATGGAGATGTGTATACTGGTTGTATGATGTGATAATAACAAACCATTAACTGTTAAATACTGATAATTTAGCATTTGACTGGAGATGTGTATACTGGTTGTATGATATGATAATAACAAACCATTAACTGTTATATACTGAATAATTTAGCATTTGACTGGAGATGCCTTTACTTATTTTTTCCAAACACAAATGGATTTTTAATGCATGAATACCTGAAATTAAAGTATGCTTTGACATGTTCAATGCTACTTACTTTCAAAAACTTTGCCAGTAAGTCGAGACCATCAGGGTCTAATCTGAAAATAAAACAAAAGCAAACAAAAGTATAAAAGTATATTAGCAGTAAAGCATTGATGCTGAGGACAGCAAATGCACATACACATTATTATAATAGAGAAACACAAGTTTTATTTTTACTGGAAAACAAAGTTTCATATTTCACTAACAGTAAAATAGTAATTTCCAAGTGCAAAAGTATAATAGAATTACAAAACAGTTGAGCAAAAATAAAAAGTCGGAAAGATCACCAAAAATTTCAGAGCAATTAACAATACAACATTAATCCTACCGTGGAGCAATGGTGATCAGAGCAAATAACAATACAACATTAATCCTACCGTGGAGCAATGGTGATCAGAGCTTCGGCATGATAGTGTGGGAAATTGTATGACAGGAAGTCCTGATTACGAGAGATAGTGGGCAAGCTGTCTTCTGTTGGAGTTCCAAGTGTCTTGAATATTAAGTGCAACTCATCCTCCACTGTAGACCCTGGGAACAATGGCCGCCCACATGCCATCTCATAAAAGATACAGCCAACTCCCCTTCAACATAAAATTTTCACACTCTAATAACATACACAAATAGCAAAATATATTTAATTTCTAACAGGCAAGAAACTTATCCAATTCTAACGGTTTCATAATACTCGAAAACAACTTAATTTTAACAAGCATTAATCTCTATGCCCATTATGTCCATTTAGCAAACCTTGATTTCTGAAAGCATTTATTTCTATTCTTATGACCACTGAAAAATCCTTTGATTTCTATGTTCACTCATTCAAAAAATCTGTAACAAAAAACTCCTGTCCACAGCTATGAGTGTTGAGTATTCTGTTGAGGTGAAAGACAACTCACTACTCACCACATATCTATGGGTGTTGAGTATTCTGTTGAACCAAGCAAGACATCTGGTGGTCGATACCTATTAACAAAAAAATCAAAATTATAACATGATTCAGACGGATGGAGTCAAATGCAAATTAATGCATAACATTAAGAAGTGAATAAAATAACGTATTATTTCACAAATTAAAACAGCTTGGTAAACAGACTGCTAAGATTTCTGTTACTTACATAAAACAAAAAAATTTTTATTTTTAAAAATGCTGCTGTTTGAATTCAACAAAATGTTTCAAACTATTTAACCGCTTCAAAAAGTTTTTAGCAAAAAGATAAAGAATTTAAATATTTAAGTCTGAAAACAGCCTAGATGTGGAAATATACTGTAATTCAAGATAAACTATGTTTTAAAAAGAAATGCCAAAAAGAAGATTAAAAACATCATGCTCACAGATGCATGAATACACAGGCATGCATGCATACATATGCACATACACAATATTGAAAAGCACAACAAAATGTTACCACAAAGTGACGACTTCATTGGAGTAGGTTTTAGTTGGTATTGATTTAGCTCTAGCAAGGCCTGAAATAAGAAATAAAAAGAAATACTACAACATTTTCAAGCAAGATAATATTAATTCAAAGAAATGAACATATCAAATGGCTGACAGATGTACATTTTTTATTGTTAGCTTATATAATCTAAAATGAAATCATTAGAAATGTTTCTGTTTTATTACTATTACAACAACACAGCAATAAAAGTTTAGCTCAAGAAGCCTTTTGACATTTTTTATCAATGAATGTGGTTTCAAATGTTCACAGCTTAATGAAATTAAAATTTTTAATTTTCATTTCTTTAAGAAGGAAAAAGTTGGTAAATATGTTGATAAAATTATTTTTTTGATACCTGAACATTCCAAATAACAGGAAATGATATGAAAATCTACTGTGGTTTATTGTGTATTTCTGTGTTTCCTTATTTATTTACAAAAACAATATTTAAAACAAAATTATAAAAAAACATGTATTTCAAACAAAATATTTCAATAGTCAAATATCTCAATAAAGATATTTGTATATAAAATCTATATTTAAAAAAATTAATATTTTTTTTAAAAGTCCAGTCAGCTAGTGCACTAAACATAGATTTGATTTGCCTGGCTTCCAATGAGGCTCAAGATGTGGAAAAAAATTAAAGTTTAAAATAATTTGGCCTGAACAAATGTCTGTCTCAACATCACATAATTACATGAACCAACAAATGCAAAATACATTTAATTACGAACAACCTTCAGAAATATTCCTTTAAGAAAATCTGAGCAGATAGGAACATAAGGATCAGGTACACACATTCTGTTTTGGGCATCTTTCTTTAGCCACAATCACCATTCCCAATTGAAATGGTAAGAAAAGAAAGAAATAATAAAATCTATTTTTAGCCACAATCACCACTCTGAATTGAAATGAAATGGTAAGAAAAGAAAGAAATAATAAGACATCTTTATTTTTTTAGCCCACTATTACTACCATCATTGAAATGATAAGAAAAGAAAGAAATAATATCTTTTCTTTAGCTACAATCATCACTCTCAACTGAAATGAAATGGTAAGTAAAGAAAGAAATAATAAGACATCTTTTCTTTAGCCACAATCATCACTCTCAACTGAAATGAAATGGTAAGTAAAGAAAGAAATACTAAGACATCTTTTCTTTAGATAATATTGCTACCACCACTCAAAACACACACACAAAAATAATAATAAACATTTTTCTTTAGACATTATTTTACTGCCATTCAAAACACTAAGAAAAAAGAAATAATAAGACATTTTTCTTTAGACATTATTTTACCACCATTCACAACACTAAGAAAAAAGAAATAATAAAGACATTTTTCTTTAGACATAATTTTACCACCATTCACAACATTAGGAAAAGTAAGAAGAAAGACATGTTCTCTCTTGCCACTATTTGACACTCAAAACTCTAACAAAAGTACAAAGTGAAACTCTAACAAAAGTACAAAGTAAAACTCTAACAAAAGCAAGAAGTAAAACTCTAACAAAAGTACAAAGTAACAGAATCAAACAAGATGGGACTTTCCTGCCCGCCATAAATATTAAGAAGAAAATTTTTAAAAACATCATTTTAAACAAAATCATAGACATTCAAAGACTGCATAATCAGCAAGTGCATGTTGAAATCACAGATTGGCTCTTCCCAACGAATGAATAATTAAAAATTCCTCTTTCATATCAAAATAAAGTCAAGGATTAGCATGAGAAGCAATTATCAAGACCTAAATTAAACTTTTATATACTGGCTCATTTAAATATGTGTATTTGTACTCTGCAATATATATATAAAAATTATACGCTGTAACAAGTGTTTAAAAACAGGGACCAGAGAAAGTATTCAGTTGACAGCATACAAAGGATTAAATATGTGTCAACTTTATAATATACAAAAACGTTTCTTATTTTTGGTCAAAATATCTTGCATTCTCATTAAAATAAATAATTTAAATAAACTATAAAAATAATCTAACAAGCACTTGAAATAAGTTAATATAAAAGTAAATCATTTAAAGTTGATAATATAAAAATCAACATTCTAATATTTTAACAATATAATAAAAAAATCAACATTTGTTCATGATATAGTTTAAACCAAGTCAATCATTTAAAATAAATATTCTAAATTTGTTTTTATTTAAATATACCCATTCATTATGAAACATAAAAAGTAACATACATAAACTATATACCTTTTATACTGATTATAATTTTATTTATTTTGAAAATATATTTAATGATTATATTGCTTGTCTGTATGCTGTTCATAATTAATTAATTGTAAGTATTTCAAGCTCATATCTAAAGATATTTCTGTGTGCATAGTTTTTACTTTGTTAATGGCATTCACGGATATAAGCGTAGACAAATTCACCTAGTTTTGTTCAAAATATTTAAAATAAAATGCATACCAAAATCTGCCAATTTTAGCTCCCCTCTTTCGTTGATAAGAAGATTTTGAGGTTTGAGATCACGATGCAGGACACGACGCCTGTGGCAGTATGCCAATCCACGTAACAATTGAAATAAGAATATCTGCCAATTAATTAAGAATAAAAGTTGTAAGAAATAATTACAGTATTCACACATAGAACACATTTGCCTCAGTGGTCGACAAGACTAAGGGATAGATAGATAGACAGACAGACAGACAGATAGATAGATAGACTGGAAGAGTGCTATAAAAAGCAATCTCATACATAATTTTTGTAACATGTTAAAGCTATCTAAAAATTTAAACTTTCTATTAAGATAAATCAGATTCCAAGGAAAAATAATGAAAATGGCATAAACATCTCTACAAAAAGTAGCTCCCTCCTGTACAGGCATACAGCAGGAAACATTTATAAAGAAAACAACACTAGGAAGTCTTTGGCTAAGGAGAAATGTCTACAGAGTCTCTTGTATTATGATAACTTCTTTTTTTTCATTATTTCTTTCCATTGCACAAAATCTTATTACCAAAATCAACTTTAATTGTATTTAGTCTTCCGAGCACATGAATTATCTATATCAACAGGTATTTCATGATTAAGTGAGAAATGTTGGGATTGACTTTAGTTTGGAAAAGCAACAAGAAACCTAATCTCAAGATTAGAAATTTCAATAAAGGGTCTGTCATCATGTCAATCATTAATGCTTTATACTAAAGATCTCGTTTCCTTTGAAATATACAGTGTTGCTAATACATTTTGTGGACACTAGAGAAGTTGGTAAATTTTGTTAATTACTTACAAAAAATTATGCCTGTCTTCTGATTGCACTGATTTTTTTGCTTTAGTTCAGAGCACAGAATACAGAGGTGAGTGAATGTGTGGATGTGTGCTGAGTACAGTATTGAGTGCAAAGAAAAATTACCTTGACATTTGTCATACTCATAATATTGCCACAATCATCCATGTACTGCTTTAGGTCCTTTTCCTAGGTGAAAACAATAAAATAAAATAAATACAGTTGGATTTCCTCAGCAAAAACAAACAAACAAACAGAATATCTGAAAAACAAAAAATAAATATATACAGAAATTTTAAATTTTTTAAAATAATAAAATAAATTAATAAAATGCAATAGAATCTGCTCAGCAAAAATACACTAGATTATAATTTAATTTATTTTATATTTGTGGCAGAATAAATTTGCCTATCCCTATTTCTAAACTTAATTATTATATATTTGTTGCCAATGTTAACATGTCTAGAACTTGAACACTCTTTTTTATGATAATTTTGTCAAAGTTTGAGTAAACAACTCAGTTGGAGAATATGCTAGAACTCGCTGAAAATAATTTTGTCAAAGTTTGAGTAAACAACTCAGCTGGAAAATATGCTAGAACTTGCTGATGATAATTGTCACGGATATGAGGAAATATTATTAAATTTTTTTCTCTCTCTCTAAGAACCATCATACTCTAAACGGTTAAGGAAACAGCCAAATTAATTTAAACATAGCAAAGGGCTAAAATAACTTTTGTCAACAATGTGAAACCTAAGTGTGGAAACGCTAGCTGAGGAAGAAATAGGTTTGATAGTAGTTCATGCCAGTGAATGGAAAAGCATAATTAACTTTCGTCTGTCTTATATTGTATAAAGAGTAGAGTTTTACAACACCCTTATAATCCACCAAGTGAGAGACATGTTGGTCTTGTGGGAGAATTATTAATAACTATAAATTAAGATTCCTGATCACCTGTAATTAGTTATGTGTTTTAATTAATAGATAATAACCATAACAAGTGAAGGGTGCCCAGAGGTGTCACATTATTCTTCTAAACTATAATTACTACATGTACCTTCAAAAGAACCAACAGCCCAATCATAAATAAACTACCTTAAAAAAACAACAATGACCCAATCAAAAATAAACTACCTTCAAAAAAACCAACAGCCCATCATTGAAGAAAAAGAAAAATGAAGTATAAAGGATAAAAATAAAATATGCAAAATATTTTGACAAGTTGGCATGAAAATAAATCAAGAAAACCCACTTGAAATTGTAAAATAATTGTTATAGGATTTATGCACACACGCACACACCTAATACACACACACACTGAAGTCTAATGTTCATTAAGAATACCAAATTGAATATTTTTATTTACAAATTTATATTAAGTGACTTACAAGGTATTCAAAAACAAGGGTCAGTGATTTCTCTGTGTGGATGATGTCATGGAGAGTGACAATGTTGGCATGCTTCAGATCTCGAAGAAGTGAAACTAGCAGGACAAAATACAAAAACAAGTGCTTAGAATAATAAATTCTGTGAAGATAATTTTCATTTAATATGTAAGAAACTCAGCAATAACTGAACATTAATTGTCCAAATTTGGAGTAAATCCAACATTTTCATTGATCGATGGCATTTCACTCAGTTTTCCTGAGAAAAAAATGCACAGAATAAGACTTCTCTATGTCTTGCTACTACCTACATGACAGCCCCAAAATGAAGATTGGTCTCCTGGTTACTATTTGTCTGTTTTCTTGGTCACTAGCTGCCTGGTTCGATTCACCAGAAGCATCACAAACCATCCTACCATCTTCTTTTTTTGTTGTGAAGAATATCTCTATATGCTTTTTATTTGTCTGGCAGAATAATATACAATATTCATCTACAATGAGCAATCTATGTTATTTATCAGGCATAATATTATACACTATTTAACTGTATTCAAAAGTCTATGTTATTTGGTAGGTTATATAGTTTACTATATTTATCTACACTGAACAATCTCTGTTATTTGTCAGGCTATATAGCAGTGGTGCACAAACATTTTGAGTCGGGGGCCACAATCTGACTTGTCGAAACCGTCAAGTGAAGATCAAAATCGTCCCACACAAGACAGACATCACATCTAAGAACACACAAACAACAATTAAGACTATAATTACGACAAAGAAGTTGCACACTAAGACTCATTCTAAAAATGTTATGATATGTCAACTTTCACAAAGTCAGTGTGATGGATAGTGCTGCATGTCATCTGCAAGCTTCAAAATGTCTGGCTTGATGTTTGACGTTGAAAGATGCAAAATTGCTTCCAGATTTTCATCAGTCAGCTGACCGAGGGTGTTGCTTTTGTTCAGTTTCATCAGTGAGAAAGCCTGTTCGCAGCAATATGTGCTGCCAAATATGCTGGTGTGGACAAGTGCATTATCTTTCACATTAGCAAATGTATCAGGCAATGTTCTGTAGAAGTCAAGCAAACTGTTTTCTCAGTAAGTAGCACGCAATTCATCAGATGACAAAATCACCATCAGTGAAAGGTAGGCCAGATTTTGCTATCATCAATGAAATCTCGTAACTGACCTCATATGCTGCACTAAAATCTGCTGACTGCTTTGAGAAAATGTTCTGTTGGCGATTCAGTGAATGCCTCAGAGATTAAATTCGAGCTGTTCATTCATCATCGACAACGTTGTGGAAATCTTGATGCTTCATCTCATAATGACGCTTTATATTAGAAACCTTCGCCACTGCTACTGTTGAATGACACAGCAAATAATGTTCGTCTGTAGTTGAACAAAACAGTATTGTAGAGACCAGTCATCATTAAACTGCCGGTTTTCATTGTCAACTTTTCTTTTACGATTAGCTGCCATTTTGTCACAAAAATATAATCAAAATAAACAACAGAATGTGGTAGGTCGGACACTAAGGCTTAACAGCTACTGACCAACCATATCACAGGAAGGGGCAAGCATGTATGTGTGGGGTTTGCTGTCCATCTCGGTATATCCTTTTTCTCTTGCCTCTGTGAGTGTTATGTCAGCAGGCAGACATCATCTGCATGAAGTAGGTGCCTGGAAAAATGGGTCAGGAGGTGCTGATTTGTTTCAAATCACGCAGTGTATGAGCAAACGTTTGACACGGCAGGCCTCTCGGTGACTCTTCACGGGCCAGATCTGGCCCGTGGGCCGGAGTTTGTGCACCACTGCTATATAGTGTACAAATACTATATTTATCTATATTAAAAAAAGCTATCTATAGTCAGGTTGTATAGTGTATTATATTTATCTACACTGAACAATCTCTGCTATTTGTCAGGCTATATAGTATACAAATACTATATTTATCTATATTAAAAAAGTATCTATGGTCAGGTTGTATAGTGTATCATATTTATCTACACTGAACAACATTATAATTAATATGTCTGACTGAACAATAAATATCTTCCCTTAAACAACCCACTTTTGTTTCTTTAAATCAGTGGAATACATTTATACAGCATTTATTTTCAATAAGCAATCAAGATTATCAGGTTTGCCTGAATGTTTAGTATCAGATATTTGTATAGAATAATCTACTTGTCACACTGAATATTTTATTTATAGCAATAATTTTTTTTATAAAGTCTTAAATTTAGAAAGATAGAAACTGGATTAACAAATTTTACTTGGCTATTATTAAACCATATATTCACTCAGTCATAAGAAATGTATAACAAGCAGCATATATATTAGTGGTTTAATTTATTCAAAATTTCTTAGTATATTACTTTAAAAAAAAAACTGACATTTTTTGTACTTGTTTCTAAAACTATGAAATAAAGATCAATTTACTAAGCCAATTCCTTTCTGATCTCATTGTCTCACTTATTTTCACTTGATGAAAATAGTGCAGGGTGTTTGACTGTCCAGAACAGGTAAAACAACTCCCAGATAGATTAGAGTAGGGTGTTTGACTGTCCAGAACAGGTAAAACAACTCCCAGATAGATTAGAGTAGGGTGTTTGAATGTCCACAACAGGTAAAACAACTCCCAGATAGATCAGAATAGTGAGTTTGACTGCAGGACAGGTTAAACAACTCTCAGATGGGTCAGATATGGAGTTTGATTGTCCAGGACAAGAAAACAACTCCCAGACATGAAAATAAATATAAATGTCCAAAGCAGGGTGGATTCCATCATTTATTAACAGTATTATATCAGGGTATGACAAATGCAACTGTCTGGGACAGGTAGAAATCATGCCTAATATGTCTGACTGGACAGGTAAAAATACTGACTAAAGTGTAATCTGTTGATAGTCTATTTCTGGTAATAGCAAGATATTAGAATATGTCTATAATATTGTAATGTCTCTAATATCTGATCAAATCATCAAGAATATGTTTATAACATTATAATGGCTCTGATATCTGATCAAATGATCACAATATGCTAATAACAATGTAATGTCTCTGATATCATATCAAATGATCGAGGATGTGTTTATAACATTGTAATGGCTGTGATATCTTATGAAATGATCAAGGATGTGTTTATAACATTGTAATGGCTCTGATATCAAATGATCAAGAATATGCTTATAACATTGTAATTTCTCTGATATCTGATCAAATGATAAAAAAAAACTGCCTGTTCATTACATCTGGATGCACTACAATGGATGATATCATCCAGAATATTTTAGATGGACTTTAACTGACTGACTGATTTTTATATTTTAGATGGACTGACTGACTGACTGATTTTTATATTTTAGATGGACTTTAACTGACTGACTGATTTTTATATTTTAGATGGACTTTAACTGACTGACTGATTTTTATATTTTAGATGGACTTTAACTGACTGACTGATTTTTATATTTTAGATGGACTTTAACTGACTGACTGATTTTTATATTTTAGATGGACTTTAACTGACTGACTGATTTTTATATTTTAGATGGACTTTAACTGACTGACTGATTTTTCAGACTGGCATCATCTCAGAAAAACTGATAATTCTCTCATATAGCTGGTAGAAATGAAGTTTACATCCTGTAGAACTCTATTATGGAATTATTAATGGCTGCAATTTGCTACAACTTCTTTGCAACAAATCTGTGACAGAATAATTTACAATCACAAGGAACAGAATGCAATCCTATGTGACAGAATAATTTACAATCACAAGGATCAGAATGCAATCCTATGTGACCTTTCAGCTGCATGATTTCCAAAGTAAGACATGGACTCCAGAAGACAAAGGGTTCAATCATAACACTTTTAACAGTAAGCAAATTTTACACATTTAATTCTGAGTTTTGAAATGTTTCGAGGAAAAATCCAAATAGGTAGGCAGGAATGATAAAAAGCATATACTCTTTTCTAAACAAATGCTCATTCATTCTACAGTTAGTTTAGCCTGCTTTGATGTGAATTTGATCAAAATATCATATTATGCCCTCATACACTCATAACTATCTATAAAATTCATAAATGCATGCACTTATACATAGGTGCTTCAAACATAATTTTAAAGTTTTGTTAATGACATTACTTAGATGAGTATCAGAGTATTGTCAACTCACCTTCTCTAATAGCAGTACAAGGAGCACCCTCTTCATGTTCCAGTCGTATCTCCTTGAGTGCGACCAAACTATCAGTCAGGCGGCTTTTGCCTTTGAACACTGTGGCATAGGTACCCTCCCCTAGCTTGTCTAGTTTTGTATATGATTCTATCTTACCAAATCCAATCTCTGACTATAACACACAGAGTAAAAATACACACAAATATGAGAACACTAATCTTACAAATATAAGAATGCTTTTTAAAAATCACTTATTTTTTTAGTAATTAATTTTTAAAAAATGATGCATGTGTTGTGTTTTCCTTTAATATGTTTTTTGTTAATTTTAAACAAGTATTCATAGAATATAAAAACTGCACAATTGTATATACAATATTTGTTACTGAAAAAATAAGAAAGAAAGAGAGAAAATAAATTAAATAACACAACATATTAATAAAGTACATTGAAAAAATAAAAAAGAAAGAGAGAAGATAAATTAAATAACACAACATATTAATAAAGTACACTGAAAAAATAAGAAAGAAAGAGAGAAAATAAATTAAATAACACAACATATTAATAAAGTACACTGAAATCCTCTTAAAAGGACACAGTCCAACAATAAAATTATTTATGACAATATAAAGCATTAACAAAAAAAACAAAAAAAAGAAAAAGAAAGAGTTTAATTTAAACATGTATTTGTTTGTATAACAGGAGAGTAATACCAAAGCAAATTAAACATTACAATTATTTTATCATAAAGAACAGGTGGGTACCAACAGAGCAAGGAACCAATATCAAATGTACTAGCAACACTAACACAATACATAACTGTACACAGTGCAAAGGCAATGATATATTAAAATAACATTAAACATCAGGCAATAAAAGCTTGTATATCTGATAGAGTACAACTACTTTATGAGCTTAATCTCATTTTTGTGTTTATGCTTTCCCCATACAATATACAACTTTTTATTAAAGATAGCAACTATCCAATATTTGTTCAAATTATTGTTTTTAAAATTTAGACATGCAGTAAAACAATATTTTTTCCCAATAGTGGATTGCAATTAACGGGTTTAGGGTGGAGGAGTGTTACTGGTATTTGAATTTGACAAAGACAACAGTAACACTTGGAATTCCATTTTTTTAAAAAATAATTTGTTTGAAATATTTCAGCTCTTCATCAGGGGTAATTGTGAAGTCACCAAAATTACTGAATGAACAAACAAATGTCCAACGAAACCACTCACCAAAATTAACTCATTAACTCAATTAAACTGGTCACATAAAACATTTCCACACAAATAGCACACAAATAAGGATCACATTTCCCTTAACCACCATATTATTATAATATTATATATATATACATTTATGACAAGATTGCTCTCAATTACACTGACCATATATAGTAACTGTATCATGTACTCACACATGCACACACACACCACACACACACACAAGGATAGATAAATTGAATAAAAAGAAATATGAACAAAAGAATGAAGTTAAATTAAATTTACAAGAAATAAAACTACATGTATAACTGTTATCAGATTATTTTATTTTATTTACATATAACTACAAAGTAACTTGAGGCCATCTTAAAAAAGGAAATTAGTTCTCATGGTTTTACTGGACTTTTCATTTAATGTCATTCATTTTGTAATCAGCCTACAAAGAACTAACAGCAAAACTTACCAGAGATTTTCGTCTAGAACGTCTACTAAGTTGTCCATCTGGGCTGAGAGAGATTGATGAATGTGCTAAGAAGTTCTCAGGCAATCGTATATCTGCAGGAAGTGATAATCGTTTCGTGACCTCCTGTAACAATCAGCATACAGCGCATCACAATCATTTTAATGCCTGCAGTCATGATGTACATACACCTCAGTTAGCATTATTTTAAAGCCTGCAGTCATGATGTACACCTCAGTTAGCATTATTTTAAAGCCTGCAGTCATGATGTACATACACCTCAGTTAGCATTATTTTAAAGCCTGCAGTCATGATGTACACCTCAGTTAGCATTATTTTAATGCCTGCAGTCAGGATGTACACCTCTGTTAGCATTATTTTAATGCCTGCAGTCAGGATGTACACCTCAGTTAGCATTATTTTACTGCCTGCAGTTATGATGTACACCTCATTTAGCATTATTGTAATGCCTGCAGTTGTGATGTACATCTCAGAATTATTTTTTAAATGCCTGCAGTCAAGATGTACACCTCAGTTAGCATTATTTTAAAGCCTGCAGTCAGGATGTACTTCTCAGTATTATTTGAATGCCTGCAGTTGTGATGTACACTTCAGAATTATTTTTTAAATGCCTGCAGTCATGATGTACACTTCTCAGAGTTATTTTACTGCCTATACCTGCAGTCATGATGTACATCTCAACTAACGTTATAGTTTTGACAATGATTTTCATTAAGATAATAGTGATGATGAAGGTATGCGGTATAAATACTACTACTAATACAAATCTATTAGACCTTTAAAGATATTAACATTCTGTTTAGAAAGTGTGAGTGATGGAGAGGAAGAATGGGTCATGTGGTGGCCAGCAAAGTGACATTCTCAGTCATTCCAAAATAGTAGATGACTTCCTGTTATCTCAACAAAATTCAAAACAGACTTTTGTCTATCCACAAACAGACTTTTGTCTATCCAAAACAGACCCCAGAGAAATTTAGAAAACTCAATCAAAGCCTGGAATTTCCTATGACTTGCTCATAACTATTTTATTATCACATCATCTCCTCCTCTTCTCAAGAGGTATTTGAATATACAGTGTTCATCTGATAGAGGATTACTAAGTCATCCTTTAACACTTGCAAAGGCTAAATTATATACTGCTACCCCCCCACACACACACACATGTGAGGTAAAGAAATATTTGTCCATTTTTTGTTTGTTAATAATTTGACTTACAAATGTAAATAAAAGTTTTGTTATAAATTTCCTCTCTATAATAATACTTTTACCATGTAAATTACCTGTTCTAAATATGGATCACCGCTGCATTATATAGTGACTGTAACTTTTAGATCTATCCTTCCATGATTTTTACCTAAGTCTAGTAGACACATGATGTAAATGTCAAGGCTATTTTGATTATATTCATATGTTGTATATTTGATTGTTGATTTAATAAATTTATTGTTAAATGTATTAAACTTCTTGCACATATATTTAAACCTTATGCTGGGGTAATAGTGAGTAGATGGGGGCTCATTAAATATAAATAAAAGACAGATTTTTATTATTCCTTTAGTAAGAAGTTTTCACCTGCAGAAACATTATGCAACAGTAAAACATCTGTCATATTATTATTATTATTATTGTGTAAAGAGTAGTTTTATGACACCCTTATAATTCACCAAGTGAGAGACAAGTTGGTTTTGCAGGAGAATTATTAATAACTATAAATTATGATTCTCAATCACTTGTAATTAGTTATGTGTTATTAATTAATAAATAGTAATCAAAATGTAGCTATGCAGACAAGTCTACTATAACAGTTAGAAATAAAACATCCTGTACATGACATAGCTATGTAGACAAGTCTACCATAACAAACTGTGTGAGAGAACATCCTGTACATGACATAGCTATGTAGACAACAAGTCTACCACAACATACTGTGTGAGATAACATCCTGTACATGACATCAAGTCTACCATAACATCCTGTACAAGACAACAAGTCTACCATAACATACTGTGTGAGATAACAAGTCTACCATAACATACTGTGTGAGATAACATCCTGTACAAGACAACAAGTCTACCATAACATACTGTGTGAGATAACATCCTGTACAAGACAACAAGTCTACCATAACATACTGTGTGAAATAACATCCTGTACAAGACAACAAGTCTACCATAACATACTGTGTGAGATAACATCCTGTACAAGACAAAAAGTCTACCATAACATACTGTGTGAGATAAGAACTTGAAATGATGCTCTCCTCACACTCTGAACACATGTTGACCTCCAGGCAGATTGCAGATCTAGAAATATACCCAGCACTAATACACCCACCTTATGCTTGCAAGCCAAATGATGAACCCAGAATTGGCTCATTCTCACACAATACCCAGCACTTTGCTTGCAGGCCAAATGATGAACCCAGAATTGGTTCATTCTCACACAATGCACAGCACTTATAAGTGGGGAAGGAATTTATTCTCATAGCAAAAACAAAACAAGAAAAAAAAAACATAGCACAAAAGTACCCTGTCAATTTCTCAATGTTTCAATTGCATGTATTTGGAGGAGCTGTATGCTTTTATAAAGCATTTTAGACAGCCACTATCAGTGGTGTAACAAGTTGTTTGGGGGTCCTTGTGCAGAGCCCTTCAATTTCAAATTTAAAAAATGTTGTTGCATGCAAAATAGATATATAAAGACTACACTCGGCTGCCAGGGGTCCTTGCTGACTGCGGGCCCTTGTGCATTGCACAACCTGCACAATCCACTGCCTTGCCACTGGTCACTATCACAGGAACAACCAAGACTGAGATTACATTGGTGGATACAATGTCACAGGGGAGAGCTTTCACGATGACAATATTGGAATTATGGTGGATACATTTATGCCCACTATTGACGTATAAAAGATGCCATGAAAGTCAAGTTAATTGTCAATTCTACCTGATTTTTCATTCTTTTCTGTCAATTATATAGTGTTATAGCAAATCTGATCATTTCTATTGAGATTCTGTCTCTAACAGGTGTATTCACATTTCTATCTGTTGTATTTTAAATCTTGAAAAGCAAACAATATTTACAGTTTCAGGTATTGAAGATGATCTTCAGGATCTATTTTGCTTGTGTTATAATGTAGGTTAGTGCCAAATATGGTGCTCTTATGACTGTGGTTGCTAAAAAAAATTAGTGTTTGTCTGTAGCCAACTGTTTTTCAACTTTTTCTCAAAGGAAAACCAAAGGGGTACTCTTATCTTGAACATTGCTCAGCTGTTTAATTGTTTTGGCATTTTATCAAATATGTTTATTATATCTAACTTAGAAATATCTCAACAGAAGTGGTCAACCATCAAATGCTATTTCATGTAAGTATGACATTGTATCAAATATGTTTGTAATATATAACAATAGAAATATCACAACAGAAGTGGTCAACCATCATATGCTATTTCATGTAAGTTTGACATTGTATCAAATATGTTTGTTATATCTAACTATAAAAATATCACAACAGAAGTGGTCAACCATCAAATGCTACTTCAATGTAAGTTTGGCATTTGATATATATACAAGTTTTACATCTTTATTTTTAAATTTAAAAATTAAATAAATTTGTTAACAGCTAGTTAGATGATTACTTTGATTATTATACTAGTTTATCTTTACAATCAGTTTAATTAATAATTAGTCATTATTTTTCTCTTTAAAATATTATAGCAGCCATTTTTTAAAGAAAGTAGCAATAAGAGTGGCTAATTTGGAGAAATTGCTAGAAAAGGTGGGTTTTCATATACATGTACTATTAGTTTTTCAAAAAGAAAACTCTGGCATGTCTTAGCATCAGACAGTAGACAGAAAGAACACAAAAAGATACCCAAGCAATCTGATCTGTGCTGAGATACCAATGATTTAAATGGCTCAGGAGTTAACCCTATCACATAAAAATTCCTTTTATAATTGGAGCAAAGACATTTAAAGCATACCATATGGATGTGAAATTTTATGAAAAGCTCTAAATTTGTAAGAACACAGAAATCAAAGAGTTTATCCTATATAAGGATTTCAAATTGAACAAGACGACTATCACCATGTGAGGGCATTCCTTACTTAACTATAGACAAAAGGAGGAATGTATTTGCTGTTTAATTGCTGATAAAGGATAGGTATACACTGAAATGAGTTCACTTATCAAATATAGTCAATACAACAATTAGCTTGATCTTCAAATCTGCAATATTTTACTGTTTAATTTATTATTATACTAAGAGGAAAAAAATAACTTCATTGTCTGGGCACCGAAAGCAATTGATGTTAAATAAATAAAACAAATATGATCTTCATCTCTGCATCTCTGCCCTGGGAATATACTCTGGCCCCTCCCCCCACATACAAATTTTAGCTTCCTAGCTCTTTCTTTCTGTGGCTATTGTATAAATCATCTTATTAGCCCACATTATATATGTGGGTGGAAGTTTGGGGGTGGTGGGTAGGATTCTAGTAGGGGACTCTGAACCCAATATCCATTCAAAATTTCACTAGGAATGATCATACAACACAACTGACAAGGACTTGCACTGTTACATGAATGTGTTAAGAACAACTGACAAGGACTTGCACTGTTACATGAATGTGTTAAGAACAACTGACAAGGACTTGCACTGTTACATGAATGTGTTAAGAACAACTGACAAGGACTTGCACTGTTACATGAATGTGTTAAGAACAACTGACAAGGACTTGCACTGTTACATGAATGTGTTAAGAACAACTGACAAGGACTTGCACTGTTACATGAATGTGTTAAGAACAACTGACAAGGACTTGCACTGTTACATGAATGTGTTAAGAACAACTGACAAGGACTTGCACTGTTACATGAATGTTATAAGAACAATTGACAAGGACTGTACATGTTTCACAGACAATTGTTAAAAATCAATTGACTATGACTTTATATTATTTCATGGATGATTGCTAAAAAACGACTGGATTATACACTGTTTTAAAGATGACTGTTTAAAAACAACACACCACTCACAAGGACAGTGTACTGTTTTATAAACGAGATAGTAAAAACACAACTGACAAGGACTGTACACTGTTTTATGGAAGACTATAAAAATAAAATACATCTGACAAAGACTGTATTCTGTTTGTTTGTAGAACTGATTCTACACTGTTGCAGGACAAAAATGACAAAGACTGTATGCTGTTTGATTGTAGAAGTGGCTGTGCACTGTTGCATGGATGATCACAGGACAAAAATGACAAAGACTGTATGCTGTTTGATTGTAGAAGTGGCTGTGCATTGTTGCATGGATGATTGCAGGACAAAAATGACAAAGACCATGAAACATTCCAGTGGAAAAAGAGAGAGAGAGAGCAAGTTCAAGCCTCACTGAGACAAATCATAATTAACAAGTTCGAGACAACTCACATAATTTTATGTAACAAAACAGAAGAAAAAATATTTGAGAAAACATCCAAATATTTGCATTTGGACATGGTTAATAAATATTTTTTTTTAATTTAAAAGTAGAATAAAGAAACTTTCATTTAAGAAAGGTGAAAGATTATTTTTCACATTCAAGACAACCCACTGTTAATAATTTCTCAGACATGTTACATAATATCTTTGGAAACTGATAGGGAGAGATCAATGCAGAGTAAATTGTAAAAAAAAAAAAATCTTGTTAATTTTTCACAGCCTAGGAAAACAATGTTTGACAGTCATTCTTTATAGTTATATGATAGCATTCATACCATGACAATAAGACAATGAAGAACTAGAATTATAGAAAGTTTGTAAGTTACTCAATGGAAACTATACTCACACAGGCAAAGAATATAAAGTAAAAGAGGGTGAAAGTGGGTTCAGCATGAGTAAATTAATTTGGTAGAGCATGTTTACCTCACTCAACCTCCTTTGCCGATTTCGTAGCCTGACAGGAGAAATAACATCATCTTTTTCATCTGAAGTTCCTGAGATCTCCTCGCTCTCTCCATCAGATCCAATTCGAGGATTTTCTAGAACAACACCTGGACAAAAAAATATTTAAAGTCAAGAGTCATATTTATAACATTAAATATAACTGCAGTACTTGCTAAAATTTAAGAAATGCCAATTTATACTAATGTCTTGACAGTTTATAATACTCTATGTCTCAACAGTTGATTATAACACTCAATGTCTCAGCAGTTCATTTCTACACTCTATAGCTCGACAGTTTATAACGCTCAATGTCTTGACAGTTTATAACTTGTGTCTCAACAGTTTATAATACTCACTATCTCATCAGTTTATTATAACATTACAACATTCAATATCTCAGCAGTTTATTATAACATTACAACATTCAATATCTCAGCAGTTTATTATACTCACTATCTCATCAGTTTATTATAACATTACAACATTCAATGTCTCAGCAGTTTAGTGAGTGTATGACATTCAAGTTGGTTGTTTCATAAAAATCATATGCATATACTAGATATAGTATGGATCAGGTGTTCTGACATCAGTATTGGTAAAGGTTGAGTGGATCTGATGTTTCAACCACATATATTTGGACTAGTTGTTTTAACTGCATGCAGTTTGGATCTGTTGTTTTACCCTGCAAAGTATAAACTGGTTATTTTAACCACACAGAGTATGGACTGATTGCTTTAACTACAAGTAGTAGGAATCTGTTGTTTTAACTACAACTAAGTACAAGTAAAATGGATTGGTTATTTTATGCAGATGCAGTATGGATTGCTCAAGTACACCACACATGGATTGCTTGTTTTAACCACATGTAGTATGGATTCTTGTTTCACCACACATTATTGATTGCTTGTTTTAACCATATGCAGTATGGATTCTTTTTTCACCACACATTATGGATTGCTTGTTTTAACCACATGTAGTATGGATTCTTGTTTCACCACACATTATTGATTGCTTGTTTTAACCATATGCAGTATGGATTCTTTTTTCACCACACATTATGGATTGCTTGTTTTAACCATATGCAGTATGGATTCTTTTTTCACCACACATTATGGATTGCTTGTTTTAACTACATGCAGTATGGATTCTTTTTTCACCACACATTATGGATTGCTTGTTTTAACCACATGCAGTATGGATTCTTTTTTCACCACACATTATGGATTGCTTGTTTTAACCACATGCAGTATGGATTCTTATTTAACCACATAGTATGCCTTGTTTGTTTTAAATGTATGCTGTATGAATTGGTTAGTTGGCCTGTACAATGTTGGATTATCTTGTTTTAATTAACTGCATACTCTTTTTCAAAGAAATGTTGCTTTGCAACAATAGTGTTGATTACCTTAAACAATATAGACTGTTGGTTAGTACTACAGGGAGGCTGCTAAGTGCTCTCAGAAATGGTAAATAAATGGATCACTTGTTTTAACTGCATACTAAATTTTACTACACAATCACTCTTTGTACCAGCATATGGAATGGACTGACTGTTTTAACACTATATGTAACTGAAATTGTTTGAAGCTTTACATAAAATGTGAGTACACTAGTTTCTTGACCAGTACATGCATGCATAATAGAAAAGATGTTTTGCTTGTTTTTCAAACTTGACCAGTACATGCATGCATAATAGAAAAGATGTTTTGCTTGTTTTTCAAACTTGACCAGTACATGCATGCATAATAGAAAAGATGTTTTGCTTGTTTTTCAGACTTGATTTGCTGAGCACATTTCCTATTTTATATGCAAGCATATTAGACCACTATCAGACTAAATGTTTCTTACATCAGAGCATATTAGACCACTATCAGACTAAATGTTTCTTACATCAGAGTAGTAATTTTACCCAGTGTTGCTTACACTATTACCAAAATATAAATTGCATTACCCAATATTATTTGTGAGACTATAATCATACATATTATATTTATAATCAAAATGACTCTGAGTAAATTTACCTTGGCTTTGTGTTTTAAACAGTAACAATTATGACATTATTGTAAAATATAATAAAAAAATATTTCCATACAACTCACACTTACACACAAAAGTTCAAAAAGCATAACGAAAATGCTATAAAGTGATTTCTTTTATAATAGTGACAGAATAATGCTTGCATTAGGTGCTAACATGGCAGTAATTGAAAGTGTTCCATTAAATAAAAGCATACATAAATAAATGATGCTATCTGAAGATATATATTGATAAAATAGACAAAATGACTACAGTAAAGGATTCATGCATGTGAACGTGTGTTACAACACATGCATGAATGCACATATTTGGTTACTGAATATACCAAGCTCAGCACATGAGCATGAGTCACGTTGATGGGAAAACACATTAATTATGATGAACACATCCATCAACACATCTCAAAGCAACTGTCAACACTATCTAGCTATTCTGAAGGTGAAGAGCCCCCTTTAGTTTAAGGCAGAGGTGGACAAACTTTTAAGAGTGTGGGCTGGGTAAAACTGTTGGAACAGTTATAGACGACCAAAGGTCACAAAGTCCAGAAAATTCAGAATATAAAATGAGAACAAAAGTAGTTTTAAAAGGTGTATTTTATGTAAAACAAATAAATGTTTCAACAAAACATTAATGAGATGGATGGTGTTGCTTACAATGAATCAGTGATTCAATGTCCGGCTAAATTGATGTTAACTGTGAATAGCTTGGCATGCCAGACAAAAAAAAAACCTTCGTGGGCCAAATTTGGCCCATGGGACGGAGTTTGCCTGCCCCTCCTTTAAAGAAAAGTATCAAAGGAAACCTTGATGACCATCCCAGGGTACCCCCATGCAATGGCAATAGATAAGTTTCATGACATAAATTAATGTTAATTTTAAAAAAATCATTTTGAAAGAAACTGGCTTTAAGTAAAATCTTTAGAAATACTTTTTTGGGGGGAGTAAAGAAAGAAATATAGCCATATCTTGCCAGTAAAGCAGAAACACAAGGAAATATCATCACTAACTACAACATGCATGCATATAACATGTTTACATGAATGAATGTGTTTGTGTGTTACATACCAGCTCTTATTTAATGATCCTGTCCAGTATTAAGATTTAAAGTTATTAATTTTAATATTTACACCTATACTGATGGATAGACCAGTTGCCTAATTCACCCTTTAACCCTTGGTCATACTTATTACCAAGTCAATTCATCATTAAGATAACAAGAAGACATTTTAATAATTTTCAAATAAAACTGAACAAGCAATCTGTTATAAGCTATATATATGTGGGTCTTCCGAGACCATTTTGTCTGCATTAGATTGTTCAATAACTCAAAGCCACTGGTACAGAGTCAATCAGCTGTGTGTGCCACTTAGCTGTTTTATTTCCGTAATGGATGAGTGCACTCAGTGAAGTCATACACGATCAGTCCACAACCTGGCGTCCACAACCTGGCGTTCTGCTGCATGACAACTGTCTTGAAAATTGTCTCATAGTGTCTCCAGGGACAAGAGACCTCAAAAAAGAAGGAAGGAACTCACTCTCTGTTGTAACTGGGCTAAGGTTGTTTCATTCACTCAATCATCTACCCTGGGTATGGGTGCAGCATGAATACCATTTGGCGTGCTGGTTCTACTTATAGACAATACACATGCCTAGATTCAAAGTTTTGGCCTGCATCATTGGCAGGAAAGCATACATCCATATACTGACATCAAGCCATCCATTGACAAGCCACCTTCCCACTATTCCCTTTTTCTCTCACCTTTTCTCTCACTTATGATGCTTAACAAAAGGGTGACTACTGTATCGCCATTTGCAGGACTGGTTTCATGGTATGATACTTGTTATAAAATTAATAAGAACATTAATTAAATCTGATCATAATTTGCCGAGACCTCTCTGACAATGTGTATATGTGAGAATTCAATTTTCTATTCACTAAGTGACATACCACAAGCACCACAAATAAGGAAGCTACTCTAGCAAAATGTCATTGTCACCTCACTTCCACTGCAACCATCACCACCACCACCAACAACAACAGAAAAAAATAGTGTGGAGAAAATATAAACTGTAAGTCTGACAAAGGCAATAACCTTAAGCCCATTTTGGTTCAAACAATTGTCTCCCATAGTGCTGTAGTTTGAAACAAAAACCAGATGTCTTAGGCAACAAGGAACTATGGCCCCATGATTTCCTGTTCAATTTTTAAATATAAATAATAAACTGTAAAGAAAATAGACATATTCTTTGCACAATACTAGAAAGAAAGAAAGAAAGAAAGTAAGTAGTGGACAGGCATGATCAATTAATTTGTATCTGAGAATCAAATGTTTCTATTATTAAACCTATGTAAATGGACAATTAATTTGTATCTGAGAATCAAATGTTTCTATTATTAAACCTATGTAAATGGACAATTAATTTGTATCTGAGAATCAAATGTTTGTATTATTAAACCTATGTAAATGGACAATTAATTTGTATCTGAGAATCAAATGTTTCTATTATTAAACCTATGTAAATGGACAATTAATTTGTATCTGAGAATCAAATGTTTCTATTATTAAACCTATGTAAATGGACAATTAATTTGTATCTGAGAATCAAATGTTTCTATTATTAAACCTATGTAAATGGACAAGCCTGATCAGTTATTTTGCCTGCTACATGAAACAGGAAGGCTTAAAAAAATGTTCTGCTGGTGTGAAACGCCACTTATATGAAACAAACACGGTCAGTTATTTTGTCTGTGAGAAATGGACTGGAGTTTCTACTGAGCCATCATCAAGAACAATCATTTCATCTGTGAGAAATGGGCTTTTAGTTATAATATGAAGCCATGAAGCAAGAACAATAATTTTGTCTGTGAAAAATAGGTTTATATGAAGCCATGGTGCAAAGATCAGAGATTTTGTCTGTGAGAAATAGCATTTATATCAAAAACTCAAGCATGGTCAGTTATTCTGTCCATAAAAATGGAATTTATGTCAAGTCATCAAAAGGTCGGTTATTTTATCTGTGAGAAATATCATTTAGAAGGTCAATTATTTTATCTGTGAGGAATGGCTCTTATGTTAAGCCATCATACTAAAGGTCAGTTACTTTATCTGTGAGAAATGGCTCTTATGTTAAGCCATCATACTAAAGGTCAGTTACTTTATCTGTGAGAAATGGCTCTTATGTTAAGCCATCATACTAAAGGTCAGTTACTTTATCTGTGAGAAATGACATTCATATCAAACCATCAAACAAAATCAGTAATTTTTTCTGTGAGAAATGGCATTTACACATCAAGTCATCAAACATGGCCAGTTATTCCATCTGAGACATCAAAAATAAAGAGGAGTGCCCATTATATACAAGAAAATAGAGCTGATTTCTTATATATTAGATACTATGAAATTAATGGACTCTGACTGGATAATAACAAAATATGAAAATAGTGGATTTTCATTGGATAATATGACAAGAGTGGATTAATTACTGTACAACTTGAAAAATAATTGACTATAGTATAATGTATAACAACAAAATTAAAGGGGGGGGGGGGCACAGACAACAGAAGAGGAATGCACTAACTTTAGAAAAGTGGAAAAGAATACACTATCCACTATATAAGTTATTATAACAAGCAAAGAAAAGATTTACACATAGAAAAAAGGAGGAAACTGTCTTTAGATAACAGGAAAAGAACCATTCACAATAAGGTAAAAAGAAACTACCCCACCAGACAGCAGGAAAAGAACAAACCAATCATAGGCAAAAACAGACTAATCTACTAGACAGCAGAAATAAAACAAACCAATCATAGACAAGAACAGACTACCCCACCAGACAGCAGGAAAAGAACAAACAAATCATAGACAAAAACAGACTACTCACCAGACAGCAGGGAAAGAACAAATCAGTCACAATAAGGCAAAAACAGACTACCCCACCAAACAGCAGGAAAAGAACAAAACAATCACAAGACAAAATCAGGTCACCCCACCAGATAGCACCAAAATATAATCTGGAAACTAAATAGAATCCATTAGACAATGAGAAAAGAACAGACTACATCGTACAACAGAAAATAAACAGATATCCAACAAACAACAGGAGAAAGACTATTTATTAGATAACAGACTATCCTTAGACAAAAGATACACAAAAGAATATCCATGAGACAATAAAAAAGACTAGGCATTAAACTAGAAAACACAGGATATCCTTAGACAACAGATAAAGGGCAGACTACTCATTATAACATCCTATAGACAACAAGAAAAGAATAGATTATCTCTACACCCGTTGTGAAATGGGGGAGGAGGGGCAAAGAATGGATTAGTCAAAGAAGTAGAAAGAACTGAATAGTGAAGGGATATCAGGTAAAAGGAAAGACTGCTCTACGGATAGCAGGAAAAAAAGGACTATTGAAGGGATAACAGAATGGAATACTCATGGAATAGCCGGGAAAAGGGGCTAGTTATGGGATAGCAGGAAAAGGACAACAAAAGGAATAGCAGGGAAAGAAAGGACTAATGATGGGATAGCAGGAAAAGAAAGACTAGTCAAGGGTTAACAGGGAGAGAAAGGGGCTGTCCAACACGAGTGTACAACAACAGAAGGAGTGTACAAATTGCCAGCACATCGCTTAGAAAGGAAAAACCTACAAGCAAGGAGGCAATGTGCAGTAAATAACAGGCGCGGGCAAGTTACGCGGGCGCGCAAGACTTCTGAACATATTCAATCTCAGGAACTGATTTATCTATCTACATAACACGTCACGACTTGGTTTCTTTCTTTCTTTTAACTATATTTATTTATAGTTATTTTAGACGCGTACAGAGAGCTTCTACATACCATAGCCACGGCTGTAATTCTTGCAGGAGGAGCCAATCCAGGCGATAGACGAGTAGCCATATTGGAGCAGTTTGTTCATAAACGTCAGCATGTCGGTAATAAGTGTTTGCACGTGAAAGGACTGAGTCCTGACGGTCAAACTGTCGAAACCTTTCCACGACACACTTGTTCAACTGTGCGCGGTGCCTCGATGCGAATCTTCTAATCCTGTTCTAATCCTGTAAAGGATTTAGACACTGAGGATACATAACCGCATTGGGGGTCACTTCGCTTACGCACAATAGCAGGAAGAAAACCAGTAAAAGAGCAAAACTCCACAGAAAGTAGGAACTACGGGCTCCACTAATTCACCGCTAATTGTCTGCAGGAGAAGCTGCCTACTGCGGATTTCCTCCCAAACATAAACAAAGAACTAGTTAGAGCCAACTGCAAAACGTGGGCAAAAACTCCGTCATCAGGCGAGTCTGAATGGGGATGGAGGGAGGGGGGGAAGGAACCGAAGGAATCTTTCGCATAGCTGTTAAGTTGCAACGATGTCGTTAAAAAACAAATGAGCAGCTGCGTTCTTCACTCCAGCTCGTACGGACCCGAGAGGTGACTTTACCCACTCGACGTTACGACTCAGAGTTTGGAAAGAGCGACCATGCATTAAATGATGTACTGCTCCACGACCTCATTAAAAATGGTTGAACATTTAATGCCAAGCGAAAATCATCACCGTAACAATCATAACCACGTGCCTCGAGGGTTTATTTCAAAACCTAAGCCTAAATTATTTTTAACACCCCCCACTCCACCCCGCACACACACACACTCACCTCACCTCTCCCAGCCCATCACACACCTTTACAATACTTTTCATTCACTGGTAATGACTGTCGAAGACAGAAACTCTGACGTCAGCAGCTGTAATTGTCAGGTCTGTCAGTTATGTCTGGAAACGTACACGCAGACACATGAGATAAATTCAGATGAAGTAATTTTGTAAATTTTATTAATGAATAGGGAAAAGTAGTGAAAAGTACATCTGAAGTGCTCAGTCTTATTTACCATCTCATGAGTGTACCAGACAGCTTGGTAAAGTACTCAGTCTTATTTACCACCTCATGAGTGTACCAGACACAGTGGTGGAGTAGTCTTATTTACCAGACAGCATGGTGAAGTACTCAGTCTTATTTACCACCTCATGAGTGTACCAGACACAGTGGTGGAGTAGTCTTATTTACCAGACAGCGTGGTAAAGTATTCAGTCTTATTTACCACCTCATGAGTGTACCAGACACAGTGGTGAAGTAGTCTTATTTACCAGACAGCATGGTGAAGTACTCAGTCTTATTTACCACCTCATGAGTGTATCAGACACAGTGGTGAAGCAGTCTTATTTACCAGACAGCATTGTGAAGTACTCAGTCTTATTTACCACCTCATGAGTGTATCAGACACAGTGGTGAAGTAGTCTTATTTACCAGACAGCATGGTGAAGTACTCAGTCTTATTTACCACCTCATGAGTGTATCAGACAGTGGTGAAAAGGAAGAGAGCGTCTGAAAATGTGTGTGCATTGAGCATAGTCGTTTGAATGCAATATTTGTGGCAACATTCAGACCTCAGTCGAGAGCAGCAAAACGGTGTCAAATGGGCCATTACTGGCTCCCTGAGATATATATTTGCAGGTCAAAACCGGGAAATCCGAACAGCAGAATATGCTGGAAAAGCCAGGCATTCCTAAAGTAGCGACAGTTTTTCAACCGCTGAAACCTCCAGAAATACTTAGAACAGTCAACTTTGTGACTAGCTGAAACCTCCAGAAGTACTTAGAACAGTCAACTTTGTGACTAGCTGAAACCTCCAGAACTTAGAACAGTCAACTTTGTGACTAGCTGAAACCTCCAGAACTTAGAACAGTCAACTTTGTGACTAGCTGAAACCTCCAGAACTTAGAACAGTCAACTTTGTGACTAGCTGAAACCTCCAGAACTTAGAACACTCAACTTTGTGACTAGCTGAAACCTCCAGAACTTAGAACAGTCAACTTTGTGACTAGCTGAAACCTCCAGAACTTAGAACAGTCAACTTTGTGACTAGCTGAAACCTCCAGAACTTAGAACAGTCAACTTTGTGACTAGCTGAAACCTCCAGAACTTAGAACACTCAACTTTGTGACTAGCTGAAACCTCCAGAACTTAGAACAGTCAACTTTGTGACTAGCTGAAACCTCCAGAACTTAGAACAGTCAACTTTGTGACTAG
Organism: Sinotaia quadrata; assembly: GCA_028829895.1. Classification (NCBI taxonomy): domain Eukaryota; kingdom Metazoa; phylum Mollusca; class Gastropoda; order Architaenioglossa; family Viviparidae; genus Sinotaia; species Sinotaia quadrata. Next base: position 4,873,012 of record CM054178.1, read on the forward strand.
CAGCGATAGTTTCCCCAAAGTTACGGCATCAAGAAATACTTAGAGAAGTCAAACATTCTTTACGCACGTAACTTTGTGGTTATTTGGTGGTTAGTACTGATAGTTACGTCATCAAGAAATACTTAGAGAAGTCAAACATTCTTTACGCACGTAACTTTGTGGTTATTTGGTGGTTAGTACTGATAGTTACGGCATCAAGAAATACTTAGAGAAGTCAAACATTCTTTACGCACGTAACTTTGTGGTTATTTGGTGGTTAGTACTGATAGTTACGTCATCAAGAAATACTTAGAGAAGTCAAACATTCTTTACGCACGTAACTTTGTGGTTATTTGGTGGTTAGTACTGATAGTTACGTCATCAAGAAATACTTAGAGAAGTCAAACATTCTTTACGCACGTAACTTTGTGGTTATTTGGTGGTTAGTACTGATAGTTACGTCATCAAGAAATACTTAGAGAAGTCAAACATTCTTTATGCACGTAACTTTGTGGTTATTTGGTGGTTAGTACTGGTAGTTACGTCATCAAGAAATACTTAGAGAAGTCAAACATTCTTTATGCACGTAACTTTGTGGTTATTTGGTGGTTAGTACTGATAGTTATTCAACCGCCGAGAGCCAGTCATTCAGCCCATACCTTTGTGACTAGTAGCCAGTCATTCAGCCCATACCTTTGTGACTAGTAGCGATAGTTTCCCAACTGCTGCAACCATGAGAAACGAAAACTCTGAGAGAGACTTAGAGTTAATTTAATAATAAAAACCGGGTAGAGACTATTTTTTTAAAAATAAATAAATAAAACAGTTTTAAAACGTATGTGCAATTCCTATCGAAATGTTAATCACAACTTGAACACCTAACAAGTGCAAGATCAAATTAAGAGATGTAGTGGTTTGAAATTTAAGTTTCTGGATGAAAATAATGGTATCTGTATTTTTTTAAAAATAAATGTTCGAGTTATATGGTGATTTCCAAGTGTGAAATCAAGAGCTCTCCTCCTCTCCTGATCAATCAAAAGTGAAATTAGTAATAATGGTTTTCTTCATCATTGTGGCGGAGTATACCTGCCTATCCCTATGTCTAGACTTGGTAAATGTCAAAGTGACCCAAACTATCCCGATGTCTAGACTTGATTGTTTTATAAATTGTTAAATGTCAAAGTGACCCAACCTTGGGCACTGCTTATGCTGATATTTTTAAGTGTCAAATTTGGAAGTAAACAACTCAGGTGGAGGATAGGCTATAAAGTGCTGATGCAACCTAAACCAGTTCAACTGGATGAGTAGTTTTTATTATCCAATGGTTAAGATTTACGGTAACAATGCAGAGTAAATTGACTGTAAGTCCATCCACTAAAATAACAATGCAGCAGTAAGTTGACTTTAAACCCATCAACTAAAACAACAGTGCAGCAGTAAGTTAAGTTTACACCCATTACTAAAACAACAGTGCAGCACTAAGTTGACTGTAAGCCCATCAACAGTGCAGCAGTAAGTTAAGTTTACACCCATTACTAAAACAACAGTTCAGCAGTAAGTTAAGTGTACATCCGTCAACTAAAACAACAGTGCAGCAGTAAGTTAACTGTAAGCCTATACACTAAAATAACAATACAACAGTAAGTTAAATGTAAGCCATCAACTAAAACTACAGTGCAGCAGTAAGTTAACTGTAAGCCATCAACTAAAACTACAGTGCAGCAGTAAGTTAACTGTAAGCCATCAACTAAAACTACAGTACAGCAGTAAGTTAACTGTAAGCCTATACACTAAAACAACAATACAACAGTAAGCCATCCAATGTACGTAAGTGTCCTTCGTTGCTTCAAACTGCTCATAGTCACTGAGAAACATTCAGGCACGCCTGATAGGGTGGTGGTGGTGGTGGCTGGTTGAAGGCAGGAGATGGGTGGGGAGGTATGTCAGAGAGAATTTACATTTTCGGTGGCACTGGCACGGAGAGAAGCCACAACGCACACACTGCATCCCGTGCTCTGGCATGGAACCACATTAGGTGCACGTATATCCGGCCACGCATTAACGCCTAGATTGTTTTGACAAGTCGACCTGCTTGCTCTAAGCTAATGCTCGCGTCGACCCGTTTTGACAAGTCGACCTGCTTGCTCTAAGCTAATGCTCGCGTCGACCCGTTTGGACAAGTCGACCTGCTTGCTCTAAACTAATGCTCGCGTCGACCCGTTTTGACAAGTCGACCTGCTTGCTCTAAGCTAATGCTCGCGTCGACCCGTTTTGACAAGTCGACCTGCTTGCTCTAAGCTAATGCTCGCGTCGACCCAGTCGGCCTGCTTGCTATAAGAGTATAAGCTAATGCTCTCATCGACCAGTTTCGACAGTCGACCTGTTTGTTATAAGCTAATGGTCAGGTCTATCTGTTTTGACAGTCGGCATCCTTGGCGATAGGGCTCAATAGTACCTTTATTTGACTATAATATATTTGACAGGCCTGAAAATGGCGACTAATTTAGTCGCCATGGCTAGTGAAAAAAAAAATTGGCGACTAAAAAAAAAACTTTAGTCGCCAACTGCGACTGCGCTAAAATGAACTTTTTTTGTGAACAACTATGGGTTTGTAAATTTTCCTATCCGTATTTTTAGTCAGCCCGGAAGTCCCCAAATTTTCACTCTTCATTTCCTGTACAAAGATCAACAATGAAGCGATCGGCAAGTGGTGCCCAGAGATCATTCCTCCCAAAGTGGAAGCATGAATTTTCCTGGTTAATTTTTGATGAGACAAGTAAGAAAATGACCTGTGCGATCTGCAAAAAGTACCCAGCATTGGTGGGAAAATGCGACTTCATCACGGGCACTGACAATTTTAAAAAAGAGACGCTGCAATGCCACTCCATTAGCAAAAAGCACATTGCTGCACGTGATGCTGACCGTCTAGGCAAGGTTCAATAGTGGCTGGTCAGAGTACAATCCATGCGGGGTTTGTTCAGCAACGAACGAAACAGACTGAAAAGGACAATGTGGACTTGAAGTGCAAACTTAACACTGCATATATGCTGGCAAAAGAAGAGCTGCCCTTTACAAAGTTCAAACCGCTTCTTGATCTTCAAAAGAAAAATGGACTTGATATTTCGTCCACCTATGCAAACCACGTGATGGCAGCAGAATTGGTACACACCATTTCAGAAACCTTCAAAGATGAGGTTACCTTCTATTTCATTTTTACATCGAATTGTGTTAACAATAGACTTAGAATTCTAGCATGATTTATTTATTTATAATGTAATTTCACTTCACTATTGGCAATAGTAGACACAAATCAAAGCATTTTTTAAAATTAGATAAACAACAATTGTATTATTAATAGTTCCAACAATAACAATAGCAGCAAGAGATAAAAAAGAATATTAATAATAAAATAATAATAGTAATACCAAAATAAAAAGACACGGAACTCAATGACGTCAAAAAGCAAATATGCATAGGCAAAATACAGATTACGTCACCCCCTGTGTACATGCTGAACTTTTTGCTCTAAACATTAACATAAATAGCAACATGGTTTTTATCGTGATCATGTACCATTTTAATAACGCAGCCCGGAAAAATAACTCGTAATGCACTATCGGGATTCAGTCGCCAGTTACATTTCTTCTAGATCTAAATTATTTGGTAATACTATTTATAAAAATAAAAATTAATTAAAATAAAATAATACATTATAATAATATTCAAATATATTATGGATTAAAAGTTATGCACATAAACACGGTTTTTATCATTCGTTTTTCTTTTGCATCTATTCTGAATGCTGATGAGCTAAGTTAATTTAACCGGTTTCCACCAGTAGCACTCTAACTTGTATCACATTGTTTGTAGGTTGGTTGTACAGTGAAGAGCAACAGTTACATCAGCATAATGATCCCAGCAGATGATGATGATGATGATTGATTATTGATAACTTTATCAGATTAAGTTGAAAGTAAAAATAAAAACATCACTGTAAAACAACACAAAATTGAGCTTTCGTTGTAAAAGACCTTCTTCAGAAAATTTAAAAAAATTCAAACTGAAATATCATAGATGAAATCACACATTGATTTGTATAACACTGACATCATTCGCTCTCTTTCTCTCTCTCTCTCTCAAACTCCCCCCCAAAAAAAAAAAATTATCTTAATAATATCTAGCTACTACTTTTATTAATAAAATTGACACGATACTATAGCTAATAACCACATGACCACCCAGATTACCTGAACAAAACAGTATTTTTTTATGTTAGGCTATTTTGATTGTCTAGAAAAAAATTAAATTGGCTAGTAAAAATTTTAGTTTGGCTAGTAAAATTTTTAAGTTACTAGCCAAAGGCTAGTGGGACTTTTTTTTCATTTTCAGGCCTGTTTGACCAAATAAACCATTAAATTTAGTTAAATAAAGGTTATTTCACTACAGTCCCTTTTCTAAATAAAATGATGTGACTAAATAGTTTTTCTGATGTTATCTGCCCAAATAATTCCAGCAATTACGACAGGACTAAAACTCGTTAAATACAAAGATGTTTTAAAAATTTATTTTTTCTTCGCTGCTGTCACATTTTCTAAATGTCTCATCTAAACTCTTTCGCTAAAGGTGGGCACGTCCGGTTGCCATTTTCGTGAGATGCCTTTGCACATTTTATCTTCGCCCTGATTGGCTGTAAGAAGTATGAAAGGACGAATACCAAACGAAATGTAGCTAAAAATCCTTATTTGACTAAATAATGCAAAGAAAATATATAATCAAATATTTTTTTTGGCTAAAAAAAAAATTAGTCAAATAACCATTATTTAACTAAATGTAACGGATCATATACTTAAATAACTACCTTGTTCGTGTATTTTTCAAATTTATGACTTAAAAATCCAACCATCAATGATACATAAGTGAATGCTCAAGCTGGCCAGTTCTGCCTCCAACTGTATGACTGTGTTTCACACTCGGACTTCATTTATGTTGTTTACTGGTGTGCTATCGTGTGTTTTAATTAGTTATGTTTCAGTCATTTGTTACAGTGAGTCATGTTATGTCCCGGTGTGTTCCGTCGCGTGTCTCAATCAATCATTTTGTACAAGACCGTATGTAGTACGATATTTATTGACGAAGGAAAAAAGTAGTGATTTGTTGGGTTTTGTTGTAAAAGTCCATATGTAGAAAACTATTTGTTGATGAAGAAAAACAGTAGTAATTTGTGGGGTTATGTTGTAAAAGTCCGTATGTAGTGAGATATTTACTGATGAAGAAAAACAGTAGTAATTTGTGGAGTTTTGTTGTAAAAGTCCGGATTTAGTAAACTATTTGTTGATGAAGAAAACAGCTGTACAGATTAAACTCACTAACTCGCAGACTAATTGCTAAAGATAGGTGTACAGATAGATTATAATCACTAACTCGCATGCCAACTGTTACTGTACAAAGATAATTATGTGTATAGATTATAGTCATTAACTCGCAGGCTAACTGTTAGTGAAGAAAGACAGCTACATATTCAAGTCACTAACTCGCAGGTTAACTGTCAATGAAGAAAGATGGGTGTGTAGATTATACTCACTAACTCGCATGTTAAAGATAAAAAAAAGTTACTGTTTGCATACTAATCGTTAACTAATAAGTAAATGTCAATGAGAAACACAAAAGTCTCCGCTACTGTTAATCTGAAAGCCAGAAGTCGCTAATCGTTAACTAATAAGTAAATGTCAATGAGAAACACAAAAGTCTCCGCTACTGTTAATCTGAAAGCCAAAAGTCGCTAATCGTTAAAACAAACAATTAAAAAAATCCGGCAGGATATCAAAATCGCTAAATGGAACGTGTATCAATAATATCGAAAGATAATTGTAGAGATATAACTTCATAAGCGTAAAAGAAATAGACTAACTGTTAATAATGAAAGACAACTGGAGTTGTATACATAAAGACAGTTAAATAAATTAAGGTTATTAGACAATACGTTAGTATTGTAGTAGTTCAAATGATGAAATAAAGTTGCTGTTGTATACATAAAGACAGTTGTATAAATTAAGGTCGTTAACCAGAATGCTACTTGCTAACAAAGTGCTGATGTATGCATTTATCCATTAACTTTTTTGAACGTTTGTCATTACTAATTTTGCTGTATATATTAATCGTTAACTAGAAGGCCACGTTTATCATTACTAATTTTGCTGTATATATTAATCGTTAACTAGAAGGCCACGTTTATCATTACTAATTTTGCTGTATATATTAATCGTTAACTAGAAGGCCACGTTTATCATTACTAATTTTGCTGTATATATTAATCGTTAACTAGAAGGCCACGTTTATCATTACTAATTTTGCTGTATATATTAATCGTTAACTAGAAGGCCACGTTAGTTAATGAAACCAATTGTCGTTGTATTTAAGGCATTAGCCAGTAATTAGTATGCAAATTACTAGCAAAAAACATATATACATATATAAATAAATTCGCTCACTAGTACACGATTGCTAATGAAAAATGAATGAAGTTGTACACATTAAATCCGTCCACTAGTGCACTTAGTGTTAATGAGTACCAATTGATGCGTACATTAAAAACGTCGTTAACTCGTCAACTAGTTGTCAAAGAAAGGTGTTGTTGTGAAGTTCAGTTAATGATATATAATAATAATTGTTAATGATATACAATGATTGTTCACGATACAAATTAACTTTTAATGACATATACTCATTATTAGTGATATACACATTAAGTATATATACTACTTGTTAATGATACACACTAACTGTTAATGATATACAATATTTGTAAATAATAATTATTAACTGTTAACGCTAAACACGAACTGTTAATGATACACACTAACTGGCAATGATATACACTAACTGTTAATAATAATCATTAACTGTTAACGCTAAAGACTAATTGTTAATAGCATACACTAACTGTTAATGATATACACTAACTGTCAATAACATACACTAACTGTTAACGATATACAGTAAATCTTAACGATACACTAACTGTTAATGATGTATAGTAAATGTTGATATATAAATTACAAATGAAACATGTTATGTGTATTACTAACTGTATATAAAGCAAGTAATCTAATCTATTTTTTTTTATGACGGAAGTAAGCATTCAGAATGTATCCTAACTATAAAACAATTACTACATAGCGCTTATCACTCACTATCTAACACTAACTCTTAGTTATGAAATTAATGAAAACTACTTGGCACCCTGTAACTCTTTGTAACGTTGACTGAAATAATAAAACCCAAACAACAATCATGTGGAAATTTCCAGCAAAAACCAAAGTGAATTCTACACAGACAATAAACGACAGCAAACTCAAGAAGCAGGCTTTTTCACAGACGCCAAAAATAGCGACTTACGAAAAAAAAAATTCAGACACCAAATCACGCAAGGGAAAATCAGCCTACAACCACCAATACGCAGATTAATACTAAAGTTGACACCATTCTGGACGAGCCTTCAAGGGAGCTTGAGGCCCCACCTCTCTCACCTCTACCAGCGACGCCACCACGAACATCAAACACGGCGACGACAACAACAGAAAACCAGCACACACCATTAAAAACAACACCAGAAGCGGGCCACAGAAAGAAAAGACGGCGACCACCTTCACATATTCGGAAGCAACAACAGCGCCCTCAACAGCAACAACAACAATCGCAACAACAACGCAGTCACCAACATCAACGTCGGCAACAACAATGGCCGTACTACGAGCAACAGTAACCCTCTTGGGGATTTTTTAACCACCCAATGGCCGATATGATCCAACTGTTGCTCGACCATTTGTATTGGCCACCAGCACCCACCTTCAGACATCCCAACGGACACCGGGGACAGCCACAACAACAGAAACAACAACGACAACGCCACCAGTGAGGAGGTCGGGAGCTTGAACCACCCAGGTGCACGTACACACTGGGTACAGATCTGGTGTGTTACCTGTCTGGGCTCTGTAAGACACTCCCCTCCTCACTATAACATCAGGAACGGCTACAACACCAACAACGCCACCGCCAGTAGCGACAACAACAACAGCAGCCACAACTCCAGCTCATGGAATACCGAGTTTGGAGTCCGCCTTTGCCGGCCAGACATGTTTTCGCAACGGACGCACGCAGCAGAAAGGCATCTCTCCCTCCCTCTCCCCCCACCTTTCCCCCCTCCCCAAGCGCGAAAGCGGCGGAAGCCGGAAGCGCCCCCTACATGACCAACCAGTCACTTGGCACCCTGTAACTCTTAGATATAAAAGTGACGTTGACTGAAAGTCATTTGACACCCTTAACTCTTAGATATAAAAAGAAACGTTGAATGAAAAAGTCACCAGGCATCAACTGAGATATGAAAGCAACGTTGAATGAAAATGTCACCAGACATCCTGTGAGATATAAAAGAAGATAGTATTGTTGAATTTGTCTACGTCACTCAGACTGACTTTTCAGAACTCAGACAATAGCGTGAGGGAGGTTGTAAAATACAAACAGTCTGATCAATAACAGCCAATATATTTTACGACGACTGAGCTCTGCAAGCGGCCAGAGCATGCTACAGTTCAGTTCTAAACCGAGCACCTGCAATTACGAAACAGACTGAAATCAATTACTCCCAGTTATACAATCAAAGAAATAATAATTCTACTGCTTGAATAAGTACAATTATACAATCAAAGAAATAATAATTCTATTGCTTGAGTGAATAGAGTTCAAAGAAATAATAAATCCATTGCTTGATCATGTACAGTTGTACAAAGAAATAGATGAAACTATTACATGATCATCAGGTAAATATAATGAAATTAAGACATATAAATGTTAAAATGGTTAAAACACACACACACACACACACACACACACACACACACACACACACACACACACACACACACACACACACAAACCCACAAAAACATCAGAAAGCATGGCTTTTCGCTTTCTTGTCTAAAACTCTAAAACCATTGGCACGTTTGGATCCGGCTCAAGAAAAACAAATTCGTTGCAGATCTACCTGAGTGTAACCCACCTGCCACCTATTTTCAGTTAGTCAATGTATTGTAACACAGGAAGTGAACATCTGAATCTGTGCATACACCTCTCGCCCAACTGATGTGTACGACAATGTGAATAGAAGAATAATATGCATCCAATGTACACTACAGTGAGAGTCATAATGACAAGCATCCAATGTACACTACAGTGAGAGTCATAATGACAAGCATCCAATGTACACTACAGTGAGAGTCATAATGACAGGCATCCAATGTTTACGACATGCGAAAGACTATGTGTACAACAGCGTTGGCATATGTCATGTAATCGCTGTGTCAAACAGTATGAATATACATAATGAAACCTTTGTGTAAGACAGCATGAGTATTCACCATAACCGATGTGCCAGTGTGAGAATGCTTTATGCATTAATGTGGGAATGCTTTATGTAACCAATGTGTCAATATGAGATTGCATTACGTAACTAATATGTCAATATGAGATTGCATTATGTAATTAATGTGACCATATGAGAATGCATTATGTAACTAAGTGACAATATGAGAATGCATTATGTAACCAATGTGTCAATATGAGAATGCATTATGTAACTAATGTGACAATATGAGAATGCATTATGTAACTAATGTGACAATATGAGAATGCATTATGTAACTAATGTGACAATATGAGAATGAATTATGAACCCAATGTGTCAATATGAGATTGCATTATGTAACTAACGTGACAGTGTGAGAATGTAGTATGTAACCGAAGTGTTAGTGTTAGTGTCATTATACAGAAGGTAAACGTGAGAATGCATTATGTAACCGATATGTCAGATCGTAAAACATACATCACATAACGCCGACACACCAGAGTATGAGAGTACATAGTGTATAACCGAAGTGTCAGGCAGTCTGAGTATACACTATATGAGTATTTACTACATGTAACTAATGTGTCAAGACATTATAAAAATACATCATATAATCAACGTGTAAGAGGGTGTGGGCATACATCATGAAACCGACATACCAGACAGCACGAGAACACGCCTTGTATCCTATGTGTAATTATGAATACACAACACAAATGATATGTCCGATAGTCTGAAAATGTACCATGACCCAATATGTTAGAAAGTATAAGCATAAATCATGAAACTGGTATGTTAGACAGTATGAGAACACGCCTTGTATAAAGCCAACGTGACTACAGAGGTTATGACAACACGTCTTGTATAAAGAAAACACGACTACAGAGGTTATGACAACACGTCTTGTATAAAGAAAACACGGCTTGTATAAAGCAAACACGGCTTGTATAAAGCAAACACTTCTTGTATAAAGCAAACACAACTACAGAGGTTATGACAACACGTCTTGTAGCAAACACGGCTTGTATAAAGCAAACACTTCTTGTATAAAACAAACACGGCTTGTATAAAGCAAACACGGTTATGCACGACAATGTGAGTACGTCGGTATAGCCGGCATCTAAGAGTGTGACACTGTCAGTGCACCCAAATGAGATGGCGTCAGACAAAATAAGAACACCCAAATGAGATGGCGTCAGACAAAATAAGAACACCCAAATGAGATGGCGTCAGACAAAATAAGAACACCCAAATGAGATGGCGTCAGACAAAATAAGAACACACAATGAATACTTTTAGTGAACCGACACGTATACGTGTGTGTGTGTGAGCACCATCTAGTGAGTCGGCGTGCATACCAGTGTGTGAGCACAGCTAGTGAGTCGGCGTGCATACCAGTGTGTGAGCACAGCTAGTGAGTCGATGTGCATACCAATGTGTGAGAGCACACCTAGTGAGTCGATTTGTATGACAAAAGCTAGTCTAGTATATCTAGTGAGCCGAGTTGTATGCCAGTATGTGAATCAGTACAGCATGAAAATGTGTGCGTGTGCGTGTGTGTGTGTGTGTGTGTGAGAGAGAGAGAGAGAGAGAGAGAGAGAGAGAGAGAGAATGAGTGCGTGTGTGTGAGAGAGTTTTTAATTTTTAATTTTAATCTATCATAATTAAGTTTTCGCTTGGTATTAACTATACTAAAGAAATCTTTACCCACTGTTCTCAGAACTGCATGGTCTAGACTAAGAGACTGGAAAGAGATCCACTAACAATCCCATCATTGCACAGTGTAGAGATTGGGAAAAGGTCCAAAATGTAGAGAATGAGAGGATGTCTAACTGTGTAGAGATTGGGAAAAGGTAAAAAAGTGTAGAGAATGGGAGGAGGTCCAACAGTTTAGAGATTGGGAGGTTGAACAGTTCACTTTGTATTTAGCAGTTTGCACAGGTAGAGTTTGGGAGGTTGAACAGTTCACTTGTATTTAACAGTTTGCACAGATTAGAGATTGGGGGGTTGAACAGTTCACTTTGTAATTAGTAGTTTGCAGATGAAAATACCCAATCTGAACAGGAACTGCCCAATATTTATTTTTGTTTTTTCTTAAATTTCATTTTCTGGTTTGAACTGATGTAATAAAGCTCTTTCTGATATAGAGAGATGTGTGGGAGCAAAGATACTTCACAGCAAATGCTGTCTTCAGAGTTAGAAAAATAATACAATTACAAAGCCGGTAACAGATGTCTCTCTCTCTCTCTCTCTCTCTCTCTCTCTCTATATATATATATATATATATATATATATATATATATCACTCACACACAACTGCGCACACAAATGATATACATACAAACATCCATGAAAAACACGCAAAGAATAAGTGTGCCCTGCAACAACGCCGTTCTACTTTCCATAAGAAGTGCCGTTCTTACAAACACGCAAACTTTCTCACCTTCAAGTTAATGTACTTTCAGCCATAACATTAGCTGTCCAGCAATGGGCACAAACTATCTACTGTCTACATTGCAAAAGCTGTACGGTAATCGATATAATTATCTACGTTTTATAATATCTGTCCGATAATGGCTATAACTATCTACTTTATTACAATAGCTGTCCGGCTATGGATATAGTTTTAAATTACAATACCTGTCCGGTAATGGGTATAACTACCTACTTTCTTGCATAACAATTCAGGAACAAGATTAGCGGGAAAACTGGCAGCCCACCAGCATTTAGTTACAACATCTTGACACGACACGCCCACCAGCTAATCAACCCACCACTGATCAAGGTGAAAGAAGATATTTAAATATCCTACTCCAGCAACATACCTGGAAAATAAGTTACGGAAAGAACTAGCAGTCATAGTGATGATGATCTGAAAGAATTCAGGTGTATCTCCTTCATACAAATGTTATATTACAGTACTTGCCCCTGACATAAAAGCTGAAAATCGTTACTCTATCTGTAGTTAAGAAGTGTCCTGACGTGCGTGTAGACGATTTTGGGGGTAAATACCAATGCATTGGAACTTCTGCAACGTGATAAACATTTTGTACAAAATGTCAGGAAAGTGACGTAATGTACGTGGCGACAGATGACAACAATAAAACAGATTGGTAGCGCACACAATTAAATGAAGTTCAAGGTCAGCACACGGACAAACGGATCATGACAGTCGCGTTCAGACGCTGAACTCAGTTGAAAAGCTGACTGCAAAGTTATAGTGTTGTAGTTAGGTAATATATAAGGAGTATGTTGTACATAGATAATACAATATATATACACAAAGTGATTAGACAAATACTTGTGGTCACATGCAGTGTGAAAGTGTATTTACCACATAATCTTTGACAAACAATATAATAAAAAAGTACTATTTAGCGCAAATGTGCGCGACATGGTATGAATTAAACATGTACTAATTTATGGTAGGCAGTGGAAAAGTGTATGGCTTTACCACGGACAAAATCCTTATTGTCCTAGTATGATTACACACCATTAACACATACCAGTGACCAAAGTGTGTGGCACGCGCATGCCCCGGGCGGGTCCTATTTTACAAGCTCGACAGGCATTTAGCTAGGACTGATTTAAATGCGCGCATACTAAGGGCGAGACCCATTATACAGGTTCGACATGCATTTAGTTAAATTTCATTTCAAACGCACGATCGGAACCTACTTTACACACTCAATATACATTTAGTTAGGTTTGCTTTCAAGCAATCAATATACTTTTAGTTAGGTTTGCTTTCAAACAATCAATATACATTGGTTAGGTTTGCTTTCAAGCAATCAATATACATTTAGTTAGGTTTGCTTTCAAGCAATCAATATACATTTAGTTAGGTTTGCTTTCAAGCACTCAATATACATTTAGTTAGGTTTGATTTCAAACGTGCAAATTATCCGCGCGTTCACTAAAAACTGCAAAATAGAATCAAGTAATTTCTAGAAACACGACTGAAAAATGCAAAATAGAATCAAGTAATTTCTAGAAACACGACTGAAAAATGCAAAATAGAATCAAGTAATTTCTAGAAACACGACTGAAAAATGCAAAATAGAATCAAGTAATTTCTAGAAACACTACTGAAAAATGCAAAATAGAATCAAGTAATTTCTAGAAACACGACTGAAAAATGCAAAATAGAATCAAGTAATTTCTAGAAACACGACTGAAAAATGCAAAATAGAATCAAGTAATTTCTAGAAACACGACTGAAAAATGCAAGTCTTTTAAGGTTGGAAGATTTTAGGCGTCCCCTTTTGACTTTCGCTGATAGCTGGACTGTAGTTACGTAAAGAGCACACACACTTAGCACTCCAGACAGAAGAAAGGTAAAATATTTTTGAGTGTTTACGGACGAATTCGGGCTTGGGCTTATTCCTTTCCATTTTTAAAATATTTAGTGTGTGGAACAAGAGACCTGCTTTATCATCCTATCCAACGGTCATGAATCGAGGCTTTACATTTGGACAGTCAAAAAGGTTCTGAAAACTGAAAGGTTTGGGTTTTCCCACTCAGAGCTCTTACCGCTTGCGCCATCGCCTGCCTGCCTCCTCTGAGTTGCGAGTGGGTTAAGTTGGTGCAGAAGTTCTGCTAATGCAGAAGTTATTAACGGATTATGTATTGTCGTCATTCGTAAGCCTTATATTAAGGGTTAAAAGTCAATCGAACCAGTGCAGCTTACCCTAGTTTAACTTACAGCATCATTAGATCTAGTAGTAAATTATACAGTGATGTCACTCGTTAACTACTACAGTGTTACAAAGGTTAAGAATCACTCAAGACAGTTAGAGTGCTAGGATCTACTTAACATTAGAATGAACATATATCTCTCATAGATAAATTGTATGTATGTATGTGTGTGGGCTTGAGGACGCATCATTAGAATGAACATATATCTCTCATAGATAAATTGTGTGTATGTATGTGTGTGGGCTTGAGGACGCATCATTAGAATGAACATATATCTCTCATAGATAAATTGTGTGTATGTATGTGTGTGGGCTTGAGGACGCATCATTAGAATGAACATATATCTCTCATAGATAAATTGTGTGTATGTATGTGTGTGGGTAAGGGTTATAACGAACTCATACATTAAATGAAAGTAAAAAAAGCAACAAACAAACAACAACAAAAAACAGAAAAGCAACATTCTGCTAACACTAATGTATGCAGACGCAAAACCTCTCCTGACCAAGCCAATACAAACTGCCAGTTTTAGTTTACATTATAGGCAAAAACCTCTTGAACTAGCCAATGCAAACTGCCAGTTTTAGTCTACATTACTGGCAAAAACCTCTGACCAACGCCAATGCAAAATGCCAGTTTTAGTCTACATTACAGGTAAAAACCTCTCTTGACCAAGCCAATACAAACTGCCAGTTTTAGTCTACATTACAGGCAATAACTTTCTTAATAAACCCAATGTGTCAGTCATCTATAGACTAAAACCTCTCTTGAGAAAGCCACTGCAACGCAGACCAAAAAAACAATCTTGACAATACCTACGTGTCAGCCGACTATAGATTGACACCTCTCTTGATAGAGCCGACTACAGACTGACACCTTTCTTGACAGAGTCAAAGTGTCAGCCGATTATAGACTGACACATCTCTTGACAAAGCCAACGTGTCAGACAACTATAGACTGACACATCTCTTGACAAAGCCAACGTGTCAGACAACTATAGATTAAAACCTCCCTTGACAAAGCTATTTTAAAGTGTCAGCAGTCTAAACCTTGTTCAGACTCGAAATACGGAGTAAACTAGCTTGAAACTAACGGGATTTGTGACAGGGTCGTTCGTTTAAGTTTGAAATAAACTAGGTTGGCTTTAGGGTCATTCAAATTTAAAATAAACTGTGTTCTCTTCTGGGTCGTTCATATTTGGAATGAACTAGACTGGTTTTAGAGTGATTTACATTTGATATTAACTATAGTGGCTTTAATATGGTTTACATTTAAAATGAACCTGGTCGGCAGGCAAGTGGTTTACATTTGAAATGAACTAGGTTGGTATTATAGTGGTTGAACACTGAAATGAACAAGGTTGACTTTACAGTTTAGCCTTGAAAAGGATGGGGTTCACTTTATAGTATTTAATATGATGTGTATAGGATTGGCTTTGTAGACCTGACATCAAAGGATGGGGTTCACTTTATAGTATTTAATATGATGTGTATAGGATTGGCTTTGTAAACCTGACATCAAAGGATGGGGTTCACTTTATAGTATTTAATATGATGTGTATAGGATTGGCTTTGTAAACCTGACATCAAAGGATGGGGTTCACTTTATAGTATTTAATATGATGTGTATAGGATTGGCTTTGTAAACCTGACATCAAAGGATGGGGTTCACTTTATAGTATTTAATATGATGTGTATAGGATTGGCTTTGTAAACCTGACATCAAAGGATGGGGTTCACTTTATAGTATTTAATATGATGTGTATAGGATTGGCTTTGTAAACCTGACATCAAAGGATGGGGTTCACTTTATAGTATTTAATATGATGTGTAGGCCTATAGGATTGGCTTTGTAGACCTGACATCAAAGGATGGGGTTCACTTTATAGTATTTAATATGATGTGTAGGCCTATAGGATTGGCTTTGTAAACCTGACATCAAAGGATGGGGTTCACTTTATAGTATTTAATATGATGTGTATAGGATTGGCTTTGTAAACCTGACATCAAAGGATGGGGTTCACTTTATAGTATTTAATATGATGTGTATAGGATTGGCTTTGTAAACCTGACATCAAAGGATGGGGTTCACTTTATAGTATTTAATATGATGTGTATAGGATTGGCTTTGTAAACCTGACATCAAAGGATGGGGTTCACTTTATAGTATTTAATATGATGTGTATAGGATTGGCTTTGTAGACCTGACATCAAAGGATGGGGTTCACTTTATAGTATTTAATATGATGTGTATAGGATTGGCTTTGTAAACCTGACATCAAAGGATGGGGTTCACTTTATAGTATTTAATATGATGTGTATAGGATTGGCTTTGTAAACCTGACATCAAAGGATGGGGTTCACTTTATAGTATTTAATATGATGTGTATAGGATTGGCTTTGTAAACCTGACATCAAAGGATGGGGTTCACTTTATAGTATTTAATATGATGTGTATAGGATTGGCTTTGTAGACCTGACATCAAAGGATGGGGTTCACTTTATAGTATTTAATATGATGTGTATAGGATTGGCTTTGTAAACCTGACATCAAAAAACGAGGTCGGCTTTTCAGCTGTTTAGCCGAAATTCAACCAAGCTGGCTTTGGGGTCATTTAATCAGAAAAGATCGAGGCTGGCTCTAAGTGGTTTTAGCTTTCAAAATGATTTCAACAAGCTTGATCGGGAAATATATGAGGATGATTTTGATTAGTTTAGCATTAAAATGAATTAGCCTGTGAGATACCTCCGGCTGCCTTTCACTCTTTATGATTATTATTTATTTATTAATAACACATAACTAATTACAAGTGATCGAGAATCTTAATTTAGAGTTATCAATAATTCTCCCGCAAGACCAAGTTGGCGGATTAAAAGGGTGTTGTAAAACTCTACTCTTTACACAATAATAAGATAAATGTTTAACTGTCACATAATGTTTCTGCAAGTGGAAACTTCTTACTAAAGGAGTAATAAAAATCCGTCTTTTATTTATATTTAATGAGCCCCCCATCCACCCGCTATTACTCCAACAAAAGGTGTTAATATATGTGCAAGAAGGTTAATAAATTTAACAATAATTCTATTAAATCAACAATCACATACAACATGTGAATATAATCAAAAGAGCATTGACATTTACATCACTTCACAACAATGTTTGATTGAACGTTTGACACTCATTCAGTTATCCTACAACAGACATCAGCAGTCAAATTAACATATATGTATCAAGTTCATAGATATGGTATCATCGTAAAAATGAGAGTGGAGTTTAAGAGAGATAATTATAGTCAATGTACAAAACCTTTTCAATGATGGCGGATGTTGCTAGCATGTTTTCTCAATCACGCAGTTTGCAACAAGCTACTTTCTTTCTTAGATAGTTCAATGTACGCCTTCTAGGCACATTACACAACTGTTCCAGAATCTTTGATGTGCTCACAAAGCACACTGTGGAGAATGTCCAAAACTTTGTATGTGCTATCATAGTACATCAGGAGGAATGTTTCAGAATCTTCATGTGAGTATACCATGAGGAATCTTCAAAAATCTTCATGTGAGTATACCATGAGGAATCTTCAAAAATCTTCATGTGAGTATACCATGAGGAATCTTCAAAAATCTTCATGTGAGTATACCATGAGGAATCTTCAAAAATCTTCATGATTTCTCGAGACCAAACTCAAGCGTCAATTTATATCATATTGGCTCCACAAAGTTCACAAAAATCAAATTACAGTAACACGTTTACTGATAAGTTTGACGACAACACTGGATACACATCAACATGATTCAGTAGAGTACAGTAATCACTGCAGTCTGAAGGGCATATAATTATAAGGTTAGAAAACATCAAAAGCATAAAAAGGCATGCTCCCTTTCTGCAAAAGTCAAAATAAGGGCAGCACTAAATTTCAGGCATATTTAATTTCTAAACTCCTTTTTCTCTTACATACATTCTCAACTTACAAATCCTGCAACAACATTCAGTTGCCCGATACACACACACACACACACACACACACACACACACACACACACACACACACACACACACACACACACACACACACACACACACACACACACACACACACACACACAGCATAAGAAATATAGCATCAATCAAAATTTACAAGTATAGTGTACACAGTACAACATAATCAAATTAGTGAACATAGGTGTAATGGTTCAATGACATAAAGCATTCCAATGCAAATCATATATCAAGAGCAAACATGTTATCAACTTACCATAAGCTAATGATTGCCTTTATGACCAGACTTGAGTTACATCAAAATCAAAGTGATTAGAATATGGAACAACAAAGTAAGTTTTGGTCTATCCCCATTGGATGAAATTAGAAAAACTACTCATCCGCTTGGAATGGAACTGGTTTGGATTACATTAGCAAACTCTAGCAAATTTGTTACTGAGTTATTATTTTAACTCTGGTACTTACAAAAATATCATCATGCGCACTACCCGAAGGTCATGTCACGTTGACAATTAATAATTTATATAACAATTAAGTTTAGAAATAAGGACAGGCAAATTTACTCCGCCAGTCTGGCTTTAGAGTTCAGACTCGAAATTAATTAGGCTATCTTTAGTAGCATAGCCTTTGAATTAAACGAGACTAGCTTTAGGGGATTAGTCTTGAATTAAACGAGGCTGCTTTATATTCATTTGAGGCTGGCATGGCTGGCTTTAGATTCGTTTAATCTGAAATGAACGGGGCTGGTTTTATAATAGTTTAATCTGAAATAAATAGGGCTTGCTTTATAGTCGTTTAACCTGAAATGAATGAGGATGGCTTTATAATCGTTCAACCTTCAAAGAAAAAAAAAGAAGAGAGAGAGAGAGAGAGAGAGAGAGAGAGAGAGAGTAGTTTTTTTTTTTATATGCGCTTAAACTGAAATATATGAGGCTGTCTTTCAGAAATTTTCACCTAACACGTAACACGGGTTGCTTTACTGTTTAGTATGACATAACCTAGGTTGCTTTACTGTTTAGTATGACATAACCTAGGTTGCTTTACTGTTTAGTATGACATAACCTAGATTGCTTTACTGTGTTTAACCTGAAGTAGATGATGCTCCTCTACAGTAATATCACCTGAAACAGACGAGGCCGCTTTACAGCTGTTTAGCCTAGAAACCAACAATGGGAAGAAAGGTAATCAATTGCACGCTCGCACAACACATTGGGGCCTACACACGAGTTAGTAGGGGGAGGGGGGGACGCCTTGAAGCGACATATCTGGTTTGACGCACGGATGTTTGTTTTGTTTTTGTTTTTTTACAATGTGGATCGGTTTTGCAGAATAATTTTTACTCAATCGCACCAAAAACACCTGTCTAGTCAGGCCAATATTGCTTTTGTTATTTTGTTCTTATTTTCTTTGTGTTAACAAACAGATGTTACATTCTAAATTGAATATGAACAGAAATACATCTCCACATCGATAAATCGTTATAAATACTATCTGCACTACTGAGTAAGCGGAATTCTGAAAGCTGACTAAGTACCTGCAGTTTTTCACTCGGGAGCTAACGCACTAATTTTCTAAACTTTTCTCCTTTGAAACAAGTTTTGCCGAGGTGTTGATCGCCCTCACTGGCACATCTTTCTCGCTTATCAAGGCTGTTTTTCTCCCTTACTTTTGTCGCACATATCATCAAAGTCAACATTTTTCATTTTGAAATGCATAATGAAAAAGTGTATCTGGTTTTATGCACGTTAACAAATGTAGTCATTGTACACAAGTTGTTACACCCTTATCCAACAAATGTAGTCATTGTACACAAGTTGTTACACCCTTATCCAACAAATGTAGTCATTGTACACAAGTTGTTACACCCTTATCCAACAAATGTAGTCATTGTACACAAGTTGTTACACCCTTATCCAACACAATACCGAAATCTACAACGATACAAAGTCAATTTTATCCGGTATAGACTAAATTAAAATGTCAATCCAATTTAACATAATACTGAAAGTCTATTTGTCTCCAACTCGAATTACAAGGTCTCTCTAGAGAGTACTATTTACATTTTATACAAAGTCCATTTTCTCTCGTATAATACCATACACAGCCCACTTTCTCTAATAAAATAAAATAAACCGATTTCTCTTGTATAATACAATATACAAGTCAACTCTTTTCCTAGTAGAGCACGTTTTCAAAGTTCATTTTTATCTAATTTAACAAGAATTTAAAATCAATTCTATCTAGTAAAATACGAGTTTAGAAGTTCTTCGGTAGTATAATGTAAATTTAAAACCCCTTTTATATAGCAAAATACGAATTCAAAAGATCATCTTATGTAGTTTAACGAGATATAAAGTCTGTCTTACCGTGAGTGAAAGTTCTATTATCTAATTATCTAACGAATTACAAAATTTATTATAGCAAGTGTGACAGGTATCTCAAAGTCCCTCTTACTTAGCCTAGAATGATTATAACAAAAATCCATTTTATCAAGTGAGATACGAATTATGTAGTCCATCTTATCTAGTGTGATACGAATTAATAGTCCATCTTACTAGGTGGCAGAACCTTCAAATGTCCATCTTAATAATAGTCTGACAATGTTTTAAAGTTCATCTTCATTAGTCTAACACGAATTTCAAAGTCCACCTTACCTAGTTTGGCGTCACGAGGCAATGTTGCACATGACCGGGGTCGGGATGGTTTGGTATCCTTGTTGACAACATACACATGCTTATTATCACCTTGTCCTTTCTTCGGTCGTAATTTGACTGCACTGACTGAGTACTCCTGTGACAAATTAAGTGCACTTGCACTGGCAGCAGGGCACGGGTGGTGCAGATGAAGCTGCGTTGTTCGCGGAAGCCCTTTGTTGAGAATTGGTAAATCAGTATGACTGTTGGTTCCAGCACTGTCGAACTGCAGGCTTATCGAACTCTTCGCCCTGCCAAACAGGCGTGCCCGCAAAATCCGTGTCACGGTGGACCCGACAGAAGCCGCCAGACTGCCCCGTCCCACGTCCTTCTGTCCAGTTACAGGTTCACGGCCACAATCTTCATCTGACTTTTCTCTGTCCAGTCTGCTGCTAGAGATGTCACGGCCTAGCGCGTGGTCCTGTGACAAAGGGCAACCACTCGCGTGGCGACGCTGGTCATGAGAAAGGTCAAAACTTCCACGACCTTGGCCGTCGATGCTATGGTGAAGGTAACCCTGGGTGTGCGACAGGTCTCCAATGACGCTGTGACGGTAGTTTGGGAAACTCCCACCTGTAGTGCGGGGCTCGGAGCTCCTGTTGCTCCGGACATGATCGATGTATCGTTCTGAGGTGTAGTTTGAACCACTGCGATCATGGTCCACAAGTCGGTCTCGAGAATAGCCATTACTGGCACGGTCGTGCTCGACAAGTCGGTCTCGAGAATAGCCAATACTAGCACGGTCGTGCTCGACAAGTCGGTCTCGAGAGTAGCCAATACTAGCACGGTCGTGGTCCACAAGTCGGTCTCGAGAGTAGCCAATACTAGCACGGTCGTGGTCCACAAGTCGGTCTCGAGAGTAGCCAATACTGGCACGGTCGTGGTCCACAAGTCGGTCTCGAGAGTAGCCAATACTGGCACGGTCGTGGTCCACAAGTCGGTCTCGAGAGTAGCCAATACTGGCACGGTCGTGGTCCACAAGTCGGTCCTGAGAGAAGCGGTAATCTAAGTAACGATCATGAGACAAAGCACCGCTCAATCGATTCTGGTCAAAACAAAGTTCCTGAGAGTGAACACCACTAGAACAATTATTTACAACATGACGTGCGTGTGAATGGGTACCGACATGGCTTTGATCCCCGAAACCCTCCTGAGAAAGAATGCCACCACACACGCGGCTGTGGCTGCGACAGCGCTCCTGGGGACTACAGCTTTCGCTGGCGACACAACTATTTTCGTCGGCACCACTTCTATCTTGGATATCGTGGGCACTCCCATCCAGGACCGAGCGCTGTGTCTTTTCCTGAGAAAACAAAGAGTCCGGCCTAACGCCAGCATTCCCTCTGTCATTTGTCACTTTAGCGGGAATTCTGTTGCACGTGTTGCTGGCTTGCAGATTGCTGCGATTTTTGTTAGAGACAGAGCGTAGGTTTCGAAGCCATGACAGCGTCTTGTTGTAGATGCTGGCTTTGTGCGGGGACGGGGGTGCTGATGTATCTCGCAACACGCTCTGCGTCCCATTGTGTCGTCCTCCGACACTCAGACTTCGCGTCCATCGGTGCTCCCCTTTGTCGGAAGCAAGCATGGCCTGCTGCTCTGCCGGATGAAGGTGATGCAAAACGCTGCTGTCTCCCTGATTAGGACTCGTGGCCTGTAAACACACGACCCTCTGCAGCGGTTGCATTTGGCGAGAATGAAATGGCTGATGTGCCGGCGAAGAAAGTTTCTGCTGTTCCTGACGAAGCTGGCTTGCCATGGGATGGACTGGGTGGTCGTCGAGGTGGTAGTGGTGGTGGGAGAGAGTGCGGTAAAGTGTGTCGGCTTTCATGCCGGAAGAGGGAAGGGAGGAATGAAGGAAGAAATGGTAAGTCTGGAACCAGCGAAGCGCGAGCCCAACTCACACCTCGGTAAACAAGTTCCACTCCCAATCGGCTCAGTACTCCCCGTCACTTTTCACTTGCACCGAGCACATGAGATTGCTTGCACCTGGCTTGCTTTATACACACGCACGCACCCACTCTTACCCCCACCCACCCTTTTCGCGGCAAGCGTGGCCTGTGGACAAGATGGGTTCAAAAAAGAAAAAGCTTTTCTTTAAAAAAAAAAAGTGGCACACAGGCAGAAAAGTGGAAGAGCGAAACTGGTAGCAGGCTGGCACTGTGCTCAGCAAAAGACTTCTTTGTAGCTGCTACTGCCAGCTAATCATGGCTGGTTCTGATAGTCACTTTGCTCTCAACACATTTCCTTGGCCTACTGCGGGCCATAGACATCCTTTCCAGAGCGCTTTCCCCTACTTCCTGTTTTCAAGCGGAAGCTCTCTTTGGACCTGGGATAGATGTTTGCAGCTTGTGCTCGCAGGGTATTTTGCATTCGTGGCCCCATGTTTCGCTTATCTCCTACTGCAGTTGTAAGTGAGAGACTGAGTAGGGTGGGTGACGGTGGCCCCATGTTTCGCTTATCTCCTACTGCAGTTGTAAGTGAGAGACTGAGTAGGGTGGGTGACGGTGGGCGGATGGGTCAGTGGCGAGAGATGTTGATGATGATGATGAAAGAATCTTAAAAGAAGACACTAATTTGAAGTTTCGCATTGCTGAAATCGAGAGTAGGAAAATATATGTAAATGAAATTTTATGAAAGTTATTTGCAATTTCACGTGTATATCAATAACCAGAGGATGACGTAGAGTTATGTGGTGCACACGTTAAAAAGCTGTTTTACCGTGCGCTAGTTACGGTCGTTATGTAGTGCTTATCAACATCATTCACGAGGGAAAAGGGAGGGGGGGGGTTGATCATATGCGATCTTTGGTCCACGCAATATACATTCATATACACTTACATGTACATTCGTGTTAACTGCAGTCTCTTTACAATACGCAAGCAGTACCAATTTAATCTCAATCCAGGCACATGCTGCACCCTGCAGTCTCTTTACAATACGCAAGCAGTACCAATTTAATCTCAATCCAGGCACATGCTGCACCCTGCAGTCTCTTTACAATACGCAAGCAGTACCAATTTAATCTCAATCCAGGCACATGCTACACCATGCAGTCTCTTTTGTATATAGTCGCTGCAGAGTGGTCTTTGGTTTGATTATTTTTTTTTAATAGTACACCAGAATGGCACCAAATGCAGTCTGTTAGCAAAATGATAATTATCTAGTCAGTCTAGACGCTCATATAAAGTGTCTGCTATCTCTTACTAAAAGAAAAAGCACTTCAAGCATATACACCGTAAGTAAATACGGTCATTTTAATGCGCACGGTATAAGTTACTACAAGTGCACAAGAGAAGGAATGACAACAGATATATATCACTTACCACAAGTACACCATATAGTCAACGACAACAGATATTCATCATACGACCACTTACCACAAGTACACCATATAGTCAACGACAACAGATATTCATCATACGACCACTTAACCACAAGTACACCATCCAGTCAATGACAACAGATAACACACATTCGGTCATAATTATGTTGACCAATGGAGTAGATGTTTGTGATCATTTACCACGGATACATATTTCGGTCATAATTATCTTAGACCATTAGAGTAATTTACTATGGATGTATATTTTGGTCATAATTATGTTAGACCATTAGAGTAATTTACTATGGATGTATATTTTGGTCATAATTATGTTAGACCATTAGAGTAATTTACTATGGATGTATATTTTGGTCATAATTATGTTAGACCATTAGAGTGATGTACTATGGATGTATATTTTGGTCATAATTATGTTAGACCATTAGAGTAATTTACTATGGGTGTATATTTTGGTCATAATTATGTTAGACCATTAGAGTAATTTACTATGGATGTATATTTTGGTCATAATTATGTTAGACCATTAGAGTAATTTACTATGGATGTATATTTTGGTCATAATTATGTTAGACCATTAGAGTAATTTACTATGGATGTATATTTTGGTCATAATTATATTAGACCATTAGAGTAATTTACTATGGATGTATATTTTGGTCATAATTATGTTAGACCATTAGAGTAATTTACTATGGATGTATATTTTGGTCATAATTATGTTAGACCATTAGAGTGATTTACTATGGATGTATATTTTGGTCATAATTATGTTAGACCATAGAGTAATTTACTATGGATGTATATTTTGGTCATAATTATGTTAGACCATTAGAGTAATTTACTATGGATGTATATTTTGGTCATAATTATGTTAGACCATTACCAGTGGTACTGCAAATACCATGTTGACTCTAAGGACGCCCCAAACATACATCACACAAACTGCAACCTCTCTATCTATGATATGAAAATCTTTCAGTTCAGTTATGGACCGCAATTCGCAATCTATTATATCTACAGAAATCCTGTAATATATACACACGCACGCATGTACACACACCTGTCCGACAAGAGACATTTTAATACTGCTACATATAACTTAAGCAAAAGAAATTTAACTCTGATGCATAAACCTTAACATGAAGGAATTTAATACTTTGCATTTAAACTTAAGCCCTCCCCCCAAAAAAGAAAAACGAAAGAGTAATATTGCTGCATGAAAGGAATGTAAAACTGTTGTATATAACAATTATGTACAAAAAAAATATGATGAAATTATTCTTAGTGTTAAACGTCAGCAAATAAATTTTCATTTAATTAAAATGTTGCTGCCATTGTTGACATATCATTCAGTGTAGACAAGAACTTTCCCAAGAGCGCACAAGGTTCAATGATATCTATAATGATCAGAACAATGTCATTCAATGTAGGAAATAATGATACAAGATTTCCAATAACAATGACATCCACTGTAACGTAACAATGACAGTCCCCCCCACCCTCTTATACCAAGGACATACAACGCAAGAAACAATGACGTAGTTCCATCTATAACACATACAATGAGCATTACAATAATATAGTTTCCCCCTCCCATACCGATGATATAAAATACACGTAACAATGACCAATCCCTCCCATGACAGACAGTTTATGTAACAATGACAGTTACCTCAAAGCAATGACATCCAATGTAAGTAACAATCCAACGTATATAATAATAATTCATTTCCCTCCATAACAATTTCATCCAATGTACCTAACAATGAAATATTTTCGCCATAATGATGACACCCAATGTACATAACAATAATACATTTCCCTCCATAACAATATCATCCAATATACATAACAATGATACATTCACACACACATATGTAATGAAGATACCCAATGAACGTAACACTGATACATTTTCACCCATAACAATGACATACAACGTACGTAACTGTCTCCCATATCCATAAGAATGACATACAATATAGATAACGATGACATCCAATGTATGTAACAATGATACATTTTCCCCCTATGAATATTAAATACAGCACAGCAATGATTTATGTTTTCCAGCATAACAATGACAAAAAACGTTTGTAACAATGATACAATTTTCCCATAACAATGACAAAAAGCGTTTGTAACAATCATACAAATTTCCCAAAACAATGATGTACTTTTCTCCTAAAAATGACATACAACAATATATGTAACAATGATACACTTTTCTCCCAAAAAGTACATACAACATACTTAATCTCAACTGGAATCGCCGATCGACATATTTTCTTTTATACAGACCTTTCGGATAATTAACTACAAACTACATAGAACAATATAATTAACCTACAAACTACATAGAACGATATAATTAACCTACAAACTACATAGAACAATATAATTAACCTACAAACTACATAGAACAATATAATTAACTACAAACTACATAGAACAATATAATTAACCTACAAACTACATAGAACAATATAATTAACCTACAAACTACATAGAACAATATAATTAACCTACAAACTACATAGAACAATATAATTTAACTACAAAATATATAGAACAATATAAAAGGAAATACTCTTCTTTACATTTATATCCCCCCCCCCCCCCGTCCGAATCTACAAGAAACAAACACAAGTTACTAAATTATGGTCAATGACAATACAGTTGAAACCTTTGTCGAATTTATTTAAACAAAGATCCGTGGAAGTAGACTTTAAACAGTTCAGTTGTTCACTACTGTTTCTCTACATCTGTTCACCCACGTATATATTTACTTGTCTGTTTCTAGAATAATTCGGAAATCTTATGACTGAAAAAAAGACGCTAGACATAGGAAGCAGTTGGTAGGTTGAAGATGTGCACATGCGTGTTCATGCGTGCAGGTGCGCACATAAAATAACCTCATTAAAGCCTCAAACCCCATGCACCTGAAAAACAAGAGAACTGTAAACAGACAACTGTCCGAGCGCGCGCGTCCCAAGGTGAATGATGACGTACACCAACCAGTGTGCACCCCGTCCGCCATGTGAGGCACAGCGCGCTTTCGCGTGTGATTGACGCGTAACACAGGCATACACACACACACACACACACACACACACACACACATTGCAAGCGATGTGTACGGGCCATCTGAGTGATCGGCTTTCTCTCTGACATGGAAGCGACTCCGTTTCCTGCAAAACAGATCTGTGTGTTGTTCCTTACGCGATATGATGTAGACATTAGTGGTGTCTATTTCAGGCGAGCGTTTTGTCAGCGCGCGTGCGAGTCCCAGAGGCGCAACCAGTTCAAGACGCCCGAATGGAAATAGTTTTTAAAGTTGTTTTAATTAGTAAAATAGGTAATAAATTAATCGACGGCTACCAAAAGTTGTTTTAATTAGTAAAATAGGTAATAAATTAATCGACGGCTACCAAAAGTTGTTTTAATTAGTAAAATAGGTAATAAATTAATCGACGGCTACCAAAAGTTGTTTTAATTAGTAAAATAGGTAATAAATTAATCGACGGCTACCAAAAGTTGTTTTAATTAGTAAAATAGGTAATTAATAAATTAATCGACGGCTACCAAAAGTTGTTTTAATTAGTAAAATAGGTAATTAATAAATTAATCGACGGCTACCAAAAGTTGTTTTAATTAGTAAAATAGGTAATAAATTAATCGACGGCTACCAAAAGTTGTTTTAATTAGTAAAATAGGTAATTAATAAATTAATCGACGGCTAACAAAAGCAACTACAAATGCTAATGGGCTATCCATTAAGCAGTACACGCTTTAGGGAACATTCTGATTCATTCATCACATCAAAACATAAATACACACACACACACACACACACACACACACACACACACACCATTTACTTGCAGATACCAAATGATCCCAACCCAACCCCTCTCTGGAAAGACTGATGTATATGTTAAAAGAACGTTTTTGCATTGAATTAAACATATTCATTATGAAGATATGAGTGACTTGAGATAAAGTTTCTTTTCTTGTTCCGAATAAAATGACCTTTAAAATAAAATGGCCTTTAAAATGCCTAACAAGAACAAAATAATTTCCAACACTAAAGAACAAAAAATGACTTTCCATCGCAAATGGAAACATGCCAAATTATTGCAGGTGCAATCCACTTAAATAAGTGGTTAAGAACAGGCGATGAAACTAGTGCTTAACGAAAAGCAAAAGTAAAACATAACAATAATGCACATTAATTTTAAAAATGTTTTCTACTCCCCACTACAAAAGAGGTTAGCTATTGTCTTCTAAGAATGCATTTATCAAACTCTTTATAATACTGTGGCAGAGTAAATTTGCCGATCCCTATTTCTAGACTTAATTGTTAAACAAATTGTTAAATTGTCGAAGTAACCCGACCTTGGGCACTCCTTATGATGGGATTTTTGTAAGTGTCAGAGTTGGAGTAAACAACTCCAGTTAAGAATATGCAAGAAAATTGCTGATGCAATCCAAACTGGTTCAAACTCGATGCATATTTTTTATTATCCAATGGTTAAGTTTTACGAGAACAAGACCAGCCAATGGGCTGAGATTTAAAAGTTTACCTGCTGTAGAGAATTCTAGTGTCTAATCACTTTGAATTTGGTGTGGCAAGAAGTCCGGTCATGAAAGGTGGCCACTAGCTTAATAATGAGTTAACTGACTGATTTAGAGAGAATGGGTTTAGAAATATTTTGTGCAATTTGCTATTGATATGATATACTTACATTTTATGTAGAGAGGTATTATGTGAGTAGACTATTATTTCTACAAATTGTGGACAATGATACTTATATGTGGTATGATAAATACTTAACATTGTTTCTAGTGAACCTGCTCATAAAATCATTATGCTGTATGCGTGTATCAGTCTAATAAATACTGTTGCAGAAAACTGCAAGTTGAGACTTGAATGTAAGAAAGAATGGAGTTAAAAAGGAATAAATGGAAATTTCGCATTTTTCCCTGATTATATTTACTGGAAAAAAGGCCTTATTTATTGGAATCACCTGGTCTACTGATTTTAAACAACTACAAACATGGTAGATGTGGGAAGTATCTACCACAGTGTGAAAGGGATACACTGCACTCTGTGATGTATGGTGTCAAAGTATACTGTCTACATCAAGCAATTTCTGGTAAAAGGAAGTTACTGAAAATTGCTACAATTGTTGTTTTGCTATTACAGCAGAGCACCAGATTAGTCTTGAGAGAATAGCAGTGAACCAGTGTTCTACAACGTGAGGAGGGAAACATATGGAACTGACATGGACAATAAACTTGTTACTTTTGTTATGAAAAGCACACCAAAACATGTGGAACTGACATGGACAATAAACTTGTTACTTTTGTTATGAAAAGCACACCAAAAAGACTATTGCAACTTCACTAGACACTTATCACTAATAACTCCATTTCTGTTCTCTGATAAGAACTATCCTGGGATTTGTATTGACACTTATCACTAATAACTCCATTTCTGTTCTCTGATAAGAACTATCCTGTGATTTGTATTGACACTTATCACTAATAACTCCATTTGTGTTCTCTGATAAGAACTATCCTGTGATTTGTATTGACACTTATCACTAATAACTCCATTTCTGTTCTCTGATAAGAACTATCCTGTGATTTGTATTGACACTTATCACTAATAACTCCATTTCTGTTCTCTGATAAGAACTATCCTGTGATTTGTATTGACACTTATCACTAATAACTCCATTTCTGTTCTCTGATAAGAACTATCCTGTGATTTGTATTGACACTTATCACTAATAACTCCATTTCTGTTCTCTGATAAGAACTATCCTGGGATTTGTATTGACACTTATCACTAATAACTCCATTTCTGTTCTCTGATAAGAACTATCCTGGGATTTGTATTGACACTTATCACTAATAACTCCATTTCTGTTCTCTGATAAGAACTATCCTGTGATTTGTATTGACACTTATCACTAATAACTCCATTTCTGTTCTCTGATAAGAACTATCCTGTGATTTGTATTGACACTAATATATTGAATTGTGTGTTAGGATATGAGCCTGTAAGATAGATATTAAAATTATTCGAACATGGTTTCATGGAAATATTTATATCAATCCTTTTCATTATATTTGTTATTTGTATATTTGATTGTTGATTTAATAAACATTTATTGTACATTTACTGACCTTCTTTTACATAAGGATAACCATACGTTGGAGAAGCAAGTGGGTGGATGGGGACTCACTAAATATAGATTAAACGGCAGATTTATTTTCTCCTTTAGTAAGAAGTTCACCACCTACGGAAATTTTGTGTGACGGTAAATGTCTTTAATGTTGTGGAAGAAAACGTTTACATCGCCTACATATCGCCAAGTGGTGTCTGCTGGACGAGTGGTGTCTGCTGGAGAATTATTAATAATATAAATTAAGATTCTCATCACTTGTAATTAGTTATGGATGATTAATTAAATAATAATAATAATAATAATAGCCATTAAGTAGGTGGCGTTGGCGTCACAAATAGTAATAACAAATAATGGGAAAAGAAAGAATGTTAATGTAGTTAGTATAGCATGGATTGTCAAAAGCGTCATATTCTGTTAATCAATATTTGGCGATTAGTTGGTTGGAAAACAAAGGAAACAACAAAAAAAATAAAATGTTACAAATTGTGATGCGCCATTTTGGTACTCCCTCCATGTATCCTGTCTCAATGTCACACTCCCCGTCCCCTGTTCCCTCTGCGCAAGATATACTTTATGTACACACCCTAATCGGAAATGTAATTTTACAACAACTACACAGTAATAAAAGACTTACACACCAACATCTACATTTACAACAACTACACAGTAATAAAAGACTTACACACCAACATCTACATTTACAACAACTACACAGTAATAAAAGACTTACACACCAACATCTACATTTACAACAACTACACAGTAATAAAAGACTTACACACCAACATCTAAATTTACAACAACTACACAGTAATAAAAGACTTACACACCAACATCTAAATTTACAACTACAACTATTCAAGGATTCCACCTCCTAACCAGTTCCATCCCATAATTAACATCTCAAATTATAAAGCAGCTCCATTTAATGTAACAGACTTACACACAAACACACACACACACACACACACACACTAATGGCATAACTTGGACATGATTCAATGCGCATGAATTCAACTCATATTCGAGTAAACCGGACTAAAAGACAACAGCAAACGCAGACACATTAGAGAGATTCTGAGTCACTTCCTTGTCATTTTCCTATCTAGATGTCGTCACCTTAATTAATTCTAGTGGAAGGTTGGGAAAGTCACGAACACAACAAAACGTCATCGCTGTAGGAAACATTTGGTTTTATAGGGATGCGAAAGTCACATACATAATAAAACTTCATAGCTGTAATAAATGTTTGCTTTTACGCAAGTTATAAACACAGCAAACATTGTTGTATAACATTTGACTTTCGAGAGTTGCACAAGTCATAAACACAGCAAACATTGCTGAGTAACATTTGACTTTCGAGAGTTGCACAAGTCATAAACACAGCAAACATTGTTGAGTAACATTTGACTTTCGAGAGTTGCACAAGTCATAAACACAGCAAACATTGTTGAGTAACATTTGACTTTCGAGAGTTGCGCAAGTCATAAACACAGCAAACATTGTTGAGTAACATTTGACTTTCGAGAGTTGCGCAAGTCATAAACACAGCAAACATTGTTGAGTAACATTTGACTTTCGAGAGTTGCACAAGTCATAAACACAGCAAACATTGTTGAGTAACATTTGACTTTCGAGTGTTGCGCAACACAAATTGTCATCGCTGTAAGAGATACGCTGGCCGTCCAGATTCCCTTAGTCAATGGAATACAGATTTATACATCTAGATTAGTTTGTCCAGATTCCCTTAGTCAATGGAATACAGATTTATACATCTAGATTAGTTTGTATATCTCTAGTAGGTTGCACCAGGACCCTACATTTAGAAAACGATGCAATTCACGACAAAATGAATGATGTTCTCTTACAATCACTCAAACTATCACTACCAGCAGAAAGGAGAGATGCAAAGATGCAATATGCGTTTGTCCTAAAGTGTGTTCCTCTCAATTTATGTTTGTCACAAAATTGCGCGTGTTCCAATTTGAGTTCGTCCCAAAATATGTTCGTCCCAATTTGCATGATCAAATGTGTGTGTCGTTCCAAACAATCAAGTCTAAACGTTACAAGAGGCCACTCTGATGTCATCGATATGCTTCACAGACTTGTAAACTTTGCGCCGTATTGTAAACACGTATCAGGGTAGAAGTGGTCGAAAATGAGTATAGGACTTTGTGTGCGTGTCACTCTCGGACTTGTTCTTTAGGGATCGAGGGTCAGAATATCTGTTGCCCTCGTTTAGACAAGCTTACAGATCTAGTGTCAGGGTTAGAATATATATTACCTTCATTTAGACAAGCTTACAAATCTAGTGTCAGGCGAATGCTCTGAAAATTAGATGGAAAAGAAGGTTGAATGTAGAAAAGAAGGGTAATTTTATTGTTGTGAAAACAATTGTTGTGAAGATACAAAATGTACCCATTTAGTCCTCTTTATGGATAAATATCTAATTAAAATAATAATCCTTTAAATAAGTTAATGTGTGCGATCCTAATGACAAGAGTGGCGAATGACTTATTAAACAAAAATGAAAATTCCTTAAAACTGGTTGGAAAAACCAAGACAATCTTCATCAACAAACTGGAAGGAGGGGGGGGGGGGCTAAAACAATCTTCAAAAACGAATTGTGAAAGCTAAGACCAACATATATGTGCTTCCTTTGGCTTCCTGACAGAAACTGGCATCATGAATCGGTTTGTTTGTCGGTTGGCTGTTTGGGTAGGTGGTCGGTCGTTAGTTGGCTTGGCTGTATTTCCTTTCCTTGTCTTCCTCTGCCTATTTGTTTTAGACATTAAATTGTCAAAATTAATTGCAATCTCATGTGATTATCGTATCTGAGTGTTATAGTGATAAAGAGTTGTTGGATATTGGAAATTTCAAACATACTTCTTGCGAAAAACTCAATATTTCACACGTATGTAATTAAATGAGGAATCGTTTTCAGTCTTTCTTAATCACAAATTATGTAGAGTTTGTTTTTTTTTAAATAAAGCAATAACCGTCCTAAAGTTTTCATGATGAAAAATCCGCAAATGTTTTGGTTAGATTTTACAGACTGTGACATACTAAGAAAGTGTTTTGGTTAGATTTTACAGACTGTGACATACTAAGAAAGTGTTTTGGTTAGATTTTACAGACTGTGACATACTAAGAAAGTGTTTTGGTTAGATTTTACAGACTGTGACATACTAAGAAAATGTTTTGGTTAGATTTTACAGACTGTGACATACTAAGAAAGTGTTTTGGTTAGATTTTACAGACTGTGACATACTAAGAAAGTGTTTTGGTTAGATTTTACAGACTGTGACATACTAAGAAAGTGTTTTGGTTAGATTTTACAGACTGTGACATACTAAGAAAGTGTTTTGGTTAGATTTTACAGACTGTGACATACTAAGAAAGTGTTTTGGTTAGATTTTACAGACTGTGACATACTAAGAAAGTGGGCGGCAATAACATTACATTTGTAACGAAAACGTCCTAAAAACACCGGGAAGAGCCAATGAGTGTAAATGAGATAATAGCAACAAAGAGTACAGACACTAATATATGCAGCATTGCCACTGAAGGTAGTTCTCAGGCCCAGTAAGAACTGCCAAAACTAATGGCGCATTTCAGCGATGATACACTCTAGACGTCAAGGGAAGAGGAGGGGGCAGGGGGGAGGTAATTTCAGTAAGACATGTTCTTTTGACGCGCAGCTGTTTGAACAGCTTCTTGTTTTCGGTTGTTGTATTTCGGTTTCCGGATAACGATCTGTCTGTCTCTCTATCTATATGTCTGTCTGTTTGTCTAGTTATATTATATATATATATATCTGCTTGTGCGAGTGAAGAAGGAATTTACAAATGTATAGGTGTGCATATGCGTCCATGTTTAATACGACTAAATCTATTATTCCTGCTAGCTGAAAGTTTCTGTAGAGAGATATCTTTTGCGGGTGACGTCTTGGGAGTATAAATGGCTCAGCGTGATTGGGAGCCATTTTGTAGCCAGCAGAAAATGATCGCAATCAGTGAACTCAAGTCCTAGAGTGTACTATTGGAAATACGATTCATGAGGTAAGATGAGAAATTTAGGGTGGGTGAGGGAGAGAGAGAAAGAGAGGTTTCGAGTCCTTTCCAGTCGCTTGTTGACGTCTGGCAGGAAACTTCACTCTGCTTACTTCCAAACGATTGCGATTTCAGTTGTAACTGTACTAGCGAAAGCAGTGAACGAACGAATTGTTGGTAAACTTAGATAACGGTCACTGAAATGGTGAACAAAATGTCTTCTTTCAAAGATCATTTAAAATCTTATTTTAAAACTCCCTTCTGCAAATTTTTCGTGCATTTCCGAAAGGAAGAAATTTGTGCGACTAACTGATATATATATATATGCAATACACCGAAAGCAATACCTTAGTGAACTAACAAAGGCGTATAACGTTATATAAGTGAGAGCTGTACAGCAGTGAACTGACAAAGGCGTATAACGTTATATAAGTGAGAGCTGTACAGCAGTGAACTGACAAAGGCGTATAACGTTATATAAGTGAGAGCTGTACAGCAGTGAACTAACAAAGGCGTATAACGTTATATAAGTGAGAGCTGTACAGCAGTGAACTGACAAAGGCGTATAACGTTATATAAGTGAGAGCTGTACAGCAGTGAACTGACAAAAGCGTATAACGTTATATAAGTGAGAGCTGTACAGCAGTGAACTGACAAAGGCGTATAACGTTATATAAGTGAGAGCTGTACAGCAGTAAACTGACAAAGCGCGTGTGGCTGACGTACATATATAAAACAGTGCTTAAGTGACAGCTGTACAGGAGTGAACTGACAAAGCGTATAAGCGATGCCGAAACGCTGAGTCAAATCACGCTAACCAGATAAATAAATTACTTTTTCTTTCTTTTAAAAAAAAGCATTAATATAATTAATGCAAGGGTCTTTTTTAAAAAAAACAACAAAACATCAGTATGTTAATTAATGCAACGACTTTAAAGTCAACCAAACTGATTAATCCTGCTTTCAGTTAATTAAAACAAATACCGGAACTCAAAAGAAATTTATGGCAAGCAGTTTATTAAAATATTAAAGTACTACTAAATCAAAGTACGAATATATAATTGTAAGAAAAAAAGACAAAAAATATTTTTTTTAAAGTGAAAAATATATAATTAAAATCAAATATTAGCATATACAAATATTTAAAATAATAGTAAAACAAAATAAAATCTAGAACGGTAAAGAGAATGGGATTGCTTCTATTGTGTTAAAGCATTAATGTTTGTTGACTGAATACGTGAGTGATCACAAGAAAAGAAATCAGATGACAGCAATTAAAAACAAAATGACTCTAATGACCGGAGAAAAAATATAACCACACTAAGTAATGTTTTCAAAATTATGTTTAAGGTAGTTTCCGTTTGTCTTATGCATGAAAGCTGTTTAATAACGCTTAACAGAGAAACTGGTTTTCTCAATTACTTTAGCAATACTTGCAAGAGAGATATATCGATATGTTTAATAACGCTTAACAGAGAAACTGCTTTTCTCAATTACTTTAGCAATACTTGCAAGAGAGATATATCGATATGTTTAATAACGCTTAACAGAGAAACTGGTTTTCTCAATTACTTTAGCAATACTTGCAAGAGAGATATATCGATATGTATGCAAGTGTATGTGTGTGTGTGTGTACGTGCGAGAGTGTGCGTGCGTGCGTGTGTGTTTTTGTATGGGCAAAGTTAGAAACAACTTTGAGAGCCATCAATTAGTTCTGTATTCACTTCTGAAAACAGACAGCAGACGACAAGGGCCTTGAAGACAAAGGTCATAAAACATTTTCCAGCGTAAATAATGCTTAATCTACAGAAAACGATTGCAGCAAACAAACAGGGAAATTACAAAATCATAATTATTTCTTTTCT
Organism: Sinotaia quadrata; assembly: GCA_028829895.1. Classification (NCBI taxonomy): domain Eukaryota; kingdom Metazoa; phylum Mollusca; class Gastropoda; order Architaenioglossa; family Viviparidae; genus Sinotaia; species Sinotaia quadrata. The sequence continues at coordinate 4,909,241 of CM054178.1, forward strand.
GAAAAACGAAAGCATTCATACTCTAACTGTAATTCCACTTTTATCCAGTCATAATGATTCATCTACAAATGATTATGCTGGAAAATAAGATAGCATTTACAAGGACAGAAAAGAGATTATATTTTTATTCCATTTCATATACTATGTTTCTGTACAACCATGAGTCTTAGAGACTCTCTCTCTCTCTCTGACTCTCTCTCTCTCTCCGCCTATTAAGTCTCAGTGTCCATGAATCTGTGTGAGTCTCTCTCACTCTACCTATTAAATCTCAGAGTCCGTGAGTTTGTGTGTTCATGACTTCTGTCTGCATGAGACTTCGTCCGAGAGTTTCTGTGTGATTGATATTTTTGTGTGTCCATAGATTTCTGGGTCTGTAAAGCTTAGTGTGTACATGGATCTCTAGGTCTGTAAAGCTCTCTGTGTCCATGGATCTCTTGGTCTGTAAAGTTCTGTGTGCCCATGGATCTCTGGTTCTGTAAAGCTCTGTGAGTCTATGGATCTCTGGGTCTGTCAAGCTCTGTATCCAAGGATCTCTGGGTCTGTAAAGCTCTGTGTATCCATGGATCTCTGGGTCTGTAAAGCTCTGTGTCCATGGATCTCTGTGTCTGTAAAGCTTTGTGTGTCCATGGATCTCTGGGTCTGTAAAGTTTTGTGTGTACATGAGTTGTGGTTGAATATGGGTCTGTGTATGCACGCTGGTACTTTGTTTATATAAGAATATAAGAATTACAAGACAATTTCGTCGAAGACTTAAGTAAAATATCTAAGACTTCTTCATAACCCAAGATTGCTGCATAACCGCTTAAAATGCTGTAAAGACATGTTTAACTTTAGCCAGGACATTACTCTGTAGAAGTGACCATAGTTATTCTGAATAGGAGCTTTTCAGCCCAAGTTTGCCTATCTTTTATTTAGCATATATTGTGATCAATCGTATCTTTAATGTTCAAAGATTACCTGTGCTAACTTTTTTTTTTACTACGTTGTTATTTAAAAAATGTCTGGAAACCTGTATCTTTACTGTTCAGTACTTTATTTCACCTACTGATACTTTACTGTACCAATTCCTGTCTGGCATCAATTGATATTTTTCTGTACCAATACTTGTCTGGCATCTACTGATACGCTTCTGATTAGCATTAGTCAGCACACGGTGATATTCTATCAAAGGTCAAGCTGCCTGGTATAAAAGCTACAGCAAAAATGCAAATAGAAGCTCTAGCACTGACTGACTAGCTTCAGGTCTTGCAACAAGCAAAAGCTCAGAGGTAAATAGAGGAGGCACTTCTCTCGAACTGACTAGCTTCAGGTCTTGCAACAAGCAAAAGCTCAGATGTAAATAGAGGAGGCACATCTCTCGAACTGACTAGCTTCAGATCTTGCAACAAACAAAAGCTCAGATGTAAATAGATTTGGCAAAGCTGTCGAACTGACTAGCTTCAGGTCTTGCAACAAGCAAAAGCTCAGCTGTAAATAGATTTGGCAAAGCTGTCGAACTGACTAGCCTCAGGTCTTGCAACAAGCAAAAGCTCAGATGTAAATAGAGGAGGCACATCTCTCGAACTGACTAGCCTCAGATCTTGCAACAAACAAAAGCTCAGATGTAAATAGATTTGGCAAAGCTGTCGAACTGACTAGCTTCAGGTCTTGCAACAAGCAAAAGCTCAGATGTAAATAGATTTGGCAAAGCTGTCGAACTGACTAGCTTCAGGTCTTGCAACAAGCAAAAGCTCAGAAGAAAATAGAGCTGGCAAAGCTGTCGAACTGACTAGCTTCAGGTCTTGCAACAAACAAAAGCTCAGATGTAAATAGATTTGGCAAAGCTGTCGAACTGACTAGCTTCAGGTCTTGCAACAAGCAAAAGCTCAGAAGAAAATAGAGCTGGCAAAGCTGTCGAACTGACTAGCTTCAGGTCTTGCAACAAACAAAAGCTCAGATGTAAATAGAGCTGGCAAAGCTGTCGAACTGACTAGCTTCAGGTCTTGCAACAAACAAAAACTCAGATGTAAATAGAGCTGGCAAAGCTGTCGAACTGACTAGCTTCAGGTCTTGCAACAAACAAAAGCTCAGATGTAAATAGAGCTGGCAAAGCTCTCATATTGACTAGCCTGAGGTTTATAGCAAACGCCATCGAATACCGCAGTGTACCCCTCGTGTGGTAGACAAACGTTTGTAAATAATTACTACTAATATGTATGTTAGCATGTGGTGCCTTTTTCTTTCTCCTTCACCGTGATTGTCTGTGTGTGTGTGGTGCAGGGGGGGGGGGGGGTCCGCCGCAGAAAACAGAAATGACCCTAACAGGACACGCTAGCTTCCCTTTAACGTTCAGTGGAGCAAATCATGCCTTAATGACGTCTCTCCAAGAGGTTTCAGATAGTGCCGTGTGTGATAAGCAATCATAAAATAAGACTCCTAAGCACACAGACTATTTTTAGAGCGCAAGCATTCACCTGCTAGCGTATCGTTATCGTGTCCTTCAAGTCAGTCGAAGTTCAAGATCCGCGCTACCCAGGAAATATATCGGCAATATGTCTGAATTACTCATTTCAACTGAACATGCCTTATCAGAAAAAATAAAACTCAGGAAATATATCGGCAATATGTCTGAATTACTCATTTCAACTGAACATGTCTTATCAGAAAAAATAAAACACTAATCGCTTATCGTTCGAATCTATTTTTGTTTTCATCTCTCATAAAGAATGAGTGTACGTATGCGTGAGTGTATATATGCGTGTATGTATGTGTGCGTGTATGTACGTACGTGTGTATGTACGCATATGTGTGTGTGTGTTATGTGTCTATGTATGTATGTATCTATCTAATCATCCATACTAATCTAATTCATTTATCACTCAATTGTGGCACAGTATTTCTAATAAAATATATCTGTACATACATTTATCACTCAATTGTGGCACAGTATTTCTAATAAAATATATCTGTACATACATTTATCACTCAATTGTGGCACAGTATTTCTAATAAAATATATCTGTACATACATTTATCACTCAATTGTGGCACAGTATTTCTAATAAAATATATCTGTACATACAAGCAAACAGAATCATTGCCATTGCGCGTCGACGTCAGTTGCTTGGCTCGTGAGAAAGTGTAGGTGCGTTTGTACATGCGCGCGCGTATGGTTTGTCATAGGCCAGAAGGAACTTTGGGCTTAACGAATAATACTGATAGAGCACGTGGTGCGCGCGCTTTTTTTTTAGTCCCATTTATTGAAACAAAAGTGCATTTTTGTTTTCTTGTCATTAAACACAACTCCCAGTAAGTTTATATAACCAAGAGTGCATTTTTGTTTTCTTGTCATTAAACACAACTCCCAAAGAGTGCATTTTTGTTTTCTTGTCATTAAACACAACTCCCAGTAAGTTTATCGAACCAAGAGTGCATTTTTGTTTTCTTGTCATTAAACACAACTCCCAGGTAGAGGCGTGCCAACTCAGTAGTTTGCCTGCTGGCACCCGAAAGACCAGAGTCGAGTGAGAAATGCCCGACAACATGAGCACTTCCTCTAGAAAGAGCTAATGATGGCTGCCATTTCCGCTTTCGACTCGCGCTTCTCTTCTCTCCAGAAGTCCATTAAGAAGTTTATTTGTTTACTTACTTCATTTACTTTTTCTTTGTTATCGTTCAAAATGCATTTTGGTCCACCCATAATTCCGGGCGAGAAAAGCGGCGACAAAATTGTACAGGTGGCTGAGGCAGAGCGTGATGAAAGTCAGGTCAGAAAGCCGAGGCGCACGTGCTTTCAAGCAGGCAGCATTTCCGCTTTAGACCTAAGTGCCGATTCTTCAGTGTGCAAGCGGGTTGGGTGCCGAGATAGTTGGTCACACCTGGATGTATTCTCAGATATATATTTTTTTTATAAAAGAATTCCTTTCCTTCTTATGTCACATCCCTGTAGTATTAAACATTCCCCTACCACGCATAAAAGCTTCACAGAGAAAGAAAAAGTTTAAATACTGAAATAATATAAATATATTCAAACAGTTAAGAAAGTAATAAATGCCAAATACAGTCGACTCTTTTCGCATTCAAAACACCAACTAGCAGGCGAGGATTTCTAAACAATAACAACAGAAGTTCGAAACAAAATAACAACAGACGTTTTAAACAGAATAACAACAGAAGTTCTAAAAAAAATAACAATAGAATTTCTAAAGAGATAAAACAATAGGAGAAGTTTAAAATAGAATAATACAAGAAGATACACTAAAAGTTTAGGAACTAATTTTTATACACTTTATAAAGCATATCGCTTTAGGTATATGCATAGAGCTTTAACTTAATGATTTTGTAAAGTTGATCATGAAGTTGAAAGACTGAAGTCTGACAGAACTGTAAAAAAAATAGTGAATCAAAACACCCCTCCTTCCACCCCTTCTATCTCTTACTTCGCCAGCATCGATAATGACATAACTCTCCCACGGCCAACTTTAATTTCTATGTTTTTTTTCAAATTTATGAATTTATTGTTGAATATCTGGCCAAGCTTACTTTCATATGCTACTTTTCAAAAGATGCAACGGTTGTAAACGTGACTCAATATTAGCAACAGTAAAAACAAGTCTTTTAAAATAAATTCAAAAATATATTTACAGTTCCTCTGCCGTCTTTTAATCTAAAAGCATGACACGTGTACGGCAGATTTTTCTAACAAGATAAGCACAGGGGCAGTATGGGTCGTAGCTTTCCCGACATGCTACGCGGCTAAGGTCAGCTTATCATGTGACCTCGCCATAAACTGGAAACATGTGTTGCTTACGTCCTCTGAACGTGGCTATGGGGCTAGAAGTAATAAATCAGTTTGCGTTGGGTGGGTGTGTGGAGGACTGTAGCTCTAAGGAAGAAGGTAAGGGGGAGAGAGTAGGACAGAGGGGGGAGAGGTTGTGTGCAAGCAAGGGGGAGGGGGCTGCACTTCGAGTCGAGCTGTAGGCTACTGTGTGTACAGAGCGGTATTCATGGTTCTTGCATGCAATAAGTAATACATGTAGTTTGTAAGAACAGTCGCTAGAGTCAAACATGGTGGTCAAAAAACCGTAAAACGTGTGCAAAGCTCAGAAATATGGCTTTGGTCTATGACAGGGGTCGGGAACCTATGGCTCGCGAGCCATATGTGGCTCTATTGATGGCTGCAACTGGCTCTCAGACAAATGTTCGATTATAAAAAAAAAAACTGAGTTTTCCCAGTCTTACGCCTCCATAAAGAGACATCCGTTAGTGATTAGGCTTAGAGACTGATGAAATACCTTGTTTACTCCTTCAGAGAAACAGGCTAAAACCAGAGGTGAAGGTCGCATCAAAAGTCGGATACTAACTATCCATGTACGGTCACTTGTTTTCAGATAATGTGACGTAGGGCTAAGTTGTGAATTGACCTCTACTTTCATTCATTATAGACCCCTGAATGAACGGGCCATGTTAGACGCACACCTGCATTGCACTCGATTTACATGGATAAAATTAGAGCGTCCATTCATTACTAGGACCGGATCTATCAGAACACAACATAGTGGTAATATCTTGATTTCTCTGTGTTGAGTTGAATTAATTCTATATATTTTGTATTGTGAATGTATGTAGAATTTTCTTGTGCATTTTATTGCTGATTGATAATATATTTTCTACAAAGCTAAGTGGCACAGCGATTGTAATAGGGTCGGGGCAAATTATACTTACTTCCTCGGACTTGCCAGTCAGTCTCCGATAGCTGGCACTTTTAGGGTCCGTGGTTTACGACCGTGTCAGCGCGCGGCATGGCTGACCCTTTCTACGGACATTGCACGCACAGCTGGACCACCCAAGCGCTACGTGCGTACATAACGGTTCTCTGTCCGAATTCACGAGTCTTTATAAACCAGGTTTGAATGTTAATCGGTACTCTGCGAGGAACAACCGCTTTGGAACGTTGTCCGGCGGAACAAATTATTCCGCGAGTCAATCAGCCAATAAGCCTAACCCGCTGTGTCGATAACCTTCGTGTATTGAACAAGGTAAACACATCGATTTCTTAAATTATAACTTGCATTTTATTTAAGTTATCATTGTGTGAATGTGCGAGATTGTTAATGTAGAAATTATATCTTTACTGCAACCTTCTCTAGACACGTGGCTTGGTAACAGTATGGCTAAACTAGAAACATTACATTCTTTACAGTAATTGTCGAATTGTGAGACAATGGTTTATAATGCTAAATTAACGGAATTGTAACCACAGAACGTTGGTGCACGTTCATATGATTATTTTTATGTAAAGAGTCCTTGATGTAAAGTTTGTAAACAATGTGTATAATCGCGTTTATACTTGTAACGCGTATGTGCGTGATTTTAATTCATATTCACTTTCTAAAATCTAAAATCTAAATGTTTTCTTTGAATGATTTAAATTCTCTTGCGTAAGCAATGTCGCATTTTAATTGTAACACGCATGAGCGTGATGTTGATTGTATTTTCATTATTATATTCAAACTATTGAATGTGAAGTCACACAGGTTTATCTGTCACTGAATTTCGTGTCCTAACTACGAGGTTAAATTTAGTCAGACTGAAGGATAAATCTGGGCAGCCAGCCTGTTTCAGAATAAGCGAGGAGATTTAATTAATCTAAATCCTGAAATTTAATTAATCTAAATCTTAATTCTGGAGCAGGGTCTTTAAATAAATGCTGGCATGTAACAGTGATATTACATTTGTAGTAGTGGTGAAGACACCATGTGTATGCAATTGAACTACCGTTGATTAATTGTTATTACGGGAGAGTCAAAACCCGCCACGTATTCATTAGTTAAATTGTATAACTAGCAACTTTGGATTAATGGAGAAATATCAGAACACAACATAGTGGTAATATCTTGATTTCTCTGTGTTGAGTTGAATTAATTCTATATATTTTGTATTGTGAATGTATGTAGAATTTTCTTGTGCATTTTATTGCTGATTGATAATATATTTTCTACAAAGCTAAGTGGCACAGCGATATTACATTTATAGTAGTGGTGAGGACACCACGTGTATGTAATTGAACTACCGTTGATTAATTGTTATCACGGGAGAGTCAAAACCCGCCACGTATTCATTAGTTAAATCGTATTACTAGCAACTTTGGATTAATGAAGAAATATATTGTAAAGATTTAGAATTTTAGATGTTTGGATTTTCACATAATGTAAATTGTAAGTTAGTGGAAATTGTAAAGAATGATTAACACTGCTGTTATTAGGCCCATATAAATCATTATTGTCACACGAGTCTGAAATATGATTAACTATTAACTGCTGTTATTAGGCCCATATAAATCATTATTGTCACACGAGTCTGAAACATGATTGCAGCCGGTTCCTGAGTTCACTTTATAACTCAGACTTCAACTGCTAGCTGTTCCTTGGTGGAAGTCCAACCTTACTAAAAGCGTGGATTTCTATGGAAAAGTGACAAAAATACATGTCATTGTGTCTATATCTGACATTGTTCAACTGGGGCTGCCATATATAGCCTTCGAAAATAGCGGCCGATGTGTGTATGTGCAAAAGGGTCCGCACAACAGATTGTCGTCGGATCAGAAAGTTTCGTTTAAATCGCGTGGTCAGCTAACTAATTTTAGAAACCCTTTTGACAAGATGGCTAAAAGAAAGAAAAACGATGAGTATCGTACTTTTCAGCAGGAATGGACAGAGGAATTTGCCTTTGTGGAGAGAACGGGTTCTGCAGTGTGACTAATATGCAGTGATAAAATTGCATCTATGAAACGGTCAAATGTAAAGCGACACTTCGAGACACGCCATTCTACATTTGCATCGAAATATCCTGCGGGAGACAGCAGGAAGAAAGCATGTCAAGAACTGCTATCAAGAGTGCAAGCTAGTCAGCATCAAATCCGTGTTTGGACCCAACAAGGTGACTTGAATTCGGCTAGCTTTGCTGGCGCTTTAGCTATTGTGAGAAACGGAAAGCCATTCACAGATGGGGAGTATGCCAAAGCATTCATGCTTGATGTTGCCAATGAACTTTTTGATGACTTTTCGGATAAGGACAAAATAATTAAACGGATAAAAGACATGCCTCTGTCGGCAAGAACTGTTCACGATCGTAGCATCATGATGTCAAATCAAATTGAGGCAATGCAAGTCAAGGACATAAATGCGGCACCGTTTTTTTCTCTCGCTTTGGATGAGTCAACAGACGTCAGTAATTTATCCCAGTTCAGCGTGGTTGCAAGGTATGTTGTCGGTGATACACTACATGAGGAAAGTCTTGCTGTGTTGTCTATGAAAGGCACAACAAGAGGGCAGGATTTGTTCGAGTCTTTCACTGAGTTCGCTAAAGAAAAAAATCTACCGATGAATAAGCTTGTTTCGGTGTGCACTGATGGTGCTCCGTACATGGTGGGGAAAAACAGAGGATTTGTCGCTCTTCTTTGTGAGCATGAAAACAGACGCATCATAAGCTTTCATTGCATCCTCCATCAAGAGGCGCTTTGTGCTCAGATGTGTGGCGAACAGCTTGGTGAGGTGATGTCACTGGTGGTTCGGGTAGTCAACTTTATTGTTGCCCGAGCATTAAATGATCGCCAGTTCAAAACACTGCTTGATGAGGTTGGGAATAATTATCCTGGTCTGCTTCTGCACAGCAACGTGCGTTGGTTGTCAAGGGGGAAGGTGCTCAGCCGATTTGCGGCTTGTCTGAGCGAAATCCGGACTTTTCTTGAAATGAAGAATGTCGAGCATCCCGAGTTATCTGACACTGAGTGGCTTCTGAAGTTCTATTATCTCGTAGACATGACTGAACATCTAAATCAGCTCAATGTGAAAATGCAAGGCGTTGGAAACACAATCTTATCCCTGCAACAAGCAGTGTTTGCATTTGAAAACAAGCTAGAACTCTTCATCACCGACATTGAAACAGGTCGTTTACTACACTTTGAAAAACTGGGAGAGTTCAAAGATATGTGCACATCAAGTGACCCTGCTCAACATCTTAATCTTCAGCAGCTAGCAGGCTTCACGTCTAATCTCCTGCAGTCATTTAAAGCGCACTTTGGAGAATTTCGCGAGCACACCCGTCTTTTTAAGTTCATCACCCATCCACACAAGTGTGCAGTGGACAGCACTGACCTGAGTTGCATCCCCGGTGTCTCCGTCAGAGATTTTGAGCTCCAAGCTGCTGACCTGAAGGCCTCAGACATGTGGGTGAATAAGTTCAAGTCACTGAATGAAGATTTGGAAAGACTTGCACGACAGCAAGCAGAGTTGGCGAGCCAACACAAGTGGGCAGAAATTAAAAAACTTCAACACGCAGACCAGCTGATTGTCAAAACTTGGAACGCGCTTCCCGTCACATACCATACACTGCAGCGTGTGAGTATTGCTGTACTGACAATGTTTGGCTCTACGTATACATGCGAGCAGTCTTTCTCACATCTAAAGAACATTAAGACCAACCTGCGATCACGTTTAACGGATGGAAGTCTCAACGCCTGCATGAAGCTTAACCTCACCACGTATCAACCAGACTACAAAGCCATCAGCAAAGCCATGCAGCACCAGAAGTCGCATTAATGGGAAGAAATTCTCATTATTGATTAGCAACAGCATAATAATGTTATTAAAAAAGAATTAGAGACATAATTATTGTACTTTTAGTGTGAAAATTACACAAAATTACACATTTACTTGAATTTTTAGTTTTAAACATAATGTATGGCTCTCATAGAATTACTTTTCAAAATATGTTGTGTCCATGGCTCTCTCAGACAAAAAGGTTCCCGACCCCTGGTCTATGAGGTCTTATATAAAAGAAACCTTAATAGTATGAAACTTTAATGAAATGTGTCCATAATATAAAATGGCTTAATTAAAATGGCTTAAAATGTGATCTTGAGAAATTTTAATAATATGAAATTTTAGTTAAATGCGTTCATAATAAAATGACTTGATTAAAATGTGATCTTGGGATTAAATACTGCACTAATCTGACCAAACCAGATCGATATTTAATTCCAACAGTTAAAGTAATGATAAGAGTAAAAGAAGAGGAAGAAATGGGAAATATGCAGAAGCAAAAGTTAAACTAAAACTTCAATACTTAAGCAATGTAAATTTCATTTATTAGGATTAATAATTTGAGTTGAAATTCCGCTCACAGCTTTATATGATTTTGAAGATGGTTAAAAACGCCTAGGGAGGATTTCTGGATGGGACAACCAGACAATGTTGATGTCGCGAAATACTGTTGATCTCTAAGCACATATCAATCTCCCCAAAGGCTAGTCGACCGTTACTTACCAAAGTAAGACTTCTAATTCTCACTTGACAAAGCAAGACTGTTAAGTGTTACCAAAGTAAGACTTCTAATTCTCACTTGACAAAGTAAGACTGCTAATTGTTATTCAATACAAAAATGCAGCTCTGAATGTTAATAAAACAAACAAAACAAGTGCTAATATCTCGTACTTTGTAAATAAAGCAATTACGAAGTGTGTGTGATGTGATGATATTTAAAATATAATGTTATCTTCATAATGCGCCTTTTCCTTCTTCAAGACCAGAAAACTAGGCTGCAGTTCTGGATTGCTATCAATTGAACAAAACCACTATTCATTTCACTCCACACACTACACAGATTGCAACAGCTTTTCACAATAAGTGCCATAACTGGCAGATTTGGAGTACATGGCGCTTTGATATCGAATCCCAACAAGTACGTCTCACACTGTGGGTTGCCATGAGATACATGGAACTAAGTATCGTAAATAAACCGCGTGGGTCGTTGATGATGCTTGGTAACGAATCCCAAAAAATACATCTCATACTGTGGACTGGCATGAGACATTACAGTTGATGATGCCTGGTAACGAATCCCAAAAAATACATCTCATACTATGGACTGACATGAGACATTACAGTTGATGATGCCTGGTAACGAATCCCCCAAAATACATCTCATACTGTAGACTGACATGAGACATTACAGTTGCGCTTGTGTGTCCGAGAGTCGTATCCGCTTCCAACATTCATTTGTGGAGAATGGTGGTCTGAGTGGGTGTTTCGGAGTTTTTAAGTGCAATTTCGCGCGGGCAGCTTACGATTTTTAAATATCAAAGGACTTTTAGCGTACACAATTTGAACACATGGGACCCGGTATATCGTTCCATCCGATTGACTAATCACTTAGACCATTACTTTGAGATAGACAGCACATAGCTCACACACACACACCCGTAAGTTTATCAATCCGTCGGGGATTAAACCCCAGTCACTAGAGCAACAGAATAGTGTTCTACCTTGTTCATTACTGCCAACAAGCAGTATGCGTGGCCCAACAAACAGAAAGTGATATTCTAACACACCGTGTGTGATGTCCTAATAAGCGGCATATGATGTCCCAACGAGCAGTGTGCAATGTCCCAATAAATAATGTACGATGTCCCAACGAGCAGTGTGCAATGTCCCAATAAATATTGTGTATGATGTCCCAACGAACAGTGTGCAATGTCCCAATAAATAATGTATGATGTCCCAACGAGCAGTGTGCAATGTCCCAATACATATTGTATGGTGTCCCAACGAGCAGTGTGCAATGTCCCAATACATACTGTATGGTGTCCCAACGAGCAGTGTGCAATGTCTCAATAAATAATGTATACGTTATTAAGCAATATACGTTTTTGCTATCATAATATGTCCTGAATTTATATCACAAATTCATTTTATGAAATAAAATATAAAAAGAATGAATTAGATACAAGATAAACAAATTAGTGCCATACAGACGAAGTGGTTATAAAAAGGAGAAGAAAACCAACTCATAGAAAGGTCAATATCAAATCAGACTTGACTTCTTAAGCAGGTGTATAGGTTAATCGAATTAATCCCAACCTGCAAAACCCTCAAGAGAGTAAAGTGAAGATAGTTGTCCCTTAAACAGGTCACCCTGATTCAATTCGGGATTTTTTTTACACACACACACGCATGTACTTCCAGACTAAATAAATATTATTTTGGGGATGATCAAACACACACATACACACATCAACAACTTGCAGCACACGTCATTTAGTTGTAAATTCCAGCGGATTTTACTATTTACGAACTTGTTCAGTGATGGCTATCGTAGAAAATTAATACTTGAGCTTTATGATGGTCCCGGTGACAATTCCACACACACCCCACACTCTCACCCCGAGTCGAATTTCCGATTACCAAACATCACTCTACTAGTCTACTGGACTGATGAATGACATTGGACAGTCAAACCCATGCCTCTTACCTAATTACAAAATAAACCGTCCTTGTTCGCCTTAGTTGCTGTTTGATATGGGTTTCATGACCGCTTCCAACTTTTCGCCAATTTCGGATTCGAATGAGGTACAAACACATGTACTCTTCTAGAAAAGTGCATACGTCCCCGATCAAGTGTGTGTGTGTGTGTGTGTGTGTGTGTGTGTGTGTGTGTGTGTGTGTGTGTGTGTGTGTGAGTGAGAGAGAGAGAGAGTGAGATACAAAAAGGGGGGACATACCCCGCTACTTGCAAAAGGATTCATCAAGCGTATAATCGAAAGAGTATGGGTGTGTTTGTGCGTGTGTGTGTGTGTGTGTGTGTGTGTGTGTGTGTGTGTGTGTGTGTGTTTCTGTGTGTGTGTGAGTGTGAGAGAGAGAGAGATACAAAGAGCGTGAACATACCTCGCTACTTGCAAAAGGATTCATCAAGCGTAAAATCGAAAGAGTATGGAGCAGGTAAATGTAGTTTCAGTTTTGGGGAGGACATTTTGCAACTGTTTGTACGGGAGTCTCCAGAAAAAACAAGAGGGTACATATGTTACACTCAACCACGGAACAAATATTCTCTGATTTGACATTTGTTTTCTGCTACAGTCGGACGATTTTCGAACACCTTACGTTTTCGTATTTTTATCACAGGAAGTTTGGTCACGCTATGCATTTTAAAAGTTGTTTATCGGAAATACAATGCTCTCTTTCGATTCTGTATCATCCCTAAGTCATGAATATTCAGCGCACAAAATTAATTCTCAAAGCTTTACAGGGCGTTGATTTTAGTACAACTGCACCGAGACTGAACTTCAATTCGATTTTATGTTTTTTGATTGAGTCTTTAACTACAACACGAATCTATTATTTGGTTGTCACAGTTGTGACCGTGACGAGTTCGAGTTAGCAGAGATGCAAGAGACTGTGAAGATAAAGAGCCAGCCCAATGCATGTGGGCTTAAACTGGGAAGACACGTTGATCGACCTATGTACTTTGGGTTGTAATAGACCGAAAATGAACCATAACCAATAAGAAATCGAAACAAATATTTAAGGAAGTCGTCTACAATAGATGGGATGGCTAGCATGGATAACATGTTATCCCCACCGTTAACAAAAACATATCGCTACACATGTAACTGTAATCGTTGAAGAAAATATAAAAGAAAATTTCCTGTCTGAAAACGCCCAATACATAATAGTCAGCAGAAAATTTTTTTTTAAAGTGAATCCATTTCAAGGCAATGGAAACATTTTAAAGTCGCAATGTACATCTAAAACTCATCAAAATGTGCAATGTACATCAGTAAAGAACCTCTAACATAGGCCATTAATGGAATTATTAGTCGTTGACATAAACATACATATGGTGTTGTGTTGGTGATGGCAAAATGTCAGTAATTTTTTTCAACAAGCGTGATAACAAGAATTTCAGTGTACTGTGCAGCAACAAATGTTTATGTAAAAGTGTGATAACAAGAATTTCAGTGTACTGTACAGCAACAAATGTTTAATACAATTAAAAGTGCAGAAATGACCAAATGTAGTAAGTGATGACAAACAAGACCTTTCCTTGCCATACATATACAGCCAAATGTAGTAAGTGATGACAAACAAGACCTTTCCTTGCCATACATATACAGCCAAATGTAGTAAGTGATGACAAACAAGACCTTTCCTTGCCATACATATACAGCCAAATGTAGTAAGTGATGACAAACAAGACCTTTCCTTGCCATACATATACAGCAAAATGAATTAATGACGAGAACATGTTACTCGCGCGCGCGCATTAAGGTACAGTATGTGAATGGTCTTGAGATGGCAAACCCATACTTGCATTTATTTAGCGGCAGACCGTTTCTGGCCACACCTCGTCAATTGTAGTAGTGAAAGAGAACTGTCGACGTTGACTGGGTGTGACCCCCTTGGGGATGTGTTCTAAATTCAAGACACTAAGATTATAGCTTTGTCATTTCAGTGTAGACCTACAGCTCCGTCTGATTTGATCACAGTGAGCCCAAGTGATGCGTGACGGGCTGTTTCAGACCGAACAGCGAAGCTGAGATCAACTATTGCATAAACAGATCACATTTATTTCTTTTTCTTTTACTTACAATGCAACGAGAGTGGGCGTTAATGTGACAGAAAACAATTACGACGGACTGAATGCATTCAAGCGCGCACTATGACCCACCTAGTTTCAGTTCAAATCTCGGTCACATGGGGTACAGAATATCCGTGCGCTGCTGTCAATTATACAGTGGTCAACTCATCCCACCATATTAGAATTTTTTAAAATGGCCACCAAATCCAACCCCTCCCCAGTTTGTAGGCGGCCATGCGAGATAACAGTAACACATGCACAGAAAACGTTGTGCTAAGACGTGGTGAGGCTTCAAATATACGTTAGACAAATTCATTACATGTTATTTTTTGTGAATGAACTAGAAATGCTTCTTTTCTAACCTGAATAAGAAAATAGCAATGACGCTATAAACAGGCTATTAAAAAAAACAAAACACTGAGCTCTGGATGAGTGTGTGTGGGTGGAGGGGTTGTACTTTGATAAATGTATCACTGCCTAATTGAACCGTTTATTATGTTTGGCATCGTTCTTGACATCTGAGCTTTTCTTCTGACATTGGTATCTGTAGTGCAACCATCGGGAAAACCAAAACATAATCAAAACTGCCTTTAGAAGTCGAGACAGTTATACTGTAACATCTTTCACAAGAGCTCTTCATACACACTTTCTGTACAAACAATACCAGTCCTTACCGTCATTGTCTGCCCTTTTTATTTTTTTAAATTTCTCTAATTCATATCCGGTCCATCGCTCAGTGTATTCTATAATACAATGTTAATCATGCACACTGTGCATTCTATATGCTTATGTTTATATTGTGTGCTACTCTATGTGTTCATTAGTTAGCTCATGTATGTTGACAAGTTTAGTTCATGTATGTTGACAAGTTTAGCTCATGTATGATGACAAATTTAGCTCATGTATGTTGACAAAGTTAGTTCATGTATGTTGACAAGTTTAGCTCATGTATGTTGACAAGTTTAGCTCATGTATGTTGACAAGTTTAGTTCATGTATGTTGACAAGTTTAGCTCATGTATGTTGACAAGTTTAGTTCATGTATGTTGACAAGTTTAGCTCATGTATGTTGACAAGTTTAGCTCATGTATGTTGACAAGTTTAGCTCATGTATGTTGACAAGTTTAGCTCATGTATGTTGACAAGTTTAGCTCATGTATGTTGACAAGTTTAGTTCATGTATGTTGACAAGTTTAGCTCATGTATGTTGACAAGTTTAGCTAATGTATGTTGACAAGTTTAGCTCATGTATGTTGACAAGTTTAGCTCATGTATGTTGACAAGTTTAGCTCATGTATGTTGACAAGTTTAGCTCATGTATGTTGACAAGTTTAGCTCATGTATGTTGACAAGTTTAGTTCATGTATGTTGACAAGTTTAGCTCATGTATGTTGACAAGTTTAGCTCATGTATGTTGACAAGTTTAGCTCATGTATGTTGACAAGTTTAGTTCATGTATGTTGACAAGTTTAGTTCATGTATGTTGACAAGTTTAGCTCATGTATGTTGACAACTTTATTTGTATCGTATGTTGGATGTGTGCTTATGCAAAAATCGGTTTAAAGCTATGTCCTACAAAAATCGGTTTAAAGCTATGTCCTACAAAAATCGGTTTAAAGCTATGTCCTACAAAAATCGGTTTAAAGCTATGTCCTACAAAAATAAAATAAAGATTAAGCACTCATACAATCGCCATTATTATTATTATTCAACCTTTTTTTTTCACGACTTCTGTTGTGAATTTAGATCTCGGAATCTTACCAAGATTTGGGGAGATCCAATGTTTTGCGGAGTATGTGGGCACTTCCGAGAAGCGCTGCTTTTAGTAGTGGGGCGAGTCTGTGCTTTCCAGATACTTTATTCAGATAGTCTTCTAACTCAGATGTTGTGCTCCCTAAGGCTCCTGTCTCTACAGATTTTACTTCTGCTTTTACATTCCACAGTCTCTGGATTTCTAATCCGACATCCTGATATTTTTCTTTTTTTTTCTCTCTTTCTTTGGTTTTTATGTTTCTATCACTTGGAACAGTGACATTGATTATTGTTGCTGTTCTGTTAGACTTACTGAGAACAACAATGTCTGGTATTCGTGCAGGAATCACTCGATCTGTTCTTACCTCGAAGTCTCGAAGTATTTTACTTCTTCTGTCTCGGTGACTACTTCAGGTTGGTGCATCCATGCTCTTTCCGGGGATTTTATTACTCCATAATTCTCACACATATTTCTATGTACGATTTTGCGACTTCAATGCGTCTTTTGGTGTATTGTTTTCCAGCGAGAAACAGACATCCAGATAAGACATGTTCTGTTATTTCATCCATGCTTTGGCAGTGTTTACATTAGAATCAGCTGAGATTTTCACGACTTTTGTTTTGTGTGATTTCGGGTTTAGTGCTTGATCTTGCTCAGCTGTTATGAGTATTTCTGTTTTTGCTTTCAAACCTGCCTGATTCAGCCATCTGTATTATTGTTGTTTTGCTGATGTTTCACACTCTGGACATAGAGAGAGGGCTCTACTTCGTTATTATTATTTTTTATTATTACTTTAAGTACACTGAGCGACATCATTTTCTATGTGGAACATAGAGTCTTATTTCAGTTGAAATACTATTGTATACATAAGCAAACAGACTGTAACTGTGTCCTTGAGAACATAATATATAAATCGTAAACCATACCTTTGAACATAAAACGGAAGTTTTGCTTGGCTGGCAAAGACGTATTCTGGAAGCGGAATTGATATTTGTGGGTGTCTATTCTGTGAGATTGTAATACGGGGAACCGACGTGCTTCTGATTGCCATGTTTCTGATTACGAACTTCAGGGCACTATGCCAACCCTTTTTCTGCCCCATATTTGCACTTCAAGCACTCACAATCATCCCTGCACTCCCCAATAATTAGGCGGTATACAGAAGCAATGGCTGGCATTGACTATAAATACTGACTTCATCAAGTCACTAAGTGATTGAAAAAAGGAAGAAGAAAGAAGAGAAAAAAAAGAATCTGACAAATTCGTCCATCTGGACAAAAATATAATTTTTCAGCCTGGCCTTTCCGTTTTTCTGCATATCTCAGTCTGTTTGACTATTTTACGTACGGCTAACCATTCATCATCTGCCATCCGATCTACCCATCTATCTATCTGTACTGCATATAACCAGCTAGTCAGCTAACCAACCATTTAGGAAATACACACGCCCATATAAATATCTAAGGTAAATCAACCAAACAACCACAATTGCAGTAAACTCATCCTCAAAACACATACACACAAGCTAACAAGAACACAATCAGACAAAAACATGAAAACTGCCAAAATATAAGACCTTATGGAAAATCTCGAGTATGTCCTAATAATCATTACCCTCGACAAATAAAATAAATCAATCAAATATATATCAAATAATCATATCAAAAACTTACTAATATAACACAAGAACAGACCTCACACAAACAGAGACCTACTGCTGTACCACTTGTACTCCACACAAGCACAGACCTATTGCTGTATCACTTGTACTCTACACAAACACAGACCTACTGCTGTACCAGTGCCAGCCTTGACACTTGCCTGCATGGGCGTTTAGTCAATAATTCTGGTTCCAAAGGATTATACCTCTTTTCTAATTCCACACGCTGTAAGCGAGTTAGAAAAACTATGGTTTTAGGAGTAAATTGTATCTGGCCTTCCCTTGGCCCCAGTAAGTGAATTTAAAAACAGGACTCCCCATTGAATAAGTGGGGAGATAAGTCAGCAACCTTGTTGCTGTCAATGGCATTTCATGAGTCACAAATCGAAGGTACAACTCTTGTCATTTCAATAATTAGCAGAAAGTTAGCATTATAGTATTTTAATATAATTGTAGTCCCAATCACAATGATACATAGCTAATGTCCATTCGTTAATAAATAAAAATATAATTTGCCACTAGAACCACAAATAGCTCATTTTATTTACATTTTCTGTCTTCTAAATAATCAGGATTGTTGGGTGGCTTGGGACTCATAGCTGTAAGACTGCTGTTTATCTTACACCTATTACGTCATTCATAGTTACTCTGCGGTCCAATCCTAGAATATGGACTATGCCTTGCAATTGCAAGGTGCATTCAAATTAATATTTATCGTGATCACCCACTCCACAAGATATCAGAAATATAACCACATACATTTCGAAAATAACCTTATACTTCTTATCCAGTCGAATATTATATTTTATTTATAGGAATACAAGTAAATAAAACTCTTTTAATCAAGATGAACGATATAATTATAAGACAACCCTGCTTTGAAGTAATCAACAATTTTGCAACGATAAGCTATGCACCAAGTAAGATGAGGGGAAAGTTATATTCAATTGCATCATTTTCGCTAAGAGTTGAAATCGTGTATGCTGTCAACTTTGTCATATTTAAAAATGTTATATCAATGACGCGGCTGAAATAGAGCTTTACTTTTCTTTCTTTAAAAAAAAAAAAAAAATGTATTATTCATTGATTTTATTGTCAGAATGAATGTTCGTTTTCTGAATGAAACTAGGAAATTATTTTTAAAATGCATGAAAATCAATAATAACGCTGTGTTAATAAGCAAGGTTAACTTCAGTTTTATTTCCAAATGTTCACAGATGTTAGCGCAAGAATTTCGTCAGTTACATATGACGTAAGCAGTGACCTTGCGTATGAACCAGGCGTCTTGAAAGTGTGCATCGCAATGGCCGACGACAAAGTGAAATTCGAGATTAGTGAGATATGGATTTAGTGAGAAAGAAGATTGCCTTGTTTCAAAACTGAAAAGCCGTTTAATCTTTCTAAAGATTAGAAAATGACATCAACGTGCCAAAGGCAAGAAGAAAATGACGAGTACCCCGAGGTTCTAGTCCGCACTTCAAATAAATGCAGCTTCGTGTGGGCCAAAAACAACAACAATGTCAGTAAGTTCTGCACAGAAGAACTTTGTGCACGCATGCGCAATCCTGCAAACGTAGTAATGTTTGAGCTCAGTTTCAGTGTCTGCCTCTGATATTCTGACTTGTGGTAAAACATTTTACTTCTTCGGATCTATGTTCATTAGAGTTGTCTGCCTCTGATATTCTGGCTGGTGGTAAAACATTCTTTTACTGCTTCGTATCTGTGTTTACTGGTGTAGCATTTATAAAATGGCGTACACGTATTTACCAACCAAACACTGGTGTATTCATAAAAATTACCAACCAAGCACTGGTGTATTCATAAAAATTACCAACCAAACACTTTTGTAATCATAAAAATTACCAACCAAACAATTTTGTAATCATAAAAATTACCAACCAACCACTGTTGTAATCATAAAAATTACCAACCAAACACTATTATAATCATAAAAATTACCAACCAAACACTGTAGTAATCACAAAAATTACCAACCAAACACTGGTGTGCTCATATTTACTGACCAAGCACAAGTGTACTCGTATTTACAAAGTACTGGTGTACTCGTATTTACAAACCAAGCACTAGTGTACTCGTATTTACAAACCAAGCACTAGTGTACTCGAATTTACAAAGAAAGTACTGGTTAACGGAAATTTATAATTCAAGAACTTTTGTACTCGTGTTAACAACACAAGCACGTTTGTACTGGAATTTACTAAACAGTTTTCAACTATACGAAAACTAAGGAGTACAAAAAAATCAAAATACAAATGTATCTAGCTAGTAGGAAAGAAATTTGATCAATTCTGTGGACATTAGGTTTATATTCTTGCTACTCCAGTTTAGTTTATCTTTGGTCCAGTGCTAACGATCAATCTTGTCTTCAGCAATACATCAAATCCAATCTTTTCCGTCTGAGAAATCAATGAACGTTGATGTTAACCCCACCATGACACGGCCAGCAAGTCAGCCAATCATAAACTCGAGAACGATATATACATAACCTTTTCAAGTGCATATTAAGTTTACAGTTTTTTAATAACTGTCAACAGCTCGAATCACAAGCAAAGACATTTCTTCATAGATTTACAGTGAACCGCAAAAGAAGACTAACCTAAAATTAATTCGTGATTGCAATTATGTTCAGATGCGCTTCGAAACTCTTAACTGTTGCTAAAGGAGAACAGTTTGTGAACGCCGAAATGTTTGCGAGCACAATTACAATAAAATCAGTCATAATATGGTCAGGTATTTGTCCATACCTAGCGGGCGACCAAGTCATAACTTTCTCACCGGACACAATTACAATGAAATCAGTCATAATATGATCAGGTATTTGTCTAGACCAAGCGGGCGACCAAGTCATAACTTCCTCACCGGACACAATTACAATGAAATCAGTCATAGTATGATCAGGTATTTGTCTAGACCAAGCGGGCGACCAAGTCATAACTTCCTCACCGGACACAAGGAGAAGAGGATAAGACTCACGGAGACAGTCGTACAGTTTCATTGGCAGCTTGAGTTAAACTTGTCCGTCAACGGTCAGGAATACTCGATGAGTTGCGTAACAGAGGAAATAATACATACTATAATTAATTAAATTAAGTGGTACTATCTGAAACCCACTGTAATCAATTATAAAACCACATGCATCAAGTTCTTTCAACCGTTTATTAAAATTGTGCAATAACCAAACACCCACTTGAAATCTGATTTTATTCTGTAAGACAGGAGCATAAATATACTTGTATATACTGAGATAATTCTCTGTGACACGCGGCACATGACAACAGCTAGTTGTCGTCCCTGAAATTCACGCTGAAATGGTGCGTTGTCGGGAGTTAACTTTTCTTGATAAGGGGACACAGTGAATTTCCAGATATCTATTGCTGTGCAACCTAAGCCAACACTGATACTGCGCCAGGTGTCAAAGTTGTATTTTCCGACACCGTTTTTCAACATTTGAAACAAATTATTTTCGTAATGTAAGCCTACATACAGAAAGAATGAATCTGCGCACTAAAGAAAACTCTCGTTTAAAGTTCGTAAACATGCTTTCCAATATTTTGTAAACTTTCATCATACACTCACATACAGAAAACCTTAGGTATGCAAATATATGTGTGAAACAAGTTCAAGCACCCACACAGACCAATATAAATTGTATGTAGAATAACTAAATAAATAGATATTTTCTTTCTGCGAGAAAGATGCATTAGACCGAACTACACAGCATCAACAACAACATAAACACTAAAAAGATTAAAAGTGTCCAAGCCCAGACGACATAGCAACAACATGGGAAAAGAGGTAATTTTTAAATGACCGTGTATGACGTCAACGCTGCCGTACTGCATTTGTAAGCAAGAGAAAAGAAAAGACCACAAAACAAGCAACCTTATCACATAAAAATAAGACCAAATGAAAATCACAGATGGGTATTATAAACGGGTATCGCTTACCGATCCGTCGAACCCGAGTCGCACCAGCCATCTGTGAGCCAACTCGCTGTCCTGACATTGAATGGCAGCTGGTCACCTTTTCCGTAAAATAAATAAATCAGATCTGGGATGACGGCGATCTTCTTCAGTGAATGTGTTGTTAGTCCGGGCACAAATCTACATGACATGGTCATAGAACTGTTTTTCTTTCTCTCCCGTTTACTTTTTCTTCTTCGGCTTTCATCGACTGAGGTAGACTAGCCACGCATTTCTGTACAAAAGTCCAAATTTTTATCAATGATTTTGACTCGATGAGGGTAAGCAGGCAAAGTATGTCACTGTGGAACACTTAAAGATCGTTTAACCTGGAGATTTTATCAATGATTTTGACTCGATGAGGGTAAGCAGGCAAAGTATGTCACTGTGGAACACTTAAAGTTCGTTTAACCTGGAGATTTTATCAATGAATTCGACTCAATGAGGGTAAACAGGCGTAGTGTCAAACATATATCAACTAGAACACAGCAACATTTCTAGGTTGCACAGTTTCAGCGATTCCTTCGCTACACCTGGTGTATTTAGTATAGGGTACAGCCTGTTGAATTAAAGATGGATCTGCAACTTTCTTCTGCAAAACGGCTCACTGCTTTCGTTCTTTGTTTCAACAGCAACAAGTTGTTGCAAGCATAAAATATTGTTTCAGTCTTGTTTATTTATTTGCGTAAAAATTCATCCTTACAAGGTAGTGGAGATAGTACAATAATGTACATTACTGTAATTAACACAACTCCATACAATAGCGCAATTAAGTAAGGTGGGATATGTGTTCTTGCGTTTGGCTAAGCATTACTATTATAGGGTACATCCATTAAACGTCTCTGGTTAGCATACCCTTTAGACAAGACCGGCAAAGTGGAGGGGTGCCATGACTGCAACAGAAGCGTCGTCTCCGGGTAGCATTGTCGGGGATGATGCACTGCTGTATATCGCTAACGGTAAAAGAAATATATACAACTAGTATGGCGTGTGTCGTTTAATCTTAAAAGGTCAAGAAAGTGTACATCACGAACCTACCGTTGAGACCAAAAACAACATAAACTGTTAAAATATGTTTATAACTACCGATGACGTATTTTCAGACCACCCTACGACTCTACTTGGACTTAAATGCAAACATTCACTGCTGCAGCAAACATGCATCAATAGACGATGAAAAGTCCAGTCACAGAACAGCCTTGTTTTGAAGCAAAGATGTAAACCTTGCCACAGTCAAGGCACAACCATATACTTTTACGAGCATTACTGGCAGAACAGAACATATGGTGGCTAGTGATATATGTTACAACGTTTATACTATTCTGGGCTTCCTACCGTTTACTTAATTGAACCGTAATCGCTATTCAGTGAAAAAGGTAGATACTGAGGAATTCAGTGAAAAAGGTAGATACTGAGGAATTCAGTGAAAAAGGTAGATACTGAGGAATTCAGTGAAGAGGCAGATGTCAAAGTATTCAGTGATAAGACAGATATCGAAGAATTCATTAAAGAGTTGGAAATTGAAGTATTCGGTAAAGAGGTAGATGTTGAAGTATTTGGTGAAGAGGAAGATATTGAAGTATTCGGTAAAGAGGTAGATGTTGAAGTATTTGGTGAAGAGGAAGATATTGAAGTATTCGGTAAAGAGGTAGATGTTGAAGTATTTGGTGAAGAGGAAGGTATGGAAGTATTCGGTAAAGAGGTAGATATTGAAGTATTTGGTGAAGAGGAAGATATGGAAGTATTCGGTAAAGAGGTAGATATTGGAGTATTTGGTGAAGAGGAAGATATGGAAGTATTCGATAAAGAGGTAGATATTGAAGTATTTGGTGAAGAGGAAGATATGGAAGTATTCGGTAAAGAGGTAGATATTTAAGTATTAGGTAAGGAGGTAGATTTTGAAGTATTAGGTAAAGAGGTAGATACTGAAGCATTCGGCAGAGGTAGGTACTGAAGTATTCGGTAAAGAGGTAGATATTTAAGTATTAGGTAAGGAGGTAGATACTGAAGTATTAGGTAAAGAGGTAGATACTGAAGCATTCGGTAGAGGTAGGTACTGAAGTATTCGGTGAAGAGGTAGATATTGAAGTATTAGGTAAAGAGGTAGATATTGAAGTATTCGGTAGTTGTAGGTATTGAAGTATTCAATAAGGAGACGTGTACTGCAAAAAAACACCCAGAAGACTAAAAGTTGGAGAGTTCAAAACTTGTAAAACTACTGCTAACATGTTCAGTGGTATTCATTTCTAGGAAAGTGGACAATGAGACTTTACTATTCCTCTGCTAATGAGCAAACTCCATAGGTACTATGCAAACTCCACGGGTACTATGCAAACTCCATGGGTACTATGCAAACTCCATGGGTACTATGCAAACTCCATAGGTACTATGCAAACTCCATGGGTACTATGCAAACGATAATTAGTCAGAGCGCAGCAATGACCTCAGTTTGTCAATAATTTGCCTATTAAACTGCCGATTACTTCAGGAAGTGTGCTTATGCAATATTTGTCTATGAGTCGAAACAACTGCATCAGCACTTTACGGATCACCGGTTGGCGTGGAATTCCTAGTCAAAGCAATCTTAACCAGGACTATCGGCACATTTTACAAATCGGGTATGCATGCACCCGAGTACAGACGAAACCAAGACGGCTCCAATTAGCATACTCTTCAAGTATTAACAACAAATCGGGTATGGACATAACTATGACGGGTGAAATCAGCGAATCATTCGCGTTCTAACAAGTCGGGTTTGGACGCAACCAATATGGTTCCAACCAGCAAATCAGTTTCGTTTTAACAAATCCGACATCGGCATAATCAGAACGGCTCCAACCAACAAACCAGTTACGTTTTAAGAAAGAGAACAGAGACAGAGCAAATGTAGTACGCAACGTCTTCCTTGCACAAAATTCCACGATCCGTTAAAGCATGTCGGGTGCAAACAGCCTGGCTGAAGGACTCACAGACAGAAGAGATCCCGAATGTTCTTCAAAAATCACATGCATGCACGCAACAAGTATGGCAAGCCTTAACAAAACGAACCAGTCCGACTTTCGGGGTGGGGGTGAGATGGGGTGGAGTGACTAACTTTGAAAAATACTAAAACAGAGAAGTCTCTTGAAGAGGAGCCTCACGAACATCAAACAGCGTCGTGTGTGACGTCTTACTACTCACCACATGTGATGCACAGCTTAGACCGGCCCACAATGGCCGATCAATGAATGAAACTGCAAAAATGCTTTGTCGTACCGTTAGTAAGTGAAAAAGAAAAGGAAAGCATTTCTTGAAATAACAACAACCTTCAGTAATGTATTTAACATATCCTAGTGCTCTCTACACAGTAATGTATTTAACATATCCTAGTGCTCTCTACACAGTAATGTATTTAACATATCCTAGTGCTCTCTACACAGTAATGTATTTAACATATCCTAGTGCTCTCTACACAGTAATGTATTTAACATATCCTAGTGCTCTCTACACAGTAATGTATTTAACATATCCTAGTGCTCTCTACACAGTAATGTATTTAACATATCCTAGTGCTCTCTACACAGTAATGTATTTAACATATCCTAGTGCTCTCTACACAGTAATGTATCTCTACACGTTCTATACCCGCTGAGAGAGATACAATGTGAAACATGAAATGGCAAGGAAAGCAAAGCAAGAAAATGTGCTCCTAATTTCCCCCAACGCGTAACTTCGAAATAAATTAATAAATAAGTATTACTGTCCTTAGGGATCTGTTTGATAAAATGCACAACTAGCCAACATTAAAGAATAAAGAAGTTCAAAAGTGCGATTCCGATTACAACATGCAAAGGTAAGTACTGCTCGCGCCATGAAACAATAAGTCCTCCAGGAAGGTTTTCCACAAGTTGCACAACAAACGCTGCATCACCTTTTGATATCCAGCGACTTTTGCGACCGGTTCGGCCTTTCTCAGCCCAGTGACGTAAACAATGAGTACGAATGCGTCTTTCTGATATTCACTGACTAAAATCGATCGATACAGGTTGTCATAAATCGATAACACAAAAGACTCACGCTGTACTTCCATACATACCCAGCGACTTGACTTGGGCTGATATAGGTTTTCACAGATCGATAAAGCAAAGACACAGTTTGCATCTTGTAGATATCTACTGCCACTGTGATACATGCCTCGACTTCCGCCAGCCGATGGCATACGGCAACGTTATGAACGACCACGTCACGTGTTTGTCTTCAGTATTACAAAACAATTCATCTGCAAACACCGGTTTAGATCTTAGCACGCACGCGACGACGGAAGAATTTGCAGTAATCGATGTTAAGCACTTGTTGGATACCATGGCTTGTTGCTTCACATCTGGCGACCTAGATGATCTGCAAGTGTTTGTCTCAATGTCAGAAAACGCTCTAATTGACTTTATATTTTAATTCTCTTGAGTGCATTGCACTGTTTAACTACAAATAATCCTGAGAACCAGAGTGAAGGTAAATGACGGGTGTCAATTAATTCTTATGTCAGTATTTGGACACTGACAATGTGTATGTGAATCTTCCAATGGTATAGCTGAAGATGTCACATCTGGATTTATCACCGCCACCATCTCCATCCCTCCCTACTTAATACACATTCACCATCGTGAATATAAGTTGCATGGGTCAACAGACGATGTGTAGTGTTTTCATGATTTGTCTCGACAGTATGCTTCCAACTGTCCTATTCACACACACAAACACGCACGTAACACACACACACACACACACACACACACACACACACACACACACACTAAAATATCATTTCATACCTCCCAGTGTGCTAAACAAAAATTAAAGACAGTCGATATACTATATCTAGTAGTAGAAGACGAAAAAAAAAAAGGAAACTTGAACATTAACGAAAGAAATTAAATATGTCGATGCTTGAGAAATTCTAATCTTGTTCAAGTCACGAAATGAAGAACGTCATTTCTTTGAACGCATTCTCAAAACTCACAATACAACGAACCTCTTTAGTCCAAATCGATTTATGTGTTCAGAGCTTCAGTTGCACTCGCAAACAAGACACTTGCTTTCGCTGGCGTGAATGCTAACCATACCAATGCATTTCTGTCTTAAACACGATTCCGGCACGGATATCGTCATATCCGTAATCTTCCAACACCCCGTTTCTGTCAAAGAATCTTTTAGGTTTTTTTCTTTTACATCAACATTGCTAGGAGAATATCTTGATGCACAAACTGAAGTAAAATATGTCCACCATAGGTCATCGAAGAGTCGGTTAGTTGAGAACAATTTCCGCCGCACAATGCTTAGCCGTTTCCAGCGGGCTAACCCATAATGTGACCCTTTACTATATAGTAACACACCTTTCAAGATAACGAAAGAGACCATGCTTGTCTCCCTTCTACCCACTTCGATCCCACCCCCACCTCCACGTTTACAACTACACGTAAAACAAAATACAGTCTTTAACTGTTTAACAGATTTGTATCTTACACTACACATTTCCATGACGACACAGCAAAAATCCTCGTCTTGCCCATGCAATATGGAATTAGGGGTTAAAGGAAAAATATAACAGAAGGAGATGGAAAGGGGTGGGAAAGCTGAGGTGATAAAGATGGCAGGCGTGTGTGTGCATGCGTTGGCAGATTGCAATTCAATGTCGTTCTACAGTTCGTGTGTCGACTGAAAGAAACTCTTGTGCCTCACAAAGTACCGAACTCATAGTGCAAACGATTAACAATATGCTGGCCAAGAAAATAATCAGCACAAAGCATCACCATCATGTTGCAAAGAAATGATCGAAACTAAAAAGTACGGAACAAACTGGACAGCTCCCTCGTGTAGTCCACGTGCTTACACCGCTGTTCGGAAACATCCTTTCTGCAGCCATATTTATATTACGGGCAAATCGTTACAGATGTTAGTTTGTTTGTTTGTTTGTATTTTTACGCCGAGCCAACCACAATGCAGGTTATCTCACGGCAGGACATTCCAGAAGAACTCAGGCAAACATGATTAAAAATTTGTTACATTGAAAATTAAAACGGACTACTAAAAGGGAAAAGGGGACAGTGATTAAAAGATTATTGATAGCAGCAGATTCAGAGTTGTACACAGTGCTACTCAGGGATGTGGGAAGCTTCAATGTTAGAACCATGCTGAACTGCCAACTTGTGCAAACAAGAGGACACGTGAAAACACGTCATCCTGCACTTATTTACACCCCGGGTACAGACATAAATCACAATGAAAAACAAGTACACTATGGACTTCTTCTATATTAATACTGTTATATCGCTGGATAAACGACCAATGCGTGTGCCAGGTGCCGGTCTTCAAGTACTATGTGATTATTCATATTGCCAACAGATGCAATAAATCTAATAGGACAACACACCTGAGGGAACACCTGAGGACATGCTTGCCTACTTACACAATTAATAATTCTGTTTTGGTAAAGCTCTGCCTTCAAAATGGCCTTGACACAGGATGTATTGTAGGTGGCAGTCATGTCAACTAAAACTCATTAATTCAGACATCAAATAAGCATTTTATTAGCAAACAAAATATAGTTCTAAAAGTGAAGCAATAGTGCTAAAATTCACCCACCCATCTATGACATACTAACAGGTAAACGGACAGACAGTTTCTTCTTGCATTCATACTTAACTGCATCTACATCGTTAATCGGCCTTTAAATTCTCCCCCAAAATAAGAAATGTTAAAGAGGACATTATATGTGAACTAATTTATTTTATTAAGAGAGGCTTTATGGCTAGCCTTTGATGTCCTTAAAGAAGAGTTTTACGGCTAGCTTAGCACACTTGATAACATTTGAAAAAGGTTATAAGCTAGTCTTATGCAATGGGTGGAATTTGTGGCTAGATTTTACAAATCAGATGATCTTTGTTCTGTTTGTCCCAGGGGTCTCAGATCGACTGTGCACCAAATTATCTTCTTTGAATGATTTTGGTCTAAAGAGATCTGAACGCGATACGTGCTACCGCGTCACCACTGGCCAATTATCAGCGATCAATATACGCTGATTCAGCAGAATTTGGTGCAGATGAGGAGGCAGAACAAGCCAACAGTTCCTCTCAAAAAAGGGGAGAATTTAAATGAATGCAATTATCTTTCTTGACCACGCTATCAACAGTCGTGAGGCAATTTCTATTCATTCCGTGTCAAAAAATACAGCAACCATTTAACGTCTGCAGCCAAACTTAGAGGCAATTTCCATTTCTTTAACATATGGCTTAGCAGGTTATCTGAATATACTACTATGCTCTCATAAACCAGATCATTGCAAAAAAGCAGCACTTCCCTAGAGTCCTGAAACACCACAAAATCTTGAACATTACGGAATTCTGGTAGAATCCAAAAACTGGTCCACAGCCGACAGACAAGAGAAGTGAGAAGAATTAACATCAATATGTGCCAATTATAACTTTAATTCTGTCTTTGTCCCACGACAGTTTCTGTTTCACTTTACTATAATTTCAGTTATAATCAGGTACAATCTGAACTATGATAGGCGTGTATCACAAATGCCAAAAACACATGACAGAGACTATGTAGTAATCACTCATACGATAGGACTATATGACAAATGTCAAATACATGACAGAGACGATCTAGTAATCACTCATACGATAGGACTATATGACAAATGTCAAATACATGAGAGAGGCGATATAAGAACTCAGGTACAACCTCAACTACGATAGGACTATATGACAAATGCCAAACACATGACAGAGACGATGCAGTACCCTGTCACGATCTGTCATGTCAAATATTGCAGAGATCGAGATGAGTAAAAACTAAAATTTTTCCATCATCATCTGTGCAGAGATTATTAACAACTTAGGCGCTGATTATGTATGTGACAAGACCCATGTGCTGATGGAAAAATTACTTCAAGGCAGAAAGTTTACCAAAACTGGATACCTGTTCAAACAGAGAGTTTACCAAAACTGGATACCTGTTCAAACAGAGAGTTTACCAAAACTGGATACCTGTTCAAACAGAGAGTTTACCAAAACTGGATACCTGTTCAAACAGAGAGTTTACCAAAACTGGATACCTGTTCAAACAGAGAGTTTACCAAAACTGGATACCTGTTCAAACAGAGAGTTTACCAAAATTGGATAGCTATTCAAGAATATATGCAAACGAATTACTCGCTAATTTATCCAAATTTCACTGGCGAGTGTCCTTTTGCCATTATTCTGTAATAGCGCTTAACTGTCTTCAGGAATTTAAAAATTAAATTAGGATTATGATTATCATTAAAGTAAACAACGTTCTGTGTTTATAATACCTTGACTCGTAAGTGTAATGTCTGCAAAATAACAGACGATTCAAAATAGTCCTAACTACAGAGATGCGAGTCAGAATTCAATGATACGGACAGGAATTCTTCAATTGAGAAGAAACTGTGTCACCGTCTCAACTTGGTCAGGATGGGTAGATATATCACCGTACAAAATAAGAAATTGTAAACTTTGAACAGAAGCAATCCGGCCTTCTTAAGCACGTGCATACACTTTTTCAGTTCATTTGCTATTTCGTTTAAGTTCGTTTAAGAGATCTGGATTTTAACCGGGACTAAACTTGCGATTGTGCAACTTTTTCTCGAACACTCGCGCGAGTAATTAGAAACTGGATGGTAGTATTTTGTATATCAGTAGAGTCAAAAGGGTGGAAAGAGGAGTATTTTGAAAAGTCGTTTAACAACTGTAGTTTTAAAGATCAGTAGGAAACCCACGATAACAGAGAGGGTGGTGGTGGTGGTGGTGTTAATAAATTCAGTTAATGTAGGCAATAATGGCATGAAAACATTAATGTGAGGTTAACAACTGCTAAACTGTAAAAGTGACGTCTATGACTTGCAAGTGTAATAATGGACGCTAGAGAATGCCTGGTGGTTAATTATTTTTTCTTACAAATTCCTACAGCTATATCCTTGATTTACTGTATTCTGTTCTCTTCGACTTTCTTTGTTTTCGTTCTGATGAATAAGGTACCTCTCAGGTGGTTTTGTACCAGCTAATACCGGATATATACGACAACGCTCCAAACAACCGTCACGCACCAGGCACAGAGGTTAAAGATTACCGAAACTCACCGATGAACATTATTATCGAACACTGGTATACAAGCAAGCTCCCTGAACAAGGTATCTTCAGTCAGAACCCACATGTGCAGTATCCACCCGACTAAGATCGTCGACACTTTACTAATGCATTGTTGCCGTGCTACTTCGTCTTTTGTGTTCGGGTGTGTTTTTACCAGAACACCTGCCACGAACCCGTGCTAGCACCGCACTGCCCTCAAGACCTTCCGGCCTGTCGTCCATGTCTGTTATGCTTTGTAACTGCCGACTGATTCTGTCTCTCTCTCTCTCTTTCTCTCTGGGAATGTTTCCTCTAGAGCCTGCTACTCAATGCCAGGAACCCAAGCCAAAGATATTATATCCAACGCTAGAGCCGTATTCGTTCGAATTAAAAAACTGATGTTTTCATGTTTCATTGATTTGAGGCGAGGAATCTGTCAGGCTAGTGTAAAGTGAAGTGATGGTGACAATGGCCCTAATTAACTTAGATCACTTAGTGTGGGAACTGAAGGACATGTCTGTCAGGCTATTGTAAAGTGAAGTGATGGTGACAATGGCCCTAATTAACTTAGATCACTTAGTGTGGGAACTGAAGGACATGTCTGTCAGGCTATTGTAAAGTGAAGTGATGGTGACAATGGCCCTAATTAACTTAGATCACTTTGTGTAGGAACTGAAGGACATGTCTGTCAGGCTATTGTAAAGTGAAGTGATGGTGACAATGGCCCTAATTAACTTAGATCACTTTGTGTGGGAACTGAAGGACATGTCTGTCAGGCTATTGTAAAGTGAAGTGATGGTGACAATGGCCCTAATTAACTTAGATCACTTAGTGTGGGAACTGAAGGACATGTCGTCGGAGGGATGACATGTTCTTTTCGCCTTTGCGCACTAATTTAATCTCACCTTGCACAGTATAGTAAAGTCCTTTCAAGTTTAACCTCGCCTTTGCACAGTATAGTAAAGTTATTTCCAGTTTAAAACCGCCTTTGCACAGTATAGTAAAGTTATTTCCAGTTTAAAACCGCCTTTGCACAGTATAGTAAAATTATTTCAAGTCTGAAACCACCTCTGTACAATGGTAAAGTTCCTTCAAATGTAACGCTGCCGTTGTACAGTATGGAAAGTTCTTTTAAGTGTAACGTAACTTTTACAAAGTTTAGTAAAGAATACGCTGGTTACACTGTCTATTGAAGAAATTTCAAGCTAAAGGGCGCCTTTACCATGTTAGGTAGAGTATATTGTGCTTTAACGTTGCTTTTCACTGTATACTTAAGTAGTTTCACGCTTAAAATCGCCTTTACACAGTGTAGTAAAATTCCTTCTAGCGATTGCATGGTATACTAAAATTCTTTTGGTTTAGCATTGCCTTTATACAGCGCAGTCAAGTTCTTTCACGTTTAAAGTCGCCTTAACACTGAAAAGTAAAGTTCTTTCAAGATTAATAACCCCAAAAGCTATAAAGTTATTTCTGGTAATTCAATATCCCTTTTGTGTAATAAAGTTATTTCAAGTTGAATGAAATCTTTGCATAATGCAGTAGTAAAGTACTTCACAGTTTAAAGACGTCTTCGCATAACTGTAATAAAAAAAATACTGTATAGTTTAAAGTTGTTTATGTGTAAAATAAAATTATTTCTAGTATTTAACCATCTCCTTTGCACAGTGTTGTAAAGTTTTGTTTCTAATTTAGCGTAGCCTTTACAGCGTGTAATAAAATATTAATGGTCTAAACTCTGCGCCTAAGTGTTGGAGTAAAGTTTTCTTTCCTAATTTAATATCACTTTTGCATACTGTACTAAATTTCTTTCTAGTTTAACGTCGCCTTTATACAATGTAGTAATGCTCATTCTAGTTTAACGTCGCCTTTATACAATGTAGTAATGCTCATTCTAGTTTAACGTCGCCTTTATACAATGTAGTAATGCTCATTCTAGTTTAACGTCGCCTTTATACAATGTAGTAATGCTCATTCTAGTTTAACGTTGCCTTTATACAATGTAGTAATGCTCATTCTAGTTTAACGTCGCCTTTATACAATGTAGTAATGCTGATTCTAGTTTAACAACACATTTGCACGGTGAAATAAATCCTTGTAATTACAACATCACATTTTCATACTGCAGTAATGTTTTTATAGTTAAAAGTCGATTTTGAAATGTGCTGTACATTTCTTTCTAGATTAACGCCATCATTTCACAAAATAGTACAACTCTTTCAACTTAACATCGCCCTCAAATCCCACCCAACGAACGCACGAAAGCACACACACACGTTTAATACCAATACGGAAGGGTATCAGAGTGCGAAATATGAGCAAAAAATGTATTTTTCTTTCAAAAATATCAGCGCATTTGAAATTTTTTACTAATAATATAATTAATGCATTCATATCTAAAGAGAACAAATAATATTAACTGACAATATATATTATACATAAGAAGTGACGTAACCATTAATAATAATGAATACAAAACTGTCCTCAGATAAATATATACTTGGGTATATGTACGGATAATAAATATTAATACAGCCAGTTTTAAGATTTCACTTAAGTCCTTTGTTCGCATGCCAAAAATCACACAGAGTGAGCGTGATGAGATTATTTATTAAGTAGGAATAGGGCCAATCTTTCATAGACAAATTCTAAGACGACCAGGACCTTTCAAGGCAAAGAAAGACCCGTCAAATACTGAGTGCGGACGTTATAAGTGCAAATTGTTTTAGACTTGTTGAAAGCTGGCAAATTACCGCGTTAGGGCAGCTCAACTATCAGGTCAGGGGGAGATATTTTTAGGTCAAAAAGACGAACGTCGTGTCCAACACACTTCCATTTTCACATCAAACTGGCTGCTACCTCAGATTAGATAAACTACCACACCCGTCAAAGAGACCTGCACATCATTCACGTTAGATTTGTCATATATGTCAGGTCACATTACGTCACATTACGTCACACGGATTGCCTTCTGTTAGCAAAAACATGTCAGAAAAATCGTCAGGTCAGACAGATGCCACATCATACATATAGTCTGCCACTTTATGACATGCAGACGAGAAAGCCACATCAAGTTAGATAATTCTCACATCGGATCAGCTTACAAAGTCTTGTCGGACAGGCTGTCACATCGTACCAAATAGACTGCAACTTTGTATCAGCAGATTATCATGTGTCAGACTGCCACATCAGATCAAACAGTGTGCCAATTCATGTCATACAGCAGAAACCACATTAGGTTAAACAGATCAAAGAGAAAACCACTTCAATCAATTTGACTATCACATCGTGTCAAGCAGACTATCAAACCATATTAGACAGACAGCCATGTCAGATAACACGCCATATCAAATCGAATGCCAATCCACAGTATTTATCAGCCTGGTGCATGAATACAGCCTAATAATTTTATGAGTTGGTTCACTAGAAACAATATCAAGTGTTTAGCATATTACAATCGAGCATCTTAATTCACAATTTGTAGAAGTAATAGACTACTGACATAATACATCTCTACGTAAAACACAAGTATAGTAGATCTAGCATCTTAATTCACAATTTGTAGAAGTAATAGACTACTCACATAATACATCTCTACGTAAAACACAAGTATAGTAAATCTAGAGCAAAATGCATAAAATATTTCTAATTTCATTCTCTCTCAATCAGTCAGTTAACTCACCATTAAGCTAACGGCCGCCTTTCATGGCTGGACTTCTTGCCACACCAAATTCAAAGTGATTAGACAATAGAATTCTTTACAGTAAGTAAAAACTCCTAATATCATCCCAATGGCTGGTCTCGTTCTTGTAAATATTAACCATTGGGTAATAAAAACTACTCATCCACCTAAAACTGGCTTATATTACATTAGCAAGTCTAGCACATTCTTTACTTGAATTGTTTACTTCCAACTTTGACACTCAAAATATCAGCACAAGCAGTGCCAATCGCTGTGATATTTAATAATTTACATAACAATTAAGTTTAGAAATAGGGATAGGCAAATTTCCTCCACACACATATAAAATATACATCAAGCGACTTCAATCCTTAACAATGAAACAGTGATGGAGTCGTCTGGAGTTTCGCTAGAAAAACAAACAAAAAAACTCAAAGTGAAGACTAAAGTTATCTATTGACCGATGAACATTTGCTATGCAAATCTCTGCCAATGCCTTGTGAGTGAGTACGCCAAGTTGGGCGTGCGTGTGAAAATCGATTGCATTTGATGGACCCTGCTAGTACAGATGGCGCATTAGACAGACGTTCTGTTGTGTGCACATTAAGAAAGAGGTGTTACGCCAGACATATTTTCACGGTAGTCTCCATGCTACAGGCACTTGTATTATAGGATTCACATTTCACTGTAATCTCCTTGCTTAAGACACTTGTATTACAGGATTCACATTTCACTGTAATCTCCTTGCTTAAGGCACTTGTATTACAGGAGACATATTTTCACTGTAATCTCCTTGCTTAAAGGCATTTGTTTTACAGGAGACAATTTCACTATAGTCTCCTTGCTTTAAGGCATTTATATTGCAAGAGACTGAAAATCGGATGACATGATAGGTGGACTTGCAGGTGTGTCCAACTTTAAGAAAAACGGTGTGACATCAGACGTACTTTCACTGTAATGTCCTGCTAAAGACACGGAAAGTTAGTTTAATCCCAATATTAGAACCCAAATGTCTCATGTGGATTTTCACTGTAATTTCAAAAGTACCTGAACGTACAACAAACGTGCTTCCTCTGACAGGTATTCATTGACAGTTGCACTGAAAGAGCTGAAAGAGTTACCTCTGACAGACATGATAATTGCACTGAAAGAGCTGAAAGAGTTACCTCTGACAGACATGATAATTGCACTGAAAGAGCTGAAAGAGTTACCTCTGACAGACATGATAATTGCACTGAAAGAGCTGAAAGAGTTACCTCGGACAGACATTCATTGACAGTTGCACTGAAAGAAGTGAAATAGTTACTTCTTCTGGCCTAGAGTAACTGACAACTGCATTCAAAGAACTCAAAGAGTTACATTAAGAATTTAGCTCTACACATCTCTTTACAGTCTATAGAAAGTCCGCCTTCCACCCTTTATGACAGACTGCTATAAATAGCACAGTAAACAACTGAAAGAGTTACACGATTTACTCTGTTCCATTTGTAGTCAAAAACTTATCTCCCCCTTTATTCCTTTCTTCATCAGCCGGAATTGAGAAGTGTAAAATATGACATCGATACGCTGTGGGAATATTAACAATTCTCACTCTGAAGAATAAGGAGCTGTGGGAATATTAACAATTCTCACTCTGAAGAATAAGGAGCTGTGGGAATATTAACAATTCTCACTCTGAAGAATAAGGAGCTGTGGGAATATTAACAATTCTCACTCTGAAGAATAAGGAGCAATTATAATAACTACATACACCTCTTGACAAATTTCCATAGAAATGCCATGCTTTTGTTCGATTTTAAGCACGTTTTCCACCTTAAAGCATGATTTACAACTCTGCATTATCTAGTTTGACTCATGAGGGAACCAAGAGAAATAAGAAAGGTAAAGTCTTCAGAATTCACCGTCTGAGAATGAATGCACGAACAGAAATCAATCAATAAATAAGCATTCTAGTAAGTTAGTGAGACAAATTAGTCAATGTTTCACAGAAGGGGCGAGGATGGGAATCAAGTTTGCTCAAACCTCCAGAAACATTAAAGATTACAAGATTAAAAGAAAGTTTTTAAAAAGCTGTTTTCAAGTGCGATATGTTATACTTACTGCAGAAGTGACATGTGAACATTAAAGATTACAAGATTAAAACAAAGTTTTTAAAAAGTTGCTTTCAAGTGCGATATGTTATACTTACTTCAAAAGTGACAAGTGAACATTAAAGATTACAAGATTATAACAAAGTTTTTAAAAAGTTGTTTTCAAGTGCGATATGTTATACTTTCTGCAGAAGTGACAAGTGAACATTTAGAAGTGGCGGTGGTTAATTTTTATTTTTTTAAACCCAGTACAATCTAGCATTAACATGGTAGGTAGATACATGTGATGTTTGTTTAAAGGTTCAATTAATAATATAATATAAAATATTATGATTACTTAAACAATAAACAGATCTGACCGTATATCTCAAACAAAGTTCAAAATTAAATTTCAAAATTAAATAAAATGACAATTTCCTTTGAAATTTAAAATGTTTTAACAATCTATACATTCAGGAAAACAATATCTTAAAAGTCGACCTTTCTATTTAAAAAAAAAAACAAAAACCCTAACCCATTTTCTTCGTTATAAATTATCTTGAAAGGCGATACATTTTCAGCGGAAGTGACGCTTAATTCTTAAAATTTACAATTATAACAAGGTATATATTCTAATAAATTAACATTGAATTTGAAAGAGTAGTTTCTAACGAAGTACAGAGTCTAATCTTTTAAGACTATCGCCTACGTATTTTGATGAAATAAAATTAGAGCTTTTATAAGACATTTATTCGAAAGAAATTAAATAAATTCTTTAAATGGATAACAGTTCCCAAAAACTATCTTCCAACTCATTTAACTACCAACATGTATACATGAAAAGAATAATTTAACCACTAAATGATTTTGTTGGGGATTTTTTTTGCTGCTGCTGCTGATGATGATGAATTTAATAAAACTGCCTGACAAATACGCTTAAAATGTTACTTTAATTTTTAAAAGAATATTTCTTAAAATTCTGTATTAAAATGTAGTTAATGATGTCAATTGCTGAAAATATAATAATTTGTATATGAAGAGTTTCAAACAAATAATTACACACACAAACACCATACAAAACATACACACAAATGTAATTGACAGAGTAAACGTTTATGCTAATTTCTACATGAGTGCCACAAAGCATGCACTTGACAAGCACGGCGTAATCGTGCATTTAATGACCTACCTTCATCATACACTCAAGAAGTATACTGCTGAACACGTTCCTCTGGTGCCAAAGTTTTGCCGTACAAGTCTGGGTTACGTTTTCTTTTTAATTCTCTCCAAAGCTTATGGGTTTTCCCTACTGTTTAACCTCGTCCCTCTCCGACCGAGAAAGCAAAACTATGTGTAAAGTGCTCATGTGTGACGGTGACGTCAAGAGTGTGGCTTACAAAACGGATTTAAAGCCAACTAGGTAAATCGGTAGTAAAGTAGTTCATGAGAAATCAAGTGCCTGAATCCTTGCAACAAGTTCGCACTGTGACCTAGGGGTGATGCGATTCATTAAGATGGCAGGGTACAAAACTTACACTAGATAATGTTGGGGTGATGGTACGTCCCACTATGATGGTAGAGAATAATTAACACTTGCACTGGGTGATACGATCTACTAGGATGGCAGGATACAATTCCACGCTGGATGATTTAGGATTGATGCGATACACTCGGATGGCAGGATACAATTCCACGCTGGATGATTTAGGTTGATGCGATACGCTAGGATGGCAGGATACGATTACACACTGGATGATTTAGGGTTGATGTTATCCACTATGACTGCAGGGTTCCATTACAGTTACACTTGATGATATAGGCGTGATATGATCCACTGGGATTTCAGGGTGCAATTACAATTAAACTGTTATAGATGTGAATGCATACTTCACATTTAAGTGCGCGAGTGGGTGAATAGCACGGTCACACGCATGAACACACATTTTTGTGTATGTGTATGCATGATTTTGAATAAACATACTCGTAAGAGAGTATGAGAAAGCCATGCCAAAAGTTAAGTGTATACATGAAATATATTTCTGTTCACTCTTATTTTAAAGTCAAATATAATTATTACCAAAAGAAGGAATAAACATAAGTATAAAAGATGTGTGTGTCTCATTTATGATTAATTTCAATAAAGTTACAAATTGTTACAAGTATTTAAGGCCTTATATAAAACATTTAAATTCAATAAATACATGTAATTACATATATCAGCATATTCAAGGCAAATAAATATGCATAATGGTAATCTAAGGATCTGAATGGATGGATGGATGGAGGATGGAGGAGTGAATTTGCATCGTTTCATAACATTATCTATTTAAATCGCTATAAGAAAAAGAAAAAAAGCAGTGAAGGACCAAGATGGTCTATTAAAAATAAGTGTACATTCCAAAGTACAAATTAAGCGCACAAACTGTACATGGCGTACATACAAGCAATAATGCCACCAACCAATTCAACCAACCTGACGATAATAGATCTAGAGACCATTCAAAGTGACGGATAATTTTAAGATGTTCATTTATTGTTAACTGAAATGTGAAATGTGAAATAAGCAAAGAGCTGTTCTCATTATGCAGTGTGTCGTGGCCCCAACCTTTATTCCTTACTTGTGCATTGCAGTCAGTATAGAGATAAAACAATATAATACTAAATCATGCATATACATACAGTCAAACAAAAATAGTGTCTAAATTGTAGCGTTTGCTTAGACTCCATATGGTACAAACAATAGCTATTGCTTTTTCCAGCGCTCCTAACAGAAGTATTAGTTTTATTATTTAAGTTGAATCTATCAAAGTTGCAATCGGGGTACCCTCTGCTGCACGCGCGTTAGACAACGCACGGACAACCAGAGTACTCTCCCTCTCTCATTCTCTCGTCACAGCGCACGCACACACTCGCACCCCCACCCACCCACCTACTAACTAACAGTGTTACACCTAGTCATGCAACATGCCAAGAAGTGCTGGACTTTCCGACCTTCTCTTGAACCACACACACACACACACACACACACACTTTCCCTAAACACGGCTCATACACGTGCTGTATGAATACAAGGTTGCAGCAAGCATCATCGGACAAATTACCCATCCCCACCCTGCACACAAACACAACCCAGTAAATGTTACATACATGCAGACAGAGAACAGTCTGAACTCTTCCACCCGTCTCATCCCACCCTCCCCACACGCCTCAGTAACTGCCGCATATCCCCTGCATCCGCTCCGTGCAAAAGCGAGTTGCATGCTGCCGTACCCTGAACAAATGAACACCGTACGACGACGAGCTGTGGTGAACATGATGCAACAGAGGGAAAGAAATAATGAGAAAAGATTACGAAGGTGAATACTGGGAAAAGTGTCATGCACAAAGAAAAGAAAAAGAGACAGACGATTCAAAACGAAAACTGAAAAGGTGCCTAGGAAAAAAGATGTGCGCCTTTTCAGAAAGCATGAATACGAAAAAAGAAAGAGCATGGCATGAAGTGGCGAATGTACTCACACAACTTGGGCGCAACACTTTTATGACAAAATGGGACAAGTGTAACTAATGATTCCTTATAACCTGCAATGCCAATAATAACAACAATAATAATAATATATTGCAAACAAAGTTCTCATAACCTCATCAAATTAAATGTTTAACTAAAATCACAACTAAAACAATGTCAGTATTTTGTTGATATTACATTAACTCGTAAAATATAATGAGATAACTGAAGTTTTCTCCAACAGGCTGTTGGTGTGCATGCGTTAGTGTTTGTGTGCGTGTGTGTGTGTGGGTTGGGGGTGTGTGGAATGGTACGGGTAAATATGCGTTATGAGTAAGTGTTGCAATATTTACCTGAATGAGAATATGTATATTTGTACGTGCTAATAGTGCATCATTTGTATAGGACTATAGGTTATAAACAACTGTTTGTCAACACTGACAATTTAAAAGTATACACACACTTTTAGTAGCATCATTTGTATAGGACTATATGTTATAAACA
This sequence comes from Sinotaia quadrata, assembly GCA_028829895.1. Taxonomy (NCBI): domain Eukaryota; kingdom Metazoa; phylum Mollusca; class Gastropoda; order Architaenioglossa; family Viviparidae; genus Sinotaia; species Sinotaia quadrata. The sequence continues at coordinate 4,949,915 of CM054178.1, forward strand.
ACTGTTTGTCAACAGTGACAATTTAAAAGTATACACACACTTTTAGTAGCACATTACACCTATAAAGCGTTATCTTTGTACAACATAACTGTGCTAGCATTAGATTTTGTTGTAATGAAGTGCTTGTACTAGATGTGTGTGCAAATTAACAAAGCATGAATATTGTGTCTGTCTGTCTGTCTATCTCTCTGTCTGTCTGTCCATCTATCTATCTAGGTACAGCTGATACAATATGTTTCAATATGTAGATAGGTACACTATGAATATTATGAATGAATATTATTATAAACCTATGAGTGGACATATGTGTATGCATTATATATGTATTTGAGTGTATAATAGACCGATAGAAGACAAATATATGGACAGACGGACGGACGGACGGGCTGGCTGGCGGGCATGCGTACATGCAGATAGGTGGATATGTGGGTAGGTGGGTGGATAGATAGAGATAGAGACAGAGAGAGACAGAGACAGAGACAGACAGACAGACAGACAGATAGATAGAGATGAACTAGAACAATACATTAAAATTAACACACCAACCCTACTAGAAATACAAGAATTGGGCCTCCAACCCAAAAACCAAAACCCAATTACAATAACCGGATATCATATCCCTCCAATATAAGCTACCTGACTAGCTGGGAGGGAGTTGGGGTGGGGTAGCCATTTATTCTAAAATAGGTACAATATTCACACCGACTAAAAAGAATTTAACAAACCAAACACTGAAATAATTTCAGCCCAAATAATAACAACAGACCAAAAAACCCTACACCATACACAACGTTTACATAGCTAACGAAGACCAACACACGCCGGACAAAATCACTGTACATACTCTAAAACTATTAGATGGACCAAGTACAATCATCTGCTGATAATTAAATGCACGTATCCCTCTCTGGGACGATTCGACCACACAAAAATCTCAGGGAGGGAAGACAATCGAACAATTGGTGGACGAAACATCTCTAGCAATAATAAACGACGGCCTTCCAACCCATACGTACCAGTATGAAAACGAATTACGAGAATAAGCGATCGGCCTAACTACAGTATCATCAGACATAGCTCACAAAACAAACTGGGAAACAGACAGAGACAAATTATTAGGGTCCGACCATCACTCAATAATATATTACGCCACTAAACACAATACACCCTGAAGACAAAGAAAACACTTTAATAATAAACATAAAAAATACGGACTGGGATAAATATGGAATAATCGCATAAAAAACAACCAACATAACCAACTGCACAAAAGACGAAGCCACAGAAACTGACAAAATTTTAAAGCAGCATCAAAAGAGCCTCTCCACCCCCCAAAAAAGAGAAATCAATAACCAGGTGTTTCTTGGTGGACTGCGGAATGTTCCGAGGCCACCAAAATTTTTTTACAGTATACAGAAAATATAAACGCACACAAGTGCCAGAAGATAAAAATAATCATAAAACCTCTACTTCACCAAACAACTAAACCGCCCATCTGGCATCTAAGTCCACCTAATATCAACAGAATGCTTGGAAAAGATAACTTTTTCACACTAATTAAAAATCTCTTTTTGCAACAGTTTTTTTTTAGTTTAATTCCTTGGAGTCCCCTTGGAACAAAGGGCCTCGACAACAGTTTTCCATCGCACTTGATCCTGGGCAGCCTTTTTCAGTTCACCCCAGGATAGGTTACAGCTTTTCATTACCTCATCTCCAGGTGGTCTTAGGGCGTCGGACCCGTCTCTTTCCCTGGGGGTTCCACTGCAAAGCCTCCCGGGTGATGTCCTATGGGGGTTTCCGCAGGATGTGTCCTATCCATCGCCATTTCCGCCTTGCAAACTGCTAAGGGGATCTTGGTTTGTCTGCTGCCACAAATCGGTGTTCTTTAGTTTGTCTGTCCACCTGATCTTCAGGTAGCCGTTGACAAATACTTGGAGCTTGTTGGTTAGGGTGTTGATGACTCTGCAGGTCTCTGAGCCATAGAGGACAGACTTAACGTTGCTGTTGAAAATTTGTAGGTTATTGCAGACAGACAGGGATGTTGACCTCCAGACTGGTCTCAGGATAATAAAGGCGTATCTAGCTTTCCCGATTCTGGCTTTGATGTCCTTGTCAGAACCACCTGATGCTGATACAATGCTGCCCAGGTAGGTGAAAGAGGTGACTTCTTTCAGCTCGCTGTCTCCAAGGGAGATTGGCTTCTGCTGCTTTTTTAACAGGGTCATGGTTTCAGTCTTTTTGCAACACGTGGATAAATATTACTCAGACTGGACTAAACAGACGGATCACATGACCCTACAAATGGTAAGACGGGAATAGGGATGTATATATCCAAAAAGAAGCTGAAATCAGCCTAAAAATTACCGACAACACATCAATATTTACAGCCCAGATGATGGCCATACTGACAGGACTGGTAAAAATAAAACCCCAAACAACAATTACTTAATAGCATTAGCAAATGATTCACTCTCAGCAGTAAAAGCCTTAGAAAATAACTCAGAACAAAGACCAGATATTAGTTATCTCATATTGGATCAGATAAACAAACTAAAATACAAAGGCAGCAAGGTAGACATTATATGGATCCCAGCCCACAACAATATACCAGGAAATGAAAAAGGAGACAACCTGGCCATTAAAGGATTGACATAAAATAAAGAACTAAAAACCATGATGTCACCACAAGAAAACTTAAAACTTACTGAATAAACAACGAGACAAAATCTGGAAGGACAAATATAACTAATTAGCGAAAGGCAGATGACATAAGATACTTAGAGAGACAAAACAATAAAAACAACCCCAACATACTGTAACTCAACGAAAAGTGACCAGACAAGAATAACAAGACTGCGACTAGGCAGCGAAAGATCTCACCACACAATAATTAAATGTAGCTGTGGACAACGATTAACATTTGATCACATACTAAAAAATTGTCAAATATTAGACCACAAAAGAAAATCATTTACAGAATATCTGATAGACAATGACATTCCAGCTACACTAGAAAGGATACTTAACACAAACACTCCCAAAAAATGTTCTGGCACGAGTGTCTCAACAAACTCAATAGCTTAATCACCAGTCACCCCTTTCACATACAGCTGTAAACAGGAAAGTAGAGAAGGGAAGTTTTTTCCATAACAATAAACCAAAACAACTAAACTGAAACCAAAACGCTCTCCTAGGCAGTCCGATGTGCCCCAACATGAAATAGATGGCTAGTGGTGGGAAGCTCAGTGTCGGGATAATTATATTCTCCCTATGTAAATATCATTATACCATCTAGGGCCAGATAAATAGTTATATTCCTTTATATATAATTTAGAAACTCTTCTTTTATCGTAGCGGTTGCTGGCTTTGTCCGCTAGTAAGCTGAGAATAAATCCGACATGAGGCACAGACCCCAAAATCCAGCCAGGAGGTGAGGCTGTTTGGTAGAGGAAAATCAGCCCAAAACAAATTCCCAAGATAATGAATTCTCTCATACCACTACAAAATGTGATAAATACGATGATAACGAACCCCCTCATACCACTACAAAATGTGATAAATACGATGATAACGAACCCCCTCATACTACTACAAAATGTGATAAATACGATGATAACGAACCCCCTCATACCACTACAAAATGTGATAAATACTATGATAACGAACCCCTTCATACCACTACAAAATGTGATAAATACGATGATAACGAACCCCTTCATACCACTACAAAATGTGATAAATACGATGATAACGAACCCCCTCATACTACTACAAAATGTGATAAATACGATGAGCAGGTCTCCCCATCCCAACCTACACAAACACATGGTCATAACCCCAACCATAATATAACCTCTCCCTCTCGTATCATAGCACAGGAGATATTACGACGAGGTTCTCAGACAATAAATATCTTTTTAAGTCATAGTTCTGAGATGTATTTAACCTTTATTATTATTCTTAGTTGTCTTGCCCTAGACACCTTGGACACAGCTCGCAATGCAGCCTAAAGGGGTGCCTTGGTTCCAGAGTGTAACTCAACTCAAACCATTGATTTATAATTTATTTCTCTGTCCCCCCCCCCTCCTCATGCACATGCACAAAAGCACACACACACACAAACACACACGCACGCACGCACGCACGCACACACACACACACACACACACACACACACACACACATATCGGTGCTGGTAATCTGCCACCAACTAGCCATTCACCGGGTATAAGTTGGGAGCTAGTGTATGATTGCACGTGTCAGTATATATGAAAGTAAGCATCTAAGAACGAGTGTAAAGAAAGGGTGTGCAACATGGTAATGTATATATGGTTGTTTTTTTATTCATCCCTACCCCATCGCACCCAGGTCTGTTCTTTTTCACACTCCGTCTGTGCCCCCAGTGATGCCCCTGCCGCCCCCTACGTCCAGGGCTTTACAAGTCCTAGGACTAGTCACCTAAAGTAATGATTGTGAGGTCCACCAAATACATAAATTAACTATACAGAACAAAATGACATAATCAACAAATAAAAAAGTATTAAAACAAATAAATAAATACCCACTGGAATCATGCAGAAACTCGCCTAATAAACAGGTAATCATAATAGAAGCTAAATTAACATAAATAAATCTAATTCAACCCTAGACAATTAAAACAAGGAAAAGAAAAAATATAATAATAAATTAAATTAAAAAATTAAAACAGCCTCAGAGCTATCACAGAAAAAGAGGGTGGGGGGAGGGAATCACCACCAACTTAGGCAAACACCAGAACAAGCGACTAGACACAAGAAAATCAGTACAACAACAACAACTACAGTAAAGATGCTGTCGTCATGGATGCTTATTACAACATTAAAGTTGACGTAGCCAGCAAGCCCAACCACTCTATCCCCTCCTCCCCCCAAAAAAAAACAAAACAAAAAACAAACAACTCCTCAGCGCGAAATCGCCGCAAGCCGGAAGCGCTCCCCAAACTCATAATCCAGATAGAGACCGGTAAGTGCCAATGCACAATAATAATATGTGGTCGTATGTCACTATTTACTTCTGTATACCAATGTATGTTAATTTCACATACGTGAATATACATGTATGTCACTATTTACTTCTGTATACCAATGTATGTTAATTTCATATACGTGAATATACATGTATGTCACTATTTACTTATGTATACCAGTGTATGTTAATTTCATATACGTGAAATGTATGTCCACCTGAATAATATATGCGCATGTGCGTACGATGGCGGGAAGTTTACAAAGCACATTTTAAGCCAGTGGCCTTGAAGAAAAGAACACTAGAGAGCCCCCAATCCTAATCAATACCACTCGATACAGTCAAGCCTACAAAAAGAATTGCCACGCTTGATTTCCGCCGTTTCTGCCTGAGATAATGCCGTGAACATTTAACACAAAGTATAATGAGAAAGACAAATTCGATCGGGCTATTTCTTTTCTCACGTTTTCAATCACCATTAGACATGCGTATCCACATTAAAGGAACATATCACATAAGCAGATATGTGATTATCTGCTTATAATCACAGATATATGAAAAATAATAATAATAAATTAAAAGTGGTGAAAATAATAAGTTTAAAACGGTGAAAAAATAATAATAATAATTTTGAAATGGTGAAAGAAAATAATAAATAAATAAAAGAGTGTGACAAAATAATCAAATTAAATAAGAAACCAAAGAAGTAGGTAGAAATTTTATTTTATTTCCTTCACTTAAAAGCTGTTAATGCAAAATGAATTTGAGAGAAGAAAAAGTGCGACAGCAAGCTGTTAGACAATAAACTTAATAGAAATCAATGAGTTAAACAAAGGAAACTTCCCTACCGTTCTGCTGGCTCGGCAGGTGCATGTCGTTGCTGTTGCTGGTGTCCTCGATAGTCAGGTGTTCGGCTAGTTCGGAGAGGCTATCATCCAGTGGGCGGCTGCCTTTGATGGTCCAGGACAGCCGACGCTTCAACTTCTTCATCATATCGGTCACGTTGACCGCCTCCTCTCGTCCGCGCGATTCATGCATGGGGCGACTTCAGGTAGGGGGCGGTGGTCACTGCCTACTCCCATCTTATGCCATGGTGGCAGGGGTGTGCGCCACTAACCTTGATACAAGAGAATTCATGTATTATGTTTATTGTTTACAGACACAATATGGCTTGGTAGCATTTATTTCTTCTGTCACAATTATTACATTTACAGGCACACAACATGGCTTGGTAGCATTCATTGCTTCTATCACAATCATTACAACATTTACACAGTGTGGCTTGGTAGCATTCATTACTTTTGTCAAAATTGTTATAGCATTTACACATGTAGCATTGACTACTTCTCTCAAAATCATTCCAGTATTTACAGTCAGAGTATGGCTTGGTAGCATTGACTGCTTCTCTCAAAATCATTCCAGTATTTACAGTCAGGGTATGGCTTGGTAGCATTGACTGCTTCTCTCAAAATCATTCCAGTATTTACAGTCAGAGTATGGCTTGGTAGCATTGACTGCTTCTCTCAAAATCATTCCAGTATTTACAGTCAGGGTATGGCTTGGTAGCATTGACTGCTTCTCTCAAAATCATTCCAGTATTTACAGTCAGGGTATGGCTTGGTAGCATTGACTGCTTCTCTCAAAATCATTCCAGTATTTACAGTCAGAGTATGGCTTGGTAGCATTGACTGCTTCTCTCAAAATCATTCCAGTATTTACAGTCAGGGTATGGCTTGGTAGCATTGACTGCTTCTCTCAAAATCATTCCAGTATTTACAGTCAGAGTATGGCTTGGTAGCATTGACTGCTTCTCTCAAAATCATTCCAGTATTTACAGTCAGGGTATGGCTTGGTAGCATTGACTGCTTCTCTCAAAATCATTCCAGTATTTACAGTCAGAGTATGGCTTGGTAGCATTGACTGCTTCTCTCAAAATCATTCCAGTATTTACAGAGTGTGGCTTGGTAGCATTGACTGCTTCTCTCAAAATCATTCCAGTATTTACAGTCAGAGTGTGGCTTGGTAGCATTGACTGCTTCTCTCAAAATCATTCCAGTATTTACAGTCAGAGTGTGGCTTGGTAGCATTGACTGCTTCTCTCAAAATCATTCCAACATTTACAATCACGGTGCGGCATTCATTGCTTCACAAATCTTGTGATAGGGAAAACACGTAAACGCTCAAACAATTAGAACGACTATATATAATTGCGCTAGAAAATAAAAATAAAGTTCAAGTCATCTACTGTATGTAATACCGTAAGTAGGGCATTAAATCATGTGAGGTACGAAAATGCGGTTCCACGTATTACGTTTAATAGGTAAACTGAGGGGTTCGTGTGCGAAAATGTAACGTACGAGATAAGATATAAGTGGCTTGCATACGAAAATGTAACGTACGAGATAAGATATAAGTGGCTTGCATATGAAAATGTAACGTACGAGATAAGATATAAGTGGCTTGCATACGAAAATGTAACGTACGAGATAAGATATAAGTGGCTTGCTTACGAAAATGTAACGTACGGGATAAGATATAAGTGGCTTGCATACGAAAATGTAACGCACGAGATAAGATATACGTGGCTTGCATACGAAAATGTAACGTACGAGATAAGATATAAGTGTCTTGAATACGAAAAATAATGTAAAAGTGTGAATCCAGGAATGTTTTGTGTTCTTTCCCAGAAAATAAAGTGTGTCTACATACTTTTTCAAATCGTTGTACAAAGTGAGCTAGCGTTTTCTTTCATTTGTTAAAGGCGCAATCTCTCTTTTAAAAAAGATGAATATCCATATAATTAAATACTCCTATAGAACATTTGCTTAACAATCTAACTGTAACTAAAATCAACTCTGCTAGCAAAAAACTTATAGTCAAATCCTAAAATTAATTGGATTTGAAGCCGCAAAATTACCTTCTTTCTTTTCCTTTTTTCTTTAAAGTTTAAATCTCCACATAGATAGATAGGGTGGTGGACAGTTGTGTACCTTAAGATGACCACTTTCTTCGTTTTTTTTAAGTGTCTTCTCAATTATTTTAATAAGGGAAAGGGTTGGTGAATTAATTCTGTACAATAATGTATCGTGTAAATTTAAACTCTAGCATAAACCTGTGTTGCTGAAAGTATAATACTTGAAATTCCTATTTACTTTATACCACCTATTCTGTGTTGCTGAAAGTATAATACTTGAAATTCCTATTTACTTTATACCACGGGCACCGAAATCGAGTACAGCCGATCAGTCTAATGACTAGCCACCACCCCCACCCCAACCCCGCAAAAAGCAACGAAAACGCATGCGGTTGACCGCATCCTCCGCTATTTGGTCGTTGTTTACTTTTTACATGGAAATATCCACTGTTTACGCGCATATACTATTTGCGGTGCCAAATCCTATGACCGTGTGACGAAATGATCTCAATTTAGTATTAGAGATATGGTATCTCATTTCAGTATTACAGAATTATATTATCCCAATTCAGTATTACAGGAATTATAAATATATTTATGAAATTTAGTCGGATTACAGAAAAGAACTTTAACTATTGCTTCTCAGTATCGATAGACTACAATATAGTGAGTTTAAAATTCGATATATTTTATGCAAATTCTTTATGATAATGAAACAAAGTGGAAAGACATGTAGCCGTGCTGAAGAACACATTTATAGCTACAGAAATCTATGGAATATTTCACCGGTTTGAGAAGGTGTAGACGCCTCACCTCAGGTCACAAATAACAGCCTTGCGGTGAGAAATTTGAAAGAGTGTATACTTAAAATTAGTGTATGGTTAATTAAGAAACAAAAAGCTGGCAATAATTATTTTCAGAATATATTTCTGGCATAGTAAATTTGCCTAACCCCATTTCTAAACTTAATTGTTATATAAATTGTTAAATGTCAACGTGACAAGGTCGTGGGCACTGCTTGTGCATATATTTTAAGTGTCAATGTTGAAGTAAACAACTCAGGTAAAGAATGTGCTAGGCTTGCTAATGGAATCTAAACCGGTTTTAGGTGGATGAGTAGTTTTTATTATCCAATGGTTAAGATTTACAAGAATGAGACCAACCAATGGGTTGAGAACAAAAGTTTACTGATGTAAAGAATTCTATTGTCTAATCACTTGAATTCGGTGTAGCAAAAGTCTGGTCATGAAAAGTGGCTGTTAGCTTAATGGTGAGTTAACTGACTGAGAGAGAATGGACTTAAAAATATTTTGTGCATTTTGCTTTTGATATGTTATACTTGTGTTTTACGTAGAGTAAGTATTGTGTGAGTAGACTATTTCTTCTACAAGTCCGGTCATGAAAAGTGGATTGTTAACTTAATGGTGAGTTAACTGACTGAGAGAGAATGGACTCAAAAATATTTTGTGCATTTTTCTATTGATGTGTTATATGTGTGTTTTACGTAGAGAAGTATTTTATGCGAGTAGACTATTATTTCTACAAACTGTGAACTAAGATGCTCGCATGTACTATGCTAAACACTTGACATTGTTTCTAGTGAATACATTCATAAAATTAATGTGCTCATTTATTATACTATATGGTGGATCGGACTAATAAATGTTGTTGCAGGAAACTGTAAGATGAGACTTCAATGTAAGAAAGAATGGAGTTAGAGATAACTAAACTGGAAACTTAGTGTTTGTCCCCTGATTATATTTTACCGGGGGAAAAGCAGTTTTCACCAGAATCTCTTGGTATACTGATTTATAAACTGCTACAAGAGAAACAGCTACCCCAGTGTGTAAGTGTAAGGATGCACTCTGTTAATATAGTGTGGCAAAGTATGATCTACTACATGTGGAATTTCTGGTACAAGGACCTTATTGGAAATTGCTACATTGTTCTGCTTGAGGGAGAAAATATGACTAACGAGCACCAGAGAATAGTAGCTCATCAGTGAACTACAACATGCAAGAGAAACAATGGAAGTGACAATACAATTGTGACAAAGAAATATATATGATTAACACTAGAATCTCATTATTCCATTTCTGTTCTCTGATAAGAACCATCCTGTGATTCATATTGACATTTATATGCTGAATTGTGTTAGGATATAAGACTGTATAGCATTGAAATTATTCAAACATGGGTTTTGTGGAAATACTGATGACAAGTAATCTTTTTCACTGTATTTGTTATGTGTATTGATTGTTGATTTAATAAATGCATTGTTAAATTTATTGACCTTCTTACACATATTTATATCATACATTGGAGAAGAAAAGTGGGTTGATTGGGGGTTTGTTAAATATAGATTAAAACGTGGATTTATCTTCTCCTTTAGTAAGAAGTTTTCCACCTACGGAAATATTATGTGACGGTAAATGTTTGTCTTTAATGTTGTGGAAGAGAGAAAACGTGTACAGCGCCCACATATCTGCCAAGTGAGAGAAAAGAGTGTTGTCTTCTAGAGAATTATTAATAACATAAATTAAGATTCTCATCACTCATAATTAGTTATGGAGTTATGGATGATTAATTAATAATCATCATCATAACTAGTGTCACAATATTCTTTCAGAACAACTGCTACATTCAAACACTTATTTAGCACCCAAGAGCAATGAATGTGAAAGAGTTCAAAATTAACTAACATTGGGAATAAATTTCATGATGATGATGATGATGATGATGATGATGATAATGATGAAGATAATGGTGATTATGAATATATTAGACAACTGTGACATGAAAAAATGCTGGCAAATATTACAACATTATAAACAATGTTGTGGTTAAGAACAAAAACCAATGTGAAAAAAATACAAACAATTCAAAATGTGTAAATTTATACACAACGACAAAAATTAGTAAAGCAGGTCGTTGAAAAATTTATGTACATCCCTGCTTACAACGAACAAGGGCAAGATGCAACTTTAATTCAACTATTATTGATGGATAATCTTTGAATTCAATTGTATATCTATATAGAAAAACTTTAATTTTACTGGTATTTATGGAAAACTTCTTAATTCAACTGAATGTTGATAAATACTGCTGTAACTCTACTGATAAAAATATCTTAATTTAAATGAACTGTAAAATTTTAGTTCTACTGGTCCTTATGGAAACCTCTTAATTCAAATGAACACTAGTTTAGTTCTACTGATTGTCAGAAGGTAACATTTTAATTCTACTGGTACTTATGGAAATACCTTTGAATGTAACAACATCGATATAAAGCCACTTTAATATGATACTCATAAGAAAGCATTTCAATTCAAATGGATGTCGATGAGGTGCCACTTTAATTCAACTGGTACTTTTTTTTTTTTAATGAATTCTAGTGATCGTCGGCCAAGTGACATTTTAATTCTACTTATGGCAAACGTTTGATTTCAACAATATCGGTAAGAAGCCAATTTAATTCTACTCTCACGTATGAATTTAACTGTATGTCGGTAAAGTGTCACTTTAATTCTACTGGTACTTATGGAATACTTCTAAATTCATCTCAACTTCGGTAAATGCCACTTTAATTCTAGTCATGAAAAATCTTTCGATTCATTTGAGTGTCGGTAAGGTGTCACTTTAATTCCACTGGTCTTTATAGAAAACCTTTGAATATAACTGTGGGTCAATCAACAGAAACAATATAAGGGCATCCAATTTCAACTCACTTCCGAAACTCATATATATTATGCCAATCAAAACACACATCATCCAATAAAATTACACAGGAAGTACAATAAGGAACTAAATCTGGTCTAACCAGAGTGTGGCTTCATTGCTCATATACCAGCCAGAGGGCTGTACAGTTTCCAGAAAAACGCTCGCTTAAAATACCACGTGCAGTCACTGCCTTTCTCTCCGCTGACTCAGGCACAGAGAAATACTGTTGTCGGAGTTTATATCAACATTTTCGGACCCAACAGACTCGATTATTATACTCAAAGTCAATCCGAAGACTAACACAAACTATCTTAATATTATTATTGTCCCAAGATTAGCGTATTAGGTATTTACGGAGATAGTGGGTGAGGGGATAACTCTGGTACTGAATGAGTAAGAGTCGCTTTCTATTGTTGACAATAAAATATCAGACGACATCATTACTGGTTCAGTGTTGAAAAAAAAAAATGCAATCGCATCAAGGAAGTCTCTAAAAATTAAATTGAAAAACCCAATCTTATTATAGCATATACACGCCCGATCAATTGTAGCAACCAATGAGGGAGTAACATTATTTCAAACAGGAGCCACCTTGAGAGATTCACCTATTCCATTTACATTATAATGACTGTTCAAATCGTCGGAATGGTTTCCTGTTGTTTGAAACCAAATAAGTCACTGCTCTGGACTAATACTCTCAAATATAAGATCAGCAATGCCACGACGAACACTTCTCGCGAGGCTATTCTTATGGGGAAGAGTCCTATGAAACTAAATAATGCCCAGAAATAACCCATCTCATCAACTATTCACAATTTCAGTACAGGACGAGGACCGAAAATGGAAGGATGGCAAACAAGTGGACTCTCTCTCTCTCTCTCTCTCTCTCTCTCTCTCTCTCTCTCTCTCTCTCTCTCTCTCTCTCTCCCGTCATCCCTTCCCCTCCTACAAATCAAGAGAACTGCCTTGTAAACAAAAAGGATACAATTTCTGGCTTGACCTAGTGATCTCCATTTTAAAAGATTGTAGGTCGTCAAGTGTGACGTCATCACTGAGTAACCTGAATTCAAAACCGAGAATGACTTCAAATCTGAGCTTGAACGAAACGTGTCAGCTGGGCAAAAGTGCTTTCGATAATTTTTTTTCTTTTTAAATAGCAGCAGGAAAGTCTGATGTACCTTAAAGATAACGAGAGGTATCACTTTCCAGTAAATAATATTCTTCTTCTTGATGGATGTGTGCAAGGAAGGAAGGTGGCTGGGTGAACAGTTGAGGGGTACAAAAAGGAGTGTGTGGGAAGGGAAATACTCCGTAATTCTTTTTTAATTTTAATCTACGAAGACCACACGCGTGCGAACTGACAAATGCGAAGGCACACACATTCATGTTTAAGATCTCATCCAACCCCAACCCCCTAATGTGTGGATTAAATAAAATTATACTAGTCAATGATTCTCATGCTTGAGTTTAATGTTATGTACAGACGGTTGTGAAGGTAGCCGAGAGTCTGAATGCTGAACTATCGTCCTGGTAATTTTGAGATCACTGGTTCGAGACCCAATCCCGATAGGTGACGCGTAGACACAAGATCGATCTAGCTAAAACACTTAATGCTTTTTTCCAAACGACACAAGATCTATCTAGCTAAAACACTTGATGCTTTTTTCCAAACGACACAAGATCTATCTAGCTAAAACACTTAATGCTTTTTTCCAAACGACACAAGATCGATCTAGCTAAAACACTTAATGCTTTTTTCCAAACGACCCAAGATCTATCTAGCTAAAACACTTGATGCTTTTTCCAAACGACATAAGATATATCTAGCTAAAACACTTGATGCTTTTATCCAAAACATACAAGATCTATCTAGCTAAAACACTTGATGTTTTTTTCCAAACACGTTCTCCCTACCTGGGGATTGTCAAATTGCGCACCAGTTAAGAACTGCGTGCAAAGAGGTATTATCTACGCAATAAAATTCAATATTAATTAATGCTATCACATTATATCTATATTTTGACTAATCAAATAATTTCATTAAAAGAAAAGAAATTCTAGACAATGTGTGTTTAATCTTGAACTTGTGTTGCATTGATATTTATTTTACAGCACTCTGAATGCTACATTCTATACGTTGGTATACTTTGTAACAAACTGACTTTTGCTCTTTGTGCCGACTGGGCAATCTGCTAGAGAGACTATATAATTATAATAAAATACTTTCACTGTTTATAGAAAAGCAACAAACTATTATAATAAACTTGAAAATTTTAATGAAACACTTTAGATGCTACAAGGATTGTTTACATTTTGCAATAAGTTTATATTAAACGCAAAATCTGAAAATGATCCAAATGTTTTGGGAATAAGTTTGAAACAAATAATTAAAACGATACAGAGTGTTGTAGGTCTGGTGTGTGTTCACTATACACCATTACAAATAATCAATACTGATAGGGTGTTATATGTCTTATATATTGCCCGCTTTACACCATTAAAACTGAAACATTACTAACAGACACAGATGCATGGCTTGTGAATTGTCCTTCAAATAAACCACTAAAGTCAGACAACGCTACTGTTAGACGAGTTTGGCTTTTGTGCCTCTCTGTAGTCGCCATTAAAGTAGCAAACACTACAAGTAATAAAATATGAACTCAAAGCAGTGGTGTAAAACTTTTATCGTGCCCTCTACATGCATTAAACAATACATCATCACTCTACATGCATTAAAACAATACATCATCACTGGTGACACAGCGACTCACGATATGTGCTCTAATAAAAGACACTGCTCTTTACTAATATTATTATTAGGCATTACTGTTAGCGTTTACACAGCTCTGTGTATATTAATTTATTATGTGAATCAGTACCGCAACTGTCAAGTCTATAAATAGATATATCCATAAATTGCATCATGTCGGAGAGAAAGAGAAGTTTAAGGGCGTAGTGAATACTAGTGTTTGTGTCTGCTCTCGAGCGTTATCTGTTTTTGGAGTGTGCTCATGTAGCACCAAGGAGAGTTATCTTTCTTGGAGTGTGCTCATGTAGCATCAAGGAGAGTTATCTTTCTTGGAGTGTGCTCATGTAGCATCAAGGAGAGTTTCCAACCTCTCACCTCCGGCACTACAGCTAAGCCAAGGTGAAGAGTTTGCGAAATATGTACAACAATTTGTTTATACCAATTGCTGTTATTAATATACTGTATAACTTTGCAGTGGCATCATATTTTTTTAATCGACAGAGAACGTGATAGTAATACATATATAAAATTATTATGGTTTTCATAAATAATTTTGTCACATAACATACTAGAAATTGATAGTGCTTGTATAAGTGTTGCGGTGTCACAAGTATTTCATCGCAAGACATACTAAGGTCGTGATTCATCCATCCGTCCGTCCATCCATCAATCCATCCATCGATCCATCCACCTACCTATCTACTTATCTTATCCATACATACATCCATCTATCAGTCTCTCTGCCTATCTCTCTGTCTCTTCGTAAAAAAACAAAAAGAACTTCAGCGCTGCATGATTATAAATAACTTTGTCGTAAAGTATGCAGTATTTGATATGTGTCAAATTCAGATAATCTTACTATTAGTACTTCTGTGATTATAAATAAGGTCCTAGGATGAAGACACGTTCGGTAATTGAGGTAAGTATTGCCACAATCAACTTAAAATCAATTTCATGTCTGGTTTATCTACTTCTACTCGCAAACTAATGTTTCTTAACAAAATATAGCTTCAAATAATATATGACCTGTCCATGGAGAGTGCGTTTCCATTTCAAGCTGACAATGTATTGCATCTTTCTAAGGAGAACCAATATAACAAAACATTAAGAGATTGTCTTTTTTTACTTATTTAGTTATTAACTATACCTACTGACGAAAACAACGTCACTCTAGAGGGCCCCTCGTGATTGAAATAAAAAGATAACTCTGACGAAACACTGCGACAAGAGAGCGTGTTTGAGTGACTGAAATAGAAACCTACCAGACAAGATACTATGTCATAAACAATCTCTTAAAGAGAGTCCTGGAGTTAACGGTAAACAGAAATTATTCTTACAACGAAAACAAGTCTTAGTATTTCACATTTCAATCTATGTAACATTAAAACTATTTAGGTACTGAATTAACTAAATTCTATGACAGTAAAAGTGACTGGCATAGCATTAAAACTATTTAAGTACTGAATTAACTAAATTCTATGACAGTAAAAGTACTTACGTATAGTGATTGGCATAACATTTAAACTATTTAAATTGTAGCGAATGACATGATATTCAGGAGTATCCAAGTACAGTGACTAATATGGCTTTCAAAGTACCCAAGTTCTGTGACTTGCATGACATCCCACGTGCCCAAGTAAAGCGACTGACATGACTTCAAATTACTCATGTACAGCGACTGGCATGACAATCAAAATGTGGTAAATTTGCCTATCTCTATTTCTAAACTTAATTGTTATATAATTGTTAAATATCAAAGTGACACGACCTTAGGTACTATTTATGATGATATTTTCAAGTGTCAAAGTTGGAGTAAACAACTCAGGTAAAGAATATGCTAGAAATTGCTGATGCAATCCAAACCAGCTCCAACTGGATGAGTAGTTTTTCTGACTAATACTTAGTAATAGTCTCATATCTGTTCAACCATATGTTGGAGAGATAGTGGGTGGATGGTTGGGGCTCGCTAAATATAGATTAAAGACAGCTTTATCTTCTCCTTTGGTAAGAAATGTTCCACCTATAGAAATATTGTGTGACAGGTAATGTTTGTCTTTAATGTTGTGGAAGAGAGAAAACGTTTACAGTGCCCGCATATCTGCCAAGTGAGAGAGACGAGTGGTGTCTTCTGGAGAATTATTATAACATAAATTAAGATTCTATCACTTGCAATTAGTTATGGATGATTAATAATAATAATAACCATTAAACATGGTGGCATTGGTGTCACCCAAAACACACAAGTACAGCAACTGACATGACATTAAAAGTACCCAAATACAGCGCCTGACGTGACTTAAAAGTACCCAAGTACAGTGACTGACGTGACTTAAAAGTACCCAAGTACAGTGACTGAATGATATTCAGTATATTATGATACGAATGCTGTATTTACATTCAAAAACTAAATTATATTTGCTTACATGACATTTAAACAATTTAGATACAGTGATTGAGAATTCATACAAATATTTAAGTATAATGACATACACGTCTACAAATTATTGACACAGTGAAAGACACGTCAAGAAAACTAATAGCATACAATGACTGAAATGTTATACATACTATTGACATACAGTGATTGATACGTCACAAGAAATTCAAGCACAGTGCATGACAGGTCATATAAGTGATTACATACAGTGACTGACACGTCAAACAGACTAATGAATAAAATGTCTGGCACCTCATGGTCATACAGCGACTAACAAGTAATACAAGATGTTAAGTATAATGACTTGAAGTCATACAGAAAAATACTGATCAACAGCGACAAACAGTAATTCAAGCTGTTTAAATCTGACTGACGCTATTAAAATACTGACGTACAGTAATTAAGCTGTTGACGTCATACAAAATAATGAGGTACAGCAACTAACAGTAATTCTAACTATTTAAGCATGACTGACGTCATACAACATACTGACGCAGAGTGTTTAACGATAGTCCAAGCTGTTAGAATATAATGTCTGACAGGTTATTCTAAATACCTGGCGTACAGTAATTAACAGTAATGTCAATCATTAGACCATAGCAACTAAATGCCGGTCAAACTACACGTATTTAATTGCAATGATGGAAAATGCAAAACTTTACTGAAAAATTAACAGCCAAGAATGATAGACGTATTTAATTTTGATGTGGCCTTAAAGCTACAAGAAGCAGCTGACCTAGAAACTAAAATATGCACGCTAACTTTGTGATCCTGGCTCCTGATGAGGTCTGTGATCAATCACATGCCAGTTACGACAGCAAGCGAGTGCATCCTCACCTTAAAGCACAACATAACCCCTTGAGTGTGGCGTTTTAAAACGAAATAACAATATCATCGGAATTTCATTTAAAGTACTACTCAAGTTTTAAAACTACCTTAAAAGCATACTACTCAAGTTTTAAAACTACCTTAAAAGCATACTACTCAAGTTTTAAAACTACCTTAAAAGCATACTACTCAAGTTTTAAAACTACCTTAAAAGCATACTACTCAAGTTTTAAAACTACCTTAAAAGCATACTACTCAAGTTTTAAAACTACCTTAAAAGCATACTACCTATGCATCCAAAGCATCGACACCTTAGTCACACCCTCAATCAATGATAATACAGTTATGAACATGCAACCCACTAAACTATCAAGCCATTAAGTCACTAACCAAACCATTTATCAGTCGATTCTACCCTTACTAACATGCTACCCACTAAACCAAACCATCAATCAACAGATCCCGTCCTTAAAATTAGCATACTCATCATCCTACCAACCAACCAACCCTAATGTCAAATCCATCATAGCAGTTCATGCAAACAGCCCAATACACCAATAGAATAGAGATAATATAACAAGTTCGGAAAGTTCCCAGGTGAGCCAAAACCAGGAAATGGAAATTCTACTAGGTAGAGAAATAGGTCAGGTCACATTAGTATCTCCTAACAGCTCCATAAGAGCTGACTACATCAAACACAACCTTTGTTCGTGCAAGCAATCTGCCTTACTTTTCATGCAAATATCAAAGCAAAGCACCGAGGACCTGTTTTCCAGCGAAAGCCTTACATTATACAGATATTTTTCAATTATTATTATTTTTAAACAGTAGAGTTATAGGTAAGATGATGTGTGTGCCTCTCTCTAGATACAGGCAACCTATTATATAATTATTAGCCTTCTGCAAATGTATTCTTCATTGCACTCAATTTTATTTAAACAAGAAAAACTATAAATAATTATATTTTTTCTAATATTATTTACTTTCACTATTTTTCTTTTACTTTAGTGAAATAAGTTGATTTTACAGCAATGAAGCGCTGAACAAGTAAAACTAAATGTGATAGAATTTATAAAATGTTATATATAATAGCTTTTCATAATTTTGATTGTAATGTTCTATTTTAGAGCTACCTGCTGTATTCTTCATTTTACCATTTGTGAAATAAAGTTTCTCTCTTGTTTTGAAACATTTAAATTTTTAAAACAATCATTTATGGAAAGGGGTGATAGTTATAAACTTTGAGATACTACGCTACAAATGAGTATATTCCTATCTCGGTTTTGTCTTCTACAAGCATGGCCTGAACATTCATTCTGGGCATAATCTTTTCACCTGGGCCAAGGTAGGCTCCAGCCCTTCTTATCAAGGTGGCCCCTGGTACTGTTTGGTTTTGGTTCCATCCTTATCTCTGCCAGTTTCCTGTAATTCCCTATACTGTCCTGGCATAGATCCCAAAAGGAGCTGGCCCCTGCCCTTACGCCCTTGCTACTCTTTCTCAGGAGCTTTTAATATATATATAGTTACAGAGGCAACTATTACCAAAATTATTTCCTTTGATAACTGGAAACTTTTGCGCTAAATATTATCAGACAGCATAAATACTAGTATATAGATCATTTAGATGCATTACAATATGTATGTAATTATAAGATGAGATAAACAAACTGATGGACATACACAGTCAATCAGAAGACATTCAAAAAAATCAGACAGGAGACAGATGGATGGACGGACGGACGGACGGATGGATGGATGGACAGACGAATGGACATGATAGATAATAGACGGACGGATGGACGGACGGACGGACGGACGGACAGACAGACAGACATATAGATAGATAGATAGATAGATAGATAGATAGATAGATAGATAGATAGATAGATAGATAGATAGATAGATAGATCACTGCACCCGTTCATACAGACCAAACTTAACGCAAATAATTTAATTTATAATAGTAACAGGTGTAGTGTTTAGTTTTTAATATAATTAAGTAATAACAAAAAGAATAGCACCCTCCCAACGATAAGAATAACAACAAAAATAATATTAACTTATGACAACTTTAAAGTATTTTCTATATTTAAACGTTATCAGTCTCAGTATCTAAAATAATCTAAGCAAAAACTTTCTAGCCAGCAGGTGTGAAGGTCGATTAGGTACTGACCCACAAACAACATCTGCAGGTTCCATGCTACATAATCCTTCAAGGAAAAGATGCTGATTGAATAATTGAATAATGGTCGGGCCAATGTTAAATGCCATTCTTTCAAGAAGTTAGCGTTAACGACTTATCAACATGCGAGCGTGCTTTTGGGGGGTATTCAAGGCGCTGTTTTGGGATCAACCCTTTTCCAACAAGGAAGTATAATCTGAAAAACAATAAAACTTTTAGGTAATGTCAACACATTTTTGTCTTCCTTTTAGAGGAAGCACTATAATTGTGTGACCGAGTGCATATGTCACAACTCTTTTAGGCTGTTTCTATATTATGTTTGTAGCCAAGTGGCTGAAGTGAGTAAATGGGCAGGTGCAGTTTATGAATTAAACTGCATTCACTTAAGTGTAAACTCAACAGTATGTAATAGCAATAACAACAAGAAGCTGGCTGATCTTTTTTCTTTTAAGGCATCTACAACTGAAAGCATATCTGATCTGTTATCAATATGTTCCTGTTAACACAATCAACATCAACAAATATCAGCTCGTTCATTATCACAATAAGGAACTGATTTCTGGACAGGCAAAAGAAAAAAAACGAGGCAAGAAACTGCGGGGCAAGGGGAAAGGAAAAAAGGGGATGGTGGTGAAATGAGCTGACTAAGAGTTTCTCCGCGCACCCTCGCCGCCAGCAGATTTTTTCTAACTTCAGACAGGTAGTCTCTGCATACTACAATTCCACTTTCCAGAGAAAGTAAAATATCGAAACTTATTTCACATCGCTACTCATACTGTACCATTCCGCTAACTTCTTCAAGACTGCTACCAGCTGTCACACTGTCAAATCTTTAAATTAGTTCAAGACTACCATTAGTTATCAAGCTGTCAACTCTTTAAACTAGTTCAAGACTGCCATCAGTTATCACATTGCTACCAGTTATTACTGTCAAAACTTTAAACTAGTTCAAAACTGTTACCAGTCAAATCTTTAAAACATTCTTCACTCACGAATATTTACTCTTATTTCCTTTCTATTTGAAAACAATGGCTTTTTTTTTAACTAAAAATACGAATAAAGATCTGCAGAAGCATAATCATTAGGAAAGCGAAACTAAAAGTACAACAATCGAAAGGGGAAATTAATCAAACCACCCACACCTTCCCAATCCATTTTTTGTATAAAAGTAAAATGAAAAATCTACGGAAGCAAATACGTCTACAATGAACACAAAGCATTTAATCCAAAACGAGTTTCTCTAACATTTCTCAGTCCTCTATAGCAAAGATCAGGGCCCAGATAGCCCTGTACTTTTTTATATTTCTCTCTTCTCTATAGCAAAGGTCAGGGCCCAGATAGCCCTGTACTTTTTTATATTTCTCTCTCCTCTATAGCAAAGGTCAGGGCCCAGATAGCCCTGTACTTTTATATTTCTCTCTCCTCTATAGCAAAGGTCAGGGCCCAGATAGCCCTGTACTTTTTTATATTTCTCTCTCCTCTACTGCAAGATTCAGAGCCCAAGTAACCCTGTACTTTTACATTTCTCAGTTCTCTATTGCAAAAGCAGCCCCGTAGTTTAACATTTCTCAGTTCTCTATTGCAAAAGTAATGGTCCAAGAAGCCCCGTACTTTAACATTTCTCAGTTCTCTATTGCAAAAGTAATTGTCCAAGCAGCCCTGTGCTTTTACATTTCTGTCCTTTATTCTAGAAGTCAGAACCCATAGCCTTAAGAACGAACCACTTACCTTCTGCATGGGTGCAGAATGGCAGAATGACTGACAGAAATATTACACGTTTACAAGAGAAAGAGTAAAACCATATTTCCATTAAATAGATGTTCTCTTTCATACTATATAGCCGTCACGTGTTCAATGTACCAATGTAATGTTTTACTAACGAAGGGATCTATTTAAAAGATAAAAGGTGTATACTAATAAGCTCATCATGTCTATCTTAATATAATATAATATAATATAATATAATATAATATAATATAATATAATATAATATAATATAATATAATATAATATAATATTTCTTATTCTGAGAGAGAATTTTTTTATCAAAGGAGAACATTCAATTGATCACATAGTTTAACAATTTCTACCAGGTATTTAGTGAAGAAGGGACCGCACTAGTTTCTCACTTAAGAAACCTGGGTTCGATCTTCGATGAGGGTGAAAAAAGTATGGGCAATTTTTATAGCGCAAGAAGGTAGGCCCTCAGTATTTAGCTTGTCGAACAGGTCCCCAAAAATTTGAAGAAAACAGTTAGATGACAGTTTGAAATTATCCATAACCTGAATTGTAAAGATCTCATACACTACAAATCCCTTGGCAGTTTAAAATTGGAAAATGTCAACAGTTGGCGTCTGAAGGAGCAAAATTGCAACTGAAAACCCTCCACCAAAGGAAAAAATAAAATCTCTCGTCCAAAATACAATCTGATGCTTATAGTTATACCAACCTCAGAAATCAAGCTGGAGGATATGAAAAAGGCTAACTGACTGAACTATTTTTGCTTAATGTCTGTCCACTTCCAAAGTTAGATGCTTTTGCAAAATATTGAGCATTGTTTACCTGAGACAAGGCTGATTCAAGTGAAAGAGAAAAGATCAGGAAAGGTGGAGAGAGAGAGAGAATAAGGTGATGGAGGGACGAATTTAGTTAACTCTAATAAAATCAACAAGGGAATTAATCACCCGGGAAGAAGAGACAAGGAGGTAAAAACAGGCTTGCAATTCCAACGAGGATTCAAATCTTGCATCGTCAGATTCTGTACAAACGTATTTGCCTTAATTGAGGAGACTGTTACCTTCTGAACTTCTGCGTGCGACATTCAACAAAACAAGCGAGATGCTCAGTGATAATTATAGCTTTGGTCGTGATTTACCCCCCCCCTCTCTCTCTCTCAGACACCACTTCACAGTCTGTTGGCTGCACCATGCACGACAGATGGCAAAAGAGAAACAGCTACATAATTAAAAAGTTCAATTTTTTACAAGAAATTGTTTGGGGAGTTTGATTAATCACAATATGATATTTTTAAAGTAATGTATTACACGAACAGAATTAAGTGTGTCTTTGATAAACAAATATTTACTATATTCTACTTTCACTTTTGCATTTTTACCAGTGCAATATACAAGAGTGAATTTCTTATAGTTATACTTCAAAGCGTAATATCCGAGTTAATTTTGCGTATTTGTCATAACCACACTACTACTTTAACAATTAACCATAGAGAAATCACCAAGTTAATTTAGCGTCCTTGTCATAACCACACTACTACTTTAACAACTAACCATAGAGAAATCATGAAGTTAATTTAACGTCTTTGTCAAAACCACAGTACTACTTTAACAACTAACCATAGAAAAATCACGAAGTTAATTTAACGTCCTTGACATAGCCCTATACTACACTTTTACTGATCACACTGATAGCGTAAATAATTGAGTTTACAATCATAATTATTAGACAACTATTACTACTTTGCCTGTGATTTGCACACTGATGGAGATAAGTGAGCCTACTACCGTAATTACTAAACTGATACGAGTTTCAGTCATAAGTTATTCAACTACTAGCAGTACTTTATCTATAATTAGCATACTGTCTGTGAAAACAGAGCACATTTAAAAATAGTTTTACATACCATCACTGTCTTAGGTTTGTCTTAAAGTCTTAAAATGGTCTCACCGTGATTCAGTCTTCTTGTTTACTGTATAACTATTTTCTATATGTTTAGCTATTAAAATATTTTCACCTACCATCGTTGTCTTAGACTCTTGTGATTTACTCAGTCCTCGTTCTTTAATGTATAACTAATCCTATCATAAAAGTGCTAGATCGTCCGCTGGTTCTGAAGGTGAAAGGCACACTTGCTCAAGCCTGAAGCTGACATGCCCAGACACAACGTTCGATGCAAGTGGTGTGGCAAGCTATTGTTAGTGGCTGCCGAAATTACTGTCTCAATAGCGACATCTGATCTTGGTTTAGTGTACCAATCATGATATTGCTTTGGTGCGTTTCAGCAAGTGCATCAAAAAAACTCATAAATTGACAATGGAAAATCACTAGGAAGCCGACATGTGCAGACATCATTGTTCAGCCGGGATGACCCCATTTCTAATTGCGACTTAAGGGGCACCACAATAAATACATCATTGTTTTACCAGGTTTGCCCACTATTTCTGGCATATATATGTATATCTGTCCGTCTCATGTTTCCGAATATGTTTAGTGCACAGTCATTCAAGGATGAAATATATCTCTCTGAACTTGTTTTTAGCCATGGTCAATTATATATCTCCCTGAACTTGTTTTTAGCCATGGTCAATTATATATCTCCATGAACTTGTTTTTAGCCATGATCAATTATATATCTCCGTGAACTTGATTTTAGCCATGGTCAATTATATATCTCCGTGAACTTGATTTTAGCCATGGTCAATTATATATCACCATATCAAGAGTTTGGCAGTCTTGCAATGTCAAAATTTTGTTGATGGATTTTAAACAGGAAAAATTGGTGAATGGAAATGATTAACATTCAATGAAACGCTATTCACAAAGAAATAGTTTCCGTGAAATAACATGAGGAAGCTAATATGATTGGGATTTAATGAAATCCAACAAATCAAAAATTAAAATAAAAACATGCGGCAAATGATCCAATTGAACAGTGGGTTTCTTTCTAATATTTTATATATCTCGTTACTGATGGATTACCTAACATTCTTGACTTATAGACATTATCAGAGAAAACAAATCTTCACAGTTATTCATCTTTATGCAAGGAAACAGATGTATAATTATTCTATAACAGATGTTGTTCTAGCAGCCACTGACTATTATTTCAAAAGTAAGTTCTTCCTCCATGCATGTATAATTAGATGCAACAGACAAGGTCCTTGCAACTGATCACTCCATCTTTATCTGGAGTCTGACTCATGTGACTATGTGAACAGGTACAGATTTGACTCATGTATGTGAACAAGTGCAAGTCTGACGCATGTGAGTATGTTAACAAGGGTGGGTCTGAGTATATGAGTCTGCGAACAATTGCGGGTCTGATTCATGTAAGTGTGTAAGCAAGTGCAAATGTAAGTCAAATGTGTATGTGAACAAATGCAAGTCTGACTAATGTATGTGAACAAGTACAGGTCGGACTCGTTAGTATGTGAACATGTGCAAGTCTGACTCTTGTAAGTTTGTGAACAAGTGCAAGTCTGACTCTTGTAAGTTTGTGAACAAGTGCAAGTCTGACTCTTGTAAGTTTGTGAACAAGTGCAAGTCTGGCTCTTGTAAGTTTGTGAACAAGTGCAAGTCTGACTCTTGTAAGTTTGTGAACAAGTGCAAGTCTGACTCTTGTAAGTTTGTAATGCAGATCAGACTCGTGAGTATGTGAACAAGTGAAAGTCTGACTCATGTGAGAATGTGAACAAATGCAGGTCTGAGTGGACAAGCATCATCACAAGAAAGACCACGTACTCTCTCCTGAAAACTCAAGTCTAAGCTAACAATTGATAACATATATAATATAACAATATATAATCAAAGGAGACCAGCACCGAAGCTCTGCACAAAGACGAAAAACAAAAAAAAATTTGATACACAACTTTGGCGATGATAAATTAATCGAATGCTTTTCCACCTTGAGTTAGGAAGTGACGTCTATTTATCCCAATGCTTTTCCATCTTGAGTTAGGAAGTGACGTCTATTCATCCCAATGCTTTTCTACCATGAAGCACTCTTTAGGGTCAAGGGTAACCTGAAAGTTTTCCACCCTAAGCGAAGATCGAGCTCACTTGATAGAAGTACCATGTGTCCCCTAATCGATTTCTAGCAGCATGTTTGTAACAGACTTGTCTGCCTTCGTAAAATTCTTCAGTTGTGTACCGTATCTACCGCCTGTCCCTTACTTGATTCCTAACAAAATGTTTGTAACAGACTTATCCGCCTTCGTAAAATACTTCAGTTATGTGCCGTACCTACCGTGTGTCCCCTACTCCTGTAATAGTACGCCTTCAAGATCATCCGCTAAATGTGTCGGAAACACACAAGTTTGAGCCAGGTGTTTTGAGCGAGAGAGAGTATTATCTCTACATCACCACCCTCCTGTAGCTAAAATATTATATAAGTACTTGTAGTTGTACTAGGACAGAGGACGCGAAAGCGGCGGAAGCCGGAAGCGCCCCCTACACTCCATCCATCTAGGACAGAGGGGCAAAACTAGGTCAGTAATCAAGGTGAGACATTCAGTTGCTGATGTTGCTTGTTTTCATTACTATCCGCGGGCATGAAACATGTTCACACAAAATTCTATTTTTTGCCATTAATGTTGACAACCATGTTAAATTCACTACCCAAGAAACGCACCGCGCTCGTATGTTATCTCCCCTTAGACAACCTTCGACAGCCTGCGATGCTATGTAGAGCGAACGACTTTGCTCCTCAGGTCAGCAGAAAGCGAGGCAAACCACCTTAGCAAGAATTCGTTACTAAACAAAAACTATTTGTATAATGAACTTCGTAGGTAATCAACACTGAAATGTATCAGAATCGCCACTGCCTGGGTGAACGAAATTTACAGGATGTCTAACAAAAGCAGGTGGGTATTCCTCATCACTAGGTTAAAATTAGATCAGAATTGGTGGGGTGGGAAGAAGCCATCTCTACAAGAGCTCTCAAAACCTTGCAATGAAAAGTGAGAAATGTCTTTTTCTTTCTCCTCCCCCCCCCCTTTTTTTTTTTTGGGGGGGGGGTGAGGACAGAATGGGGGAAAAAGACTTAAACAAAATATTCTTTTATTATTTTTTTATTGTACTGATTTCATGATAACTCATAATAATAACGTGAGGTGGTAAAAAGAGATCATATTAACTACTATAAATGTTTTTTTTCTATTTTGCATTTAACTACTTTAATTCATTTGATGATTTTTTACTTGTTAAAATAAGTCACTCAGTTTAAAGAAGTTTTATAGATACTGTTATTTATTTATATGGAGTAGGAGGGTTAATTCCCTTACCCCTATTTTCATTTACTAATCCTACGCTCAATACCGATCTTTGTCTCTAAGTCAACGATTCTCTTTTTCAAAATTATAAGGTCAGCTGCAATAACAGTGAAAGAAAACTTCGGTTTTTTTCCCTTGAAAAATTAATGTTTGAAGTAGGGCTGCGGAAATTAACGATTAATTAATCGATTATATATTTTTTAAAAATTAATCATATTGTTTACTTACATACTTATTAACCTCACAAAAAGGTATTTTTTTGCATTAAAAAGTAACCCAAGATGGCGATGGGAATTGTAAGCGGTTGCACTGTGAGGGCCATTTCAGGCCATTGAAGTGAATATTTTAGTTTTAAATTAAGTTCTGATGGTACTTATGACAGTGCACATGGCAAACGAAGAGCACTTCGCTAATTTACCATCTGCAACATGTACACCCATCCAATATCAAAAAGCACTGGGCAAAGCATCGTCCAGTAAGACGTGGTCGGTATCGTCTATACTCTATAGCACAACAAGGTCAAGTTAGTCAATTTTTCCGCTTGTGAGTTCTCAGTTACAACACGACATCAACAGCTCTGGCTAAAGTGGGATTACAACACCTGGTTAGTCAGCATTGACTGTGGAAGATGAAAGTCTTGAGCAGAGACTGTTCTTTGTATACTGGTATGTTCAGTGCCAAATGTGAGAGATTATTCAGTTGAGCCGGTCACATTTTAAACAAAACACGTTGCTCACTTAAACCACATAATGTGAACACTGGACTGGATGAAAGGAGATGTTGAATCGCATTTTTAATCATTGCCGCTTGAAGGTCTGAATTTATCATATATTAGATTTTTAACAATGTTTGAAAAAAAACATGTTAATTTCTTACTTCAGTAAAATTAACTATTAATTAATTTTTTACAATGTTTGGGGGAAAATTTAGAAATTTCTTACTCAAGTAAAATTAACTATTAATTAATTATTTTTCAAAAGGTTTATCCAAAGAAAATTAATATTTAATCGTTACCTGTCCTAGTTTGAAACAATTTATTTTATTTATCTTAGTACTCTCCACTTTCCCTCACAAACCCAATCAAATACAGAAGTTTATAAAAAGAATATAATTTCAGCATTTCCATTGTTTTATATTTTGTAAAAAATATTAATATTTAATATATTTTTTTATTATTTCTAAGTTCACTGAAGGCACTTACAATTTAGTACTGCATAACTACTAGGGTTAACTCTAACAGAAAACAGACGACATTATTGGACCATCCTTCCCTCTGTAAACTTCAGTTTCCCCCAATCAGTTTCATTCTACGCAATTCCTATTGGTCATTTTCAATTTCCCACTCCTTCCCTACCCCAATCATTTTTATTCTACCCAATTCCTATTGGTCATTTTCAATTTCCCATACCATCCCTACCCCAATCAGTTTCATTCTACGCAATTCCTATTGGTCATTTTCAATTTCCCATACCATCCCTACCCCAATCAGTTTCATTCTACGCAATTCCTATTGGTCATTTTCAATTTCCCACTCCTTCCCTACCCCAGTCATTTTTATTCTACCCAATTCCTATTGGTCATTTTCAATTTCCCCTACCATCCCTACCCCAATCAGTTTCATTCTACCCAATTCCTATTGGTCATTTTCAATTTCCCATACCATCCCTACCCCAATCAGTTTCATTCTACCCAATTCCTATTGGTCATTTTCAATTTCCCATTCCTTCCCTACCCCAAAGTCAACTTCAATCTCCCAGCTGTCATTAACCAACTTTAACCTTCTCCTCTCTTTCACCTTCATCAACCCTTCTCTCTTCT
Source organism: Sinotaia quadrata (assembly GCA_028829895.1). Taxonomy (NCBI): domain Eukaryota; kingdom Metazoa; phylum Mollusca; class Gastropoda; order Architaenioglossa; family Viviparidae; genus Sinotaia; species Sinotaia quadrata. The sequence continues at coordinate 4,978,574 of CM054178.1, forward strand.
GTCAACTTCAACCCACTCGTCTCCCGTCTTTCAACCTCAGTCCACCCATCTCCCCTTGGTCAGCTCCAATTTCTGACTTCCTTCACATCAGTCTTCCCAGTGACAACTTTATTCTGCAGATTAAACTGAAAACACCAATAACACACAACCACTCTAAATACTGTAATGTACATGTGGCAGAGTAAATTGCCTATCCATATTTCTAAACTTAATAATTATATCTTTGTTGCCAATGTTAACGTGACTCGACCTTGGGCACTGTTTTAATATGATGTTTTAGGATTAAACAACTCAGGCAGAAAATGTGCTAAAACCAGTTTTAGGTGGATGAGTAGATTTATTATCCAATGGTTAAGATTTACAAGAATGAGACCAGCCAATGGACTGAGATCAAAGTTTACCTATTGAAAAGAATTGTATTATCTAGTCACTTTGAATTTGGTGTGTAAAGAAGTCCAATCATGAAAGATGGCCGTTAGCTTAATGGTGAGTTAACTGATTGAGAGAGAATGGACTCAGAAATATTTTGTGCATTTTGCTATTGATATATTATACTTATTATAATTGCATTTTACGTAGAGATGTATTCTGTTAGTAGTCTATTATTTCTACAAATTGTGAACTCTGGTGCTTGTATATAGTATGCTAAACACTTGACATTGTTTCTAGTGAACTGGTTCATAAAATTGTTATATTTATTATGCTGTATGTGTGTATCACTATCGGGCTAATAAATACTGTTGAAGGAAACTGTAAGGTAAGACTTGAATGTAACAAAGAATGGAGTTTGAGATGAATAAACTGGAAACTTAGCATTTGTTCCCTGATTATATTTTGTTTTCTACTATATCTCCTTATTTACTGATTTATAAACTGCTATGACCATGATTGATCTGAGAAATCTCTACCCCAGTGTATAACTATAAGTGTAAGGATACACTGCACTCTGTTGATGTATGGTGGCAAAGTGTGTTTGACTACATCATGGAATTTCTGGTACAAGGAAGTTACTGGAAATTGCAACATTCTTGTTCTGCTTGTGGGAAATAATACAGTGAAGGAACACCCAGATTAGTCTCAAGAGAATAGCAGCTCATCAGAGTTTTACAATTTGTAAGAGAAACACATGAAGAACTGACAGTTTGTGGCCAATAAAATTGTGACTTTGTTATAATAGCATGCAAAAGACTTTGCAGCATCACCTTGACTAGGTTAAGTACAAATTATTATCGCTATAATCTCTATAACTCCATTTCTGCTCTCTGATAAAGAAATTACTCTGAGATTTATATTGACACTAATATGTTAAATTATGCATTAGGATATAAGATTGCATAAAATATGAAATTATTTGAACATGGTTCTTGGAAATATTGGTGTCAAGTAATCTTTTCGTTGTATTTGCTACATGTATATCCGATTGTTGATTTTATAAATTTATTGACCTTCTTACACATATTGATAACCATATTATGTTGGAGAGATAGTGGGATGAAGGGGGCTGACTAAATATAGATTAATGATGGATTTATCTTCTCCTTTGGTAAGACATTTTTCACCTATGGAAATTCTGTGTGACAGCAAATGTTTGTTGTTAATGTTGTGGAAGAGAGAAAACGTTTACAGCACCCACATATCCACCAAGTGAGAGAGATGAGTGGTGTCTCAGGAGAATTATTAATAACATAAAATAAGATTCTTATCACTTGTAATTAGTTATGGGTAATTAATAATAATAATAATAATAATAATAACAACCATTAAACAGGGGGGAGTTTTGTCACAGGACACAGAGTAAGTCAAAGATTCATAAATAAATTAAGTGCTAGTCATAGATCAGGATCAATTACATTTCAAGATGACAAAAATGGGAGAAAAAAACTTCAAGGCCTATTTGTTTACCCTAAGCTGAGATTCTTATTGCTGTAGAAGTGCTATTTTAATATAAGTGCCCATGGATACAATTATAATCAGCTCTAATCTGAGCCTGAAGCTTCAACTACTTAATACTTTCTATGTCTGAGGACTTGTTATACATGGTTGGATTCATCTGACAAGCCCAAGTACGACTGGTTACAGCTAATATATATATATATATAACTGATTTTAATTATAGTTTATCCATACAGTAATCTTCTAATTCTATAACACCTATCTTAAAATCTTTCTTGAAATTCAGCCCAAGACTGAAGACTATGAAACCAAGAGTAAAATTACATTATTATTACTACTTCATTGGATATTAATTATTATTAGCTAGATTTATTGCCATTATTAAAAAATGAAGTAGTAAAGAACTTTAGACATTAGTGTCACACTAAAATGTGAATAACCTTCACAAGAGTAAATTACTATATAAATTATTGTCATACCAATCTGAATTACTGCCATTCACAATACAAAATTTGTGATGTACTGTATAATGCTGTATCAATCTTTAAATACCTTCATTCACAAAAACTGCAATAGTGAAAGTGCTGTATACAGTCTAGGAATAACTTCCATACACAAGTGTACTGAAGAAGTAAAGTAGTATGTAATGCCAAACCTATCTAAGAAAAACTTTCAATCAAATGCAGTGAAGTACTGGAGGAATCATTACCACACCAATATGCATTATTCACATTCACAAATAGAAGTAAATAAGCAGTAAAAATAGTAAATTATTAAATGAATCACTGTAACACAGCCATTCACAAGTAGAAGTAATTAAGCAGTAAAATTAGTAAATTATTAAATGAATCACTGTAACACACTTTACACAGCCATTCACAGGTAGTCAATCACAAATAGTATAGTGCTATATATCACTATCAAGTTTTGACTTACTGTATGAATTATTCATTTGCTGCTAAACCATTGTGACTAAATGTCATTAATATTTGAATTTATTTCCAGTAACTAACAGTAAAGTACTAGTATGAATTAATGACATGCCAATTATGAAATACTGCCATTCACTAGCAGCAGGTAGTCCCACCCAGTTTTTCAAATTAGATTCGAACAAATGTGTTCACAGTATTAGATTATATAAGGCTGCATGTAAAATTATATGAGAAAACCTCAAGTAGTTTATGAAATATCATCATTTGCATATACAAGTTGTCAATTTCAATTTACAAGAAGAATAATGCTCATTTTTGAGACAATGTAAAAATTAAAATTCTTTAGTTATGAAATGGCAATATTAAAATTATATGGGCATAGTCTAAATGATAAAAATTAAGTTCTTTTCAGAGAATGTATTAACTATTATGTTACAAACTGTGTGCAAACATAGCTCTTCATTAAATAAATGTGCTTATGATTTCAGCTCAATTGTCAACAGTTTGTTTTTTTAAACAGGGTTATTCTTTACTTGTTCAAATCTTCAACCAAGAAAAACCAAAAAAAAAAACAATCACATTTTAAAAAAAAAGAAAGTAAACTTGGTAAAGATTGACTTTAGAGTAAGATATATGTTTAATCAAATAATAAATAAGACAGTCTCAAAAAATTGCAGTATAAATAAATATGACTAAATAAAATAATAATAAAAAGCTAAAAGTATTACTTTTACCAAACATGCTCCATATAGAGTTTTAAACTGTTTTGAAATACAGTAGGGTTGTCACAGAGAGAGATAATATGGGGGGAATGGTTAGGGACATTTTAGATTTTTCGCAGCATTTTAAGTTATGCCACTGATTATAGCAATTAGTGCCACACTAATTAATATCTGAACTGTTTTCAAGCAGTAAAATTATTTGAATTATTATTACAAAAATATTAGTACTCTGAAGTGCTGTTTGAATTACTGTCGAGTAATAAGTAGAATTTTTTAAAATTTAATACTCAACAGCACTCATGTTTAGCTAAAGTAAATCATTTTAAAGTGGTTATAATTTTTCACCTCTGGCTACACAACTAAGTAATGTGAATCATATTTTAAGTAGTTACCTACATTTAAAGAACTCTGAATGAGCAACTATACCCAAATCCAACAAGTTAATATTTCTTCTTTGATTTACTCTGCATTGTTTATAGTAAATCCTAATCAAATAGTAATTTTTTCTATTATGACTATGCAAATTAAATTAATTTTATGTAAATTAATTTTAAGTAGTTATATATTTTCTATTCTGCCGTTGCAGCTATTTAAATTTGAATGTTTTCTAATTCTGATTTAATTATGCAACAAAAGTAAATCCTGCAGTAAGTATTCATCTATTTTCTATTCTATCTTTGCAACTTAAACAAAAGTAAAAGAGTATCTATCATATCTGTAAGAGAAATATAACATATATTACAATTTAGATACTGAAAGGGGTCACCAAGTACCATATTAGAAATGCTTGTATGCCTTTTCTTGAGACATATTAGTATTACTAATTTAACATTTGTTTAATAATAATAGTCTAAAAATTATAACTATCAGAACTCAAAACTAAAAATGAAATAAAATGGACTACTAACTTCAGAATATGTGATGTACAATATATCCTGGACTCTATAAATTTCTTCAAATGTATAAGTGTTTATCACTTCTTAGTATAATCATAAATTTTATAAGAAACACATTTGTCTCTAAAGTGCACTTCACTGAACTAGTATGAATACATGTCATGCCAGAAACACCTCAAGCCAACTGTGTCCAAAAGCTAGGGCAGCAGTTAATAAGCAGTAAAGCACTAGTAAAACACTTTACACACACACACACATACACACACACACACACAAATACACACACACACACACACCAGGAATGTGCTTTCAGAGTAAGTTCTCAGTTACAATCTATTTTTTTTCCTTACGATTTTTTTTTTTAAATATCAGGAAATGATGAAGCCTTTATCAGATCCAAGTGCCAACCTACCTAAAGCTTACACAGACAGGAGCCAAAAGCAAGAAAACATTTGATTTTGAGAAAACTCATTCAAATCCTTGTTTTCCTAATGCAAGTTAATGATGCTGAAGATACAATTTAGATCTGAGTAGCATCTTTCTGTGTATGTATAGTTTTTTCTTGTGATAGTTGCATTTGTTTGTGCTGTGTCTGTGGGTATGACTGTGAGTTTTATCTTGGCACAGAGCCATATGTATTTATGTAAAACTCTTTCATGAAGTGCTTAGTGTGGAGAAAAATAGTCTTGATTCAGGTACACATCTCCTTGAAAACAAAAGTGTGGGTTGTTTCCAAAAACTGACCACTTTCTACTAGTAAAGTAGTAATTTCTGATTAGATTCCTGGCCACTATTATTTTATTAAGCATTATCTCAGATCAGATGAAAATTACTATCACAGTATCAGCATCTATTTATTATAATATTAAGTATTGACACATGAAATGAATGAACAATTTGTTTTACAATTACATTTGTTCATCTTCATCAGTCGCAAGTGTACAATAATTCAGATAAGCATGTACTCGTTCTTAGCCCAGGTTGTCAATATAAAATCCCCTGTATTAGTAAACTATTAGAGACTAATTTATTTTAACAAATAAATCAAATTATAAATCACTGTTAAGTGTTATATGCATGCTTTGATTCCCTTATGTTTATCTGTCTTTCATCTTCTTTAACTTTAAATCATTACTTAATTGCATTTGTTTATCTTTCTTTCATATATTCAACCTCATTTTCTTCTCTTTAAATCATCACAAGAAAACATGCATGTGTGTGTGTGTTGGGGGGCGGGGGGGGGGGGGTGAGCATGAATCTACTATAGTATAATCAACAATGCAAACTATTTCCAAATCTTGTTTTATAACTTGCCAAGATCTTATCTGAAATGCGATAATCTCAAAAGAGAACAAACTACTGCCAAGTAAAGAAAATTCTGAATGCAATTGCAAATACAGATAGCCTTAGGTGAAGTAATCAGTTCTAATAATACAGAATGACTTCCAACAGGAATTTCATTAAGAGGCACAGTTAGAAAATGATTAAAACAAAATTCTTTAAAAATCAATGCTTTAATAGCAGCTTTGATCACTGAACAAACCAAAACAAACAACAACACAAAAACAAGTAAAACAAAACAAAAACATGTAAGAAATGTCCTTACAATACATGTACTGCTATATTCCTATGTATGTACATACTATCACTGAACAAAAATACTCTATTTAAATCAATAAAATGAAGATTTTTTAAATTTTAAATACATTACTTTCAAATTCAATACTGAATTATGAATTTGATAAAACATCAGACCCCAAAACTCAGATAATACAGCTGTGAGTTTGTGCCCCCTAAATTGCTTACTAAGTCAGATGAGTTAGAAAAGTGACTTGTAGTTGTATCAAACACCACTTAACAAGATGAACTAGAAAAGTGACTTGTAATTGTATCAAACACCACTTAAAAAGATGAGTTAGAAAAGTGACTTGTATCAAACACCACTTAACAAGATGAGTTAGAAAAGTGACTTGTAAAAGTTGTATCAAACAACAAGATGAGCTAGAAAAGTGACTTGTAATTGTATCAAACACCACTTAAAAAGATGAGTTAGAAAAGTGACTTGTATCAAACACCACTTAACAAGATGAGTTAGAAACGTGACTTGTATCAAACACCATTTAACAAGATGAGTTAGAAAAGTGACTTCTATCAAACACCACTTAACAAGATGAGTAAGAAAAGTTACTTGTAAATTGTATCAAACACCACTTAACAAGATGAGTGATACTAGTGGTACTGGTTTCCCTTGCCTTGTGATACAAAATAAACGGGAAGAGGGAGGTGTTGTTTTTTTTCTTTGCATCTTATTCTTAACCATTAAATTTTGACAAATATACTGGCAGTCAGTATGCTTAAATTCCATATTGTATGCAAAATGTGTACTATTTTTGAAGAACAGTATGCAGCATAAGAATGTAACCTTTTTATATTTCCTTCTGAAATCTCAGTAGCATTACTAAATTTATTTGTTTATTATATAATATTAATGAGACATTACCCTAGTATTGGTTTTATTAACATTAACACTATTTTTAATACTAATAGTGAGAGCAACAAAGATTTTCAAACTTACAACTGCACTGAGACAGTACTAGTGGTATATAGTAATATACTTAACACTGTTTTAAGAGTGATGTTGATAAGCTTACCACTGCACTGATACATTACAACAAACAAAAAAAAGAAGTCATACTAAATACTGTTAAATAAAGCAATGTTTGCCTACCAGTGCCATTATAGGAATCCTTTATTCTTTTGTGACTCATCTACTTAGTTATAAATGTTACTTTAATATTAATGTTTAGTTTTCATTTTAAAGACACTAAATATAAATTAGTATTAAAATAAACTGTAATGTGTAAAACTAAAAGACTGTGATATATATAAATTTAAAGAGCTAACATATACATGAATTTCAGAAGTAAATAAAGCATTAATCTATACATGAGAACACTAAATGATATATTTAAAATAAAACAGAACAAAAAACCTGAGACAAAACATTCATAATTTTTAGTTTAACATTTAACTTCACAAAATAACTTAAATAAGATACATTGTTATTATGTAATTAAACTATAAATTTACTTTAAATCATTATCATTTGAAAAACACAATATCTCAAGTTTTAGAGAAAGGATTCATAATTTTAATAATAGTTTTCTTATTTGTTTTAAAATTAATTTTCTTTAAAGATAATTCCACTATTGACTCTAGATTTTATATTCATTTTTGCATAAACATTCCAAAGGATATTCTTAACAGCATTTGATCATTATTTTAAAGTAAACTATTTTTCTTAAAGTATGCATAAGAAAACTACTGTTTATATTTAATTTCCTGAAAATTAAAATTAACTATCACTTAGATAAGTTAGAATCAGACAACTTGATGGCACTGATTAGGATATGGAGATAACACTTAACAGATATAATAAATGCTAATACTGTAATAGATATAATTATAGCATTAAACAAAGGTCAAAGTGGTGAAACATGAAAATCCAAATGGAAGGACTGATTTATTCATTACCTTGAATACTAATTACTTTTTAATGTGATTAATAAGACTTCAAATTAGTGTTCACAACAACAGTGGAAGAAAAACAACAATTATAAATCATTAAATGCTTATACTGTAGCTATACTTACAGATGAATATATAGATATAGTTTACTTTGATGTCAAAGATTATCACCACTATGTGGCTATAATCTATGGTCACCATATATAATATTAATCTTGTTGACATGCTTATAAATTTCAAAACAATACTAAATTTTGTTTCTAATATCAGTTATCATTATTCTCTATGTAAAGATTAAACCCCACAAAACAAATTATAGGCCTATACTATATGTACAAATCAGTGTTGTTGACTGAAAAATGAAAGAAATGCAGAAAAGAACTTGCTAAGATTCTTAGTAAGAATTAAGATAATCTATAATGAAGTGCTAAAGCACTTTCATCAGCTACTCCTTATTTCAAACTCAATGTATGAAGTGATATACTCATATAGGTTCAAATCAAACATCATACCATTACCAACACACAAAAAAGAAAGTATAGCCATTATAGGCCTAGAAATTTTTTATTTTTTTTGGGGTAATGGTAATAGAGTGAATAACTTAATCTTAATTTTGATTGGTTGTATACTGATAATACTATACATGTGACAAATTCATATTTTATAATTTCTGCTAGTATTAGACCGATTTAAAAAATGCAGATTATTAATAATTTGCCTAGATATAAATAATTAAATAGTTAAACTTAAAACAAATGTTATTTTATTATCCTTGTATATTATCAAAGGTTTTTTAAAATAAAAAAGACTATGCTGTACTACTTATTTAGCGTTCTTCAGATCTTTTCAATACAAAGTTATTATGCACTTCCAATTTAGTATTATATTACATTTTAGTGTCAGTGTTACTATTATAGTCAACACAAAATTTTGAACTTATTTTTAAACAAAGAAATGTGATGAATTAATATTTATTATGAATAACAGTACATAAATGATAGCTAATATAAACTAAAGACCAATGATGCACGGAAAAACAAGGTCTATATATAAGTGAGCCATTATGAGCAGATCAATCCTTTCAAAGAAAGAAAATATCGAACGCTGGCCTAGACATCACAGATGGAGGAAGATTGAGGAAGAGACAAACTGACCTACCACAAAATAAAATATTTTGATTTCATAAAGTTCAGTATGATGTTTAAAAACTTCAACTTACTTTTAAGAAACGTGGTATTAGTACAATTCTCAATTCGACTCTTATTTTACACTGATAGTCCAGTCGTTATTGATGTCAACTGGGTAGCCATAATCGACACCTCAGGCCGCGTACTACACTTACAAAATATATAATAAGAGTATTTGAACTTTTAGAAAAAGTTTACTCGTAAAAGATTTTATACAGATTTAAATTTTATTTACGAATAAAATTTCTAGCTATTATATTTAAATTTAAGATATTGCTTTATTATTAATGATAATGTCTTAGGGCGATTAAGTCTGTGAATCATTATTTAAAACTGTCGTGAGTTGCACCAATATTTTATTTAACGCTATTTATTATAAATACACGGAACAAATTTCCTTTAGTTAGTAAATCTAATATACTATATTAACCTATTTGCAACATGAGATGGCCTTTAATAATACGTTTCTGATAGACTTTTTTTTTTAATAGACAGCGGCTATAGATACGGGTCTAACTAATCAACGAGACATTTATCCAAATGAGAATCCTTGTACTAAATGAGGACAATGTTCGGATTGGCTGTGAAAGATAGGCATATACTATTGATGACTTGTTTGTCACCATGTCAATATTTATTTAGTAAAATCAAACTAACACATCAGAGTTTTGAAGTATTAAGTCTGACACTTTTCTTCATTTACTTTTGCACTATATTTTATTAAACAGAGATAAGGTTAAAAACTGGGCTCTGAAATATTAGGCCTAATGTTTTGTGTATAAATTCTCGACAAAATATTCAGATAATTTTGACAGTTAAAACTTTCTTCAGTTTCAGACTCATCAATTTATGTATAACCTAAGTAATCGTCATCACTTTAAGTAAGAAATAATTCATGTACAAACTATTATTTTCAGTCTCCTCTTGGATGACATAGAAACATCATTAACAACCCATGGGTATTTTTTTTCCTATTAAAATTGTTTCAATATACATGACTTGTTTATTTTGAATGTTAGATTTTATGAAAACATTATCTGTTGCTGTGGCATTCAAAGAAAATGTTGTTCTTAGAGAAACAATATAAGTGAATAATTATAATTACACGTAGTTATTTAAAAGAGTATTTCAAACCACTGTTACATTTTTTATGACAGAGGTGAGAGGGGGGAAATGGGGTTCCTCAATATTAAACAACACACGCACACACACAAAATGCTGCAGTATATGACATCACCCACAACTGCACACTTGCCATGGCCCACTCTCCACAGAGAACTTGGGAGATGAGGAAATTCTCACAGAAGCCAATCATGACTGATAACATAAAATGAAGAAAAGTCTACTGCATCACCTGTGGGGAACAGAAGTCAGTGGATAACCAACTTGTAATGACTAACATAATGAGAATACTGGGGGAAAAGTAGGCCTGTTGAAACACACTGTTTATGGTACCTTTTTCTTGAAGTGCGGCATTGTCTTCACAGGAAGTGAGGGACCCAAACCCTACATATTTTAGGCTACAGTTTATGGCCTTACCTAACAGCCTTTGTATATGTGTTATGCTGTCTGTGGGCTAGCATTAAAAAATAAATGAAGTGTGTCTTTAAATTTAACAGTATTTCAGAAAGTATGAGTAAATCCCTTAACTTCTTCAAAGAGGAAAATAGTTCTCTGACTTGCATCTTCATTTCTTAGCTAAGAAAGCATAAAAATGGCATGAGATTCCTCTTCTTGGTTTGGGAAAATACTAATGACATATTTCTAGTCTAAATAAGTTCACATATAAAATTCCCACACTCACAGATGCTGCAAAATATTTAATGCAAAAAAATAAATTATTGTTAATGAGTTGAATGTGTGTACTTTATGTATTTGCACAGCATGAAGTGATCAAATAAAAATGTGCTTTTAATATTCAGTGTGATGTAATGCAGTGTTTGTTTAAAAAATGGGAAATTTCATCATTTTAGAATGTCAAAAATTTACTTTAAATCTCAGCTTTTTATTTAATTATTACTGACCTCAATTACAGGCATGTAATTTATAATATATATGTGCAGTGTGAAGTACTTTTAATTTTCAGTGGCTTGCAAGTTGCAACATGAAAAGTTCGCATTAAAATAAAGGAACTTGGTCAAGGTAAACTGTCAAAACTGACTTGAAATTTCAGTTTTATTAATTACTAATCTAAATACAAACACCTTTACTAGTAAACTTTCTGAAGAATTAACAAGTATTCTTGGATCTTATATATTTACTTTTTCATTGAAATATGTGCTTAACTGTACAGCAAGCTCCAGATACCAGGTCAAAATACCCACTGTTCACAAATCACATACATGGTCTTTAAACAACACACTCCTCAATTTCCAGTATATACAAGCATGATTGCCTGCTTATCAATCTCATACCAACTGCTTCTTTAATACTTCACCTTTACATACTGTAAACAGTAATTAACATACAGTAATCAGAATGGTACTGTAATAAAACTATCAAAGAGCAAACAAAACAAAAATTCAGTGATTATTTATTTTCAAAGCAAGAAATAAAGCAGAGTTTATCAAATGTGACTGACACATTGGTTAAATTTTTAATAAATTATATTACCTGAAATGATGTTTGATGGTTGAACTTGGAGAGTTGATTAATGTCTTGAAAATTGGTATCATGTGATGACAGGAGATATATATATTAGTTATTTGATCCCTCATATTTGGGAGTAATGATGCTCAGATCATTTAAACACAAGGTTAAGTTAGATTAAAACTGCTTCGGAATTATGGGTGGGGTTCTTTCATAGAAGTGGGAATCACTGAAGGATAACTTGTTTGTACCTCAGAGCAAAATGATGTCTTTGGAAGAATTTTCTTGTATAAGCACATTGCTTTCCATCTTTCTTACAGCTGCAAAGTTGCAGTAGCAGCAACTCATACCAAGAATATGTGTGCGATATTTAGAGATTACATATGTATTTATAATGCCATACCAATGTTTAAGATTTATAAAACCTTTTTTAATTTGGTCATATATATTCACTCCATAAAATAATTCTATCTTTCTTATCCACTAAGAGGCAAAGCTAAAACTTATGAATCATTTTTTTAACAGCATAAAAGTAAAGAAGCTTTTATTTTAGCCACTAAAGTCCATTTACAACTTAATTTCTCAAAGAATACACAGAGGCTTTTAACAAATATAGCCCATTATTGATATGTTATGTAGAGTTTAGTATATAAGAAATTTGTTTCAACTTGTTGCTAATTTACAAACATGTCTTTGAAGGTGAGGTGTGATAAACTCATTGAAATGAAACCTAAAACAAGACTACTATGAAAAATAAATTATGCCCAAAGATTTTCAACTACGACATTATCCTCGTAGTGGTATATACTTCACACTATTTTACAGTGTTGAGGGAAAGGGGAGATCAACATGTCACTGATAAGAACCCAGTTCCCCAAAATGTCCTAGTTTTATTCATTATTATGCATATTATCTTTCCTCTTTTAAAAAAAAAAAATACTCTAACTTGTTTAAAAATATCTCTTTTACACATATATAAAAATAAAATCCCAAGCCAAGAGAACCTTTGTCAACCATATAAGACAACAAAAGTGCTATGCAAAATAAATGGTATTTTACAAGGTTTATATAATTATGTTTGATCAAAATAACACTTAATGGAAACAGACTCTTTAATAATGAAGATTCTTTAATAGGGCGATAAGCAACAATATCTCTCAATATATATATATATCAATCAACTCAGATAAACAGTACTAGTGACAATTACCAGATGTTATTTAAATGTCTGTTTACAGTAGCTTTTAATTTTTAAAATGATCAAAAATTAAATTTATAAACCTTATTATTTTGATCTTAGGTCAAAAAACAAAAAGATGATAATTAACTGATCTCAGTATTATCTATTAACTAGAATAATAGATTGGGGTGGGGGTACCTATTTTCTCTTAAAGTAATAAATGGCATCATATTATCCCTCACAAATAAAATCTTCCATGTGTCATGAAGCTTTATTTGAACTAAATGATTTCAGTATAAAAAAAAAGTTAATTCAATGTAATCTACTTTAAAGGAGGGAAAAAAAGAAAGAGAAGCATTTGACATCAGCTTTAACTTCTATAACAGACCATTTATTTAGACATTAACCAGAGATCAGCAGTAATGCTATACATTAAACAACACTGAAAATGAACTTGGTAAAATTATTAAAATGAAACTATCATAATTTTTAAAACAGAGACATAAAAAAAAACATTACTGTGACAAATATTTCCACCCTTCTTTTATTTTGTCACTTGTATTCCATATTTTTTCAATAATAATATTTGTTATGAAATGTTCTTTGTGAGTGTGGAACACATACTTGTACTACAGCGAAGTAAGACATCGAAAACCTCATGTTTAGTGCAATGCCATGTAGAAAAATGTCACAGCTACCCATCAACTTAACCTGCAGTGCAAGAAAGGCTCGCTATAAATTTATAATTAAACCAAACCCATTGTTATTTCCTGTGGAACACAATAGGTCACATTCCCTAATTTTACCATCACTTGCAGAAATTCACTTTTGAGTAGATGTGTTTTTGTCATTTGGGAGTTAGTATGGTAAAGGCTGATTCAAAGTGAGTAGAAAACCACTGACTTCTAAGTTGATTTGTAATTGTTTATTCTTTGCAGCTAAAAAAGTATGTATTGATTTCTTTGTTCTTTTGTGACTAAAGAAAAGGAGACTGTAAATTTTTATATCAATTTTGATATGTGTGTAAAGGTTGCATTAATTCTAGGACATCATTATAAATCCTAGAAATGTTTGAATTTATGTTAGTTGCTTTACTATGACTACACACTAGTTATCAAAGACTGTTGACTTTTAATCTGTGCGAAATTATATTTGATTTAGTCTCATCTCTTGTCGTAACTTTGATGTGGGAAAACATTAGTTATGACTTAGATATTTTCTAAGCTAATTTTTTATTTATACAACTGTACTTAGAAACGTCAATGTACTTCAACTTATGAATATTTTGTCCATGTAACTAAGATCATTGTATCTTATAATGAATTGGTGAACTATAAGATAAACTGTGAAACATATATATTTCATGAATGACTGTAAAAAAGAAGATAGATAATGTCACCATTCTACAGGGCGTTGTATTTTTCAGTCAGAAAACTCCCCGTTATCTTCACCAGTTATCTTCATTATTACCATTACCACTACAGTTGCTGTCATATGTATATTACCTGTACATGCCTTGTTCATCCATATATCCACACTTGTGAAGCAGAGATCGTGAGACCGTATTCAGAATGTGGCTGTGATGTCGTCTACATGTAGGAAGCAGGAAGAGGAAGGCCAAGTAAAGGATGAGATATCCTTTCCCCTCTGTGAAAAACCCTGCTGCCAACTAGTGAAATCTACCTAATGAACTAACTTTGCTAATCAAAGATTGTGATAATCCTAGACAATTGACCATATGTTATAGAACTGACTAAGGAGCCTATATTCCTTGTATCTAATTCATCATGTTATGTCATTTGTTCATATTTACTTCATGTTGAATTGCTGTGCTGTATATGCTAGTTATACTTAAAATAAATTCTATTTCTTATTGTTTACACTCTCACCCATATTACATAATCAGGTTTGTAAGGTTAGAGCAGTTGGGGGGGGGGGGGGCATAAATTATTAAAGTCGGGTAGAAAGGACCTTGTCTTAATGGGGTGTATACTGTTATGTGAGAACACGTCAGGTCAGGGATAATTCATGGTGATTCACTGTACACTACACATTACTCTGGGAAGGGGCCAAGGGAAATCTCTATCCAGTTCTACCCACAACTGAGAGATACAGATTATCGTAAACATATAAATGATAATTCTTTCTCACAATTAAGAGGCCCACTCGTAATCACATAAATAATTTGATTACAGCTAAGAAAAAAACCTGTTAACAATTACAATAAACTGTAAAATTTCTATTGCAGACTATATGCACTTTTAAATCCACTAAAACATTCAGGAAAAGAAAAATCCAAATGAAAACAAACCTTTTATTAAACAACACATTTATTAACTAAAAACCCAACTCACATTTGCAATATTCAACCACACACATACATACATTCTCCACATGAATTAAGCATATGTGAACCGATAAATGAATTTTAAAAAATCTGTAAATACAGAAGTATGTCCCCATTAAAAAAAAAAAAAAAGATTATGTGCATGCACATACACACACTATGCAGTTAAAATAATTCAATAGCCATATCCCCAAAATTAGTTCAGATTCTACATATCCACCATGATAAACATCTAGATTCAATATAGAACTCTAACATAATTAAACAGATTCAATGTATAAAACTCTTTTAACACAATTATTAAAAGTCCTGTTTTGGTGCACAGAGATAAGGTCAGTCAAATAATGATACATTTCAGATGTTAAGGTGGCAGGCATCACGATTAATGATACTGGACTGCAAACTGGATAATATGGGTAGCTGATTGAAGAATGTTCATTAGCTTAACCACAGGTGGCAATAAGAAGCAACAAACAAAAGCAATGTCAACCTTTGCCTCTACCTCATTAAACCAGTAAAGTTCAGCAAATTACAGTCATAAAACCCTACATATGGAAGACTAAAGTAGTACATTTCAACATGTAGTATATGTCCTGTGCTCTTGGATGCTGGAGACAAAAGGTACAATAAAAGTGATGTTATTTTTAAACACATTATTTTCTGGCAAAACTTCCACAATAACAAATCTTTCTACAAATGCTTCAAATATTGATACCTGACTGGATAATTAATCTGAGTGTTCAAAGCTGGCCAGAGGAACGTTTTGCCTATGAAAGTTATAAATTAAACAATACGATGTTCTTAAAGAGACCTGTCAAAAGGAGACCCTAAATCAATGGGTAACAGGATTAAGTGGCTCTGCTCGAAGATTTTCAAAATCTGCATGGCTGTCTATGTCTTCATCTACTTCTCCAACCACAGCACTGTAAAGACAACAAAACATGCTGTTAAATCAAATTCATGTAAGGTGTACACAGTTAAGGACAATTATTTCAGATCAATACAAATGTGAGATACAGGCTACACCTTTACATGCAGAAAAGTCATTGGGATTTTTCTCAATCAATCCTCATCTACTCACTAGTACATGAATGCTGAATTTAGCTTGCCACAACTGTAAGTTATACAGCTCTTTGGAGAATAAGCGCAAATGCTTATTATATTATTATTATTACTATTATCTCAGTGTTATTTCTAGATGTGAGGTTGTATATACAATTACTGTAAATGGTTTGCAATCAACTGTTCATAATTCTCTATTGATATAATATTTAATTCAATTGTATTTATTTATGATACATGATACAAAAACTAGTGAAGTGGAACTCTGTTCTAAAAATATTTATTAACTAAAATAACAAAATTCATTCAACTGATCTCCCACACCAAAAAAAAAAGATACATAATTCTAATATACACTATACAGACATTAATTGATTTATATGATTTCTACATTCCTGAGGCTTTCAGTGTAAATAAAATCTGACATCGACTGTAATTCTGTTTTCACAAAGATAATTGTAAATTACAGAGGTTTGGAACTAAAATGTATTTATAAATATTAAATAATGATTGTTTATGCAAAACTTTCACATTCATTAAAGATTATTCAAATGCTTTTAATATTATCATGGGTACATTTGGATATAATTTGTTAGAATTCACAATCAGTAATTTTTTTGTTTACAAATATAAATGAAATGAATATAAAAATCAACTGGGAACATACAATATATTGGCTCATTTTATATATATACACAACATGCAAGCACACCACAAAGCTGAATTATTATGAATTATTATATCAAGCTTTATATATATAATGACTTTAAAAAAATAAAACACTGAACACAACTAATGCGTGTTACTGAACCATAACAATGCATTTATAAACCAAAGCTATGATACTAGTCAAGAATAACTAAAATATTTTTTTTTAAAACTGTCTCATTTGCTTTCCCAATCTTTATTTGACACTAATACTACTGACATTAGTTCTTTATTTCATATGAAATGTAAATCTAGTTAACATGCCACAAAAAGCCAATTTGTTCATCTCGAGTTGTTTCAAAAGTTTCTCTCCACTAACTTTAGAAGAAGCTATTTTTTTCCTGGAGATAAGAGAATAGATATATGTGTGTGTGTGTGTGTGTCACTGCCTGCGAAAACCCAGCTAAAGTCACTATAATTAATTCCGCGCTACAGCCATGTATAATCGTAAATTTTTCTTAAAATCGATTTTGGGATCACTTTAATGTTCATTATTTTTCATAATCCAAGAGTATTTTGCTGTATGAACGAAAGAATATAGCGTTTTAAAGTGTAAAATGACTACTAGGGGGGTCAACACTTTGATCCAGCATGGGACTACTTCATCCCTATTAACATGACTGTTAGTATCGTTTTTTTAGTGATCGGAGGTGCACACGAGAGAAGGCTCTTAATTTCTATTTATAATACATAGTTACTGGGGCTGTGCATGAATCAACAAAAGTTGCCTAAAATTTATTGTTATGGTGCTTCACCTTATTCATTTAGAGTTTGGCAAGATGTGTTTTAAAAATAAATTTTAGGACTAAAACTTTATTTTTTGGTGGTCAGTTGTGATTTATTTATGGTAGAGCAGAATCTGTCTACAAAATAACATTATAACTGTGCAATGTTGTGTTATCTGGGGTGTAAATTAATTTGTTTTAGAAGCTAGGTATCAAGTTGATACCAACCAGAAGTAAGCTTCAATGGCATGTACCACTCATGTTGTCTGCTGCATTAGCTAGACTGCTGAACAGAAGTGTTTTTGACATTAATATTGACATTTCTGATATAACAGCAGTGACAATGATGAAAATATTCAAGTAACCGATGAAGTAACAGATTTGTGCAGTTTTATTTGTTATCATCGGGTAGAACTACACGTCAACACACTTGACCTTGACATTGCCTGCTCAACCAAAACTGTCACTTGATCAGTTTTAATTATTTGTATGTTGTTGTTAACCTAAATAATTTTAATAAAATTCATTATACATTAAAATCTGTTTTCAAAGGTAAATTAAAAAGTATTAAGTAATGCTCAAATGTTAAGCAGTAGGTCTACAGTGATATTCATCATTCAACAAAGCCTTAAGTTTAATTGTAAGTGTAAACCTACTTAATAGCTTAGTACTTGTCACTATCTAAACATTCTATCTTCTTTTTTGTGTGTCTTTATCAGTTTATGCAACAATACAAACTGTGGTATGATTAAAACATGATTATAAAACATTTTGTAGGATAATATTTGATTCGATTGATATATTAAAGTTATATATAGTCATATAACTACAAATGGGGAAAGTTTCGCTAAATTTCATTTATAGCATATACCATATAGCAGGGGTCGGGAACCTATGGCTCGCGAGCCAGATGTGGCTCTATTGATGGCTGCATCTGGCTCGCAGACAAATGTTCGATTATTAAAAAAAATGTTTCTTTAGACTCCTTTGATCTACATATTAATTGCATATAAATATTTCATTCTACAAATGAGCTATTTGTCTACTAAAGTCTCAACGCCTGCATGAAGCTTAACCTCACCACGTATCAACCAGACTACAAAGCCATCAGCAAAGCCATGCAGCACCATAAGTCGCATTAATGGAAAGAAATACTCATTATTGATTAGCAACAGCATAACAATGTTATTGAAATGAATTCAGAGACTTAATTATTGTACTTTTAGTGTTGAAATTACACAAAATGCACACATTTACTTGAATTTTTAGTTTTAAACATAATGTATGGCTCTCACAGAATTATTTTTTCAAAATATGTGGTGTCCATGGCTCTCTCAGACAAAAAGGTTCCCGACCCCTGCCATATAGCATATATAGTGATATACTCTGTATAAATATATTTGTGAGTAAATGAAAATTTTCTTCTAATTTTTCATTCTTTGAGGAAGTAATTCAAACATTTTTTAAGTTAATAGCACCAGTCACTTTCCACAGAAAATTCTAGTTTTCATATAAAAAGCACATAAATATCAATTTTTGTTTGTACAATTTCTCTCCTTTGATAGTTCAGAGGGGTATGTACTTAATAAAATGTATAGTGAAAAAACTATCTGACATAAATAATTTTTTTTAAAATAAACATGAGATTCTGAAGTTTAATAAATTAGAAAAAAAAACACTTGAATTTTTACACTTTAGCCAGGTTTTCACATAGAAGAACACACACACATGTATATATAAAAAGGAAGTAACTATTATTTTTTAATCTGTGAAGACTCACATAATTATCTCCCATGTACTGTTACAGGAAGAACAATATTTTTGTGCCCTACAAATCTTTCAAGACACAATATCAACAGAGCATTAGAGTGGTGTAAAAACCTTTCAAATCACAGCAACAATGAGTTAAATGTTGTAACTATTAATTATTACAAGACCAAGAATAACTACTTCATCAATCTGAATTTGAGGACACAATGCTAAGAATGAAAAACATGCTAAATTTGCCCAGTCCTCATTCTGATTTTAGGTCGATACTTACACATTGTCACCTCTTACAATATACAGGCCAAGAATGACTTGTTCCATGCCTTGACTTGTACTAAACACTCGTTCATGGCTCTCATCCAGTATAAGGTTGATTGTCTGATCAAAGCCTTTTAGTGTGCCCTGCAAATATACATAGCCAAAACATCTTTCAAAATAAAATGCTTTACTGTAGATTTATAAATACACTGTATTGTGTCATACAATTACATTTCTAATGAAATTAATTAATTACACAAAGTGAAAATTATTTTAAAAAATAATAGCATGAATTAAATAACTTTAAATTATATAATGTCATAAAGAACATTAAATTATCTGATAGAAGAACTACTGAAAACATTTATAGCGAGAAACTCTTACAACTACAAAGAAAAGGGAAACATGAAAACATACTCTCTTTTTTATTTTTATTTTTACTAATGTTGTAATGAAGCTGTAACTGTGTAAGGAATGAACACAAACTATTATAACCAAATTATTTTCTTAACTGTATTATTGAAACCCATTAGAGAAATTTCATTTAAATAAGAGACACTGAAGAAAATAAACCAACAAGTTGCAGTTTATAAACAGGGAGAAAATGAAAGTACACTCTTGGAATAAGAGTTTTTGTTATATATCAATTATATCAGTTCATAAATACTGATGATGATGGTAGGGGAAATTTTAATTAATAATTCACAAATTTTCTGTTGTTGTTTTTGCTGGTAGTGGTACTAATTCAAATCAATTAAGACTATCTAGGTAAAAGCCTGGGAAACTCAATGAAGAAAAAGAGCACATAAGAAAAACACCAATGACTTTAACAGGGGTAGAGGCTTAAACTCTCAACCATCTACAGCCAGTCCACAGACATTGTAGACATCCAGCTCAAAAAAAACTTTGTGAAACAATATACAAACTTGTACACTTATAAAACCCATCTATACACTATTAGTATTACAGTTCATATTTAAATAGTAAACTCTTCAACTTAAATTAATTTTAAACATACTTACCACAATGATTCTTCCATCTGCAGTTAGTATAGAGACAGTTTCTGAATATGGGTCAAGGAATAAATTCAGTTGTTCATAACCGAACAGTTAAAGTTAAACATTTAAAGAAATCCTGATCTTCCCAAACTTCTGTGAAATTTCCATGTTCAGAGAAGGAATATGAAAACAACATTAATGAGGACAGTTTTTTAAAATGTTCAGTTGCAATAGTGATTTATTGATTTATTTTGCAGATTGTCTGTCCAGTAGAAAAGAAGGGAAACTAAAATGTGATCTGCTTTTTCAAAGGTTTACATATGGAAAGGGTGATGGTTTATTTTTTTAATGGCATTAGGATTTGGGTGGTATTGCCATTAAACTTAAAAGCATAGGATTTGGTTTTAAATGTGGCAAACAGCTTTAAAGTGCTTTTCATAATACTTTTATATAAATAATTTGAAAAGTAAAACATTTTTTTCATAAACAGACAAAAATAAAGCAAAATAAACAAAACAAAGTATATAAAGAACCCTAAAATTCAATACCATTACCATTTTAAAACACAAACATTAGTTGATGCATATTACAGGATCCATTAATTTCTCAGAAAAGTGTGAACAGCAAGCACACTGAACTCTGATAACTATATCACTCGAAACACTAATGAGCAAAAGTCAACAAATGCAATGTTTCTGTCATTTTCCTATAAATCTTCTGCCAAAACCCTCAAACATACATTCCTGCTAGAAGCCTGTGATTATTATCATCAACATTCCTTTGTCCATCATGGTCCATTTACCTGGGATTTACTCTCTTTTAAGTTTTATGCAATGAAAAACCATGGCACATCTACTAGAATATCTCTTGTATAGTTGTTATGTCACTGTTCAAGTTGTATATTTGTAAATTAATTTTTATTTATGTTTCCCTTTTGCGTATATATACAGCTGTTTGTTATAAATAGTCAATTTGCATGTGGATTAAATAACTTTTTGTTTTCTTTTGACGTTTGTGCTTAAGTTAAGAAAAATTAAATAGCATAATTTAATATAGGCTAATTATTGTAAAGCATTTTTATTATTGTTTTAATGTATGATTAGCTTTAATCTTTGTATGAATCAACGCGTATATAATTTTGCATACGAAAGAGAAGATCTAATGTGGTGATGTGGGATTAATTATAGAACATATAATTCATTATTTTATAATTGCCAAGATGAAGATTCGATAAAAGTGGACATTACAAATTGATAAAGAAATTAACATAAAATATTGAAAACAATTAAATCTATTGTTTTCTCAAAAAACATTTTTTTATTTAAAGATAAAGACGAGCTATTTAAAGCTACATTTATAATAATATAAATTATATGCCTATAAAAGCATGCCTTTATAGATGTTAATGTAGTATTTTGGTACTTTACAACTTGGGCATAAATGATATTAGTGCATCTTAGAAAATGTTTTATTTTCCTATATAAAATCTTTCATTTTTATAAATTTAAACAGTTAAATTCTATAATTTGCAAGCATCGTTTCAATAGGCTCATATATATAATACTAAAATAATGACAACCACTCGGCATTCAAAATTTTACACCACCGATTCCATGCTATTTTACGGTATCTGAAACCAAAGTAATATTAACATATCGGCCAAGATTAAATTTACCAGCAACAAAAACTTTTTACATGCAACGCATTTATATAAAAGGATACTATTTACATAGCTTTCTAACGCTGAAGCCATCGTAATATTGTCGTTCCAATTCCACCACAATAGCCAGCAAACGAAAGCAGGTCACCGGAAACGATAGCTTCGCACTTGCGATTTTGCAAGGATAGTTATTCGAAAAAAGTAATAATTTAATATAGTTTAATAAACAATAATATTCAAATATTTCTTCCTTTCAATTTGATTACTTTTGTTTATTGATTTGGACAATAAGGCACACACTATTCAGGGGAAATAATTTTGAACAGTGATGGAGCCTGAAACACCTTGAAGCACAAAATTGTGCACTTGAGGTTTGGCTTTTAATATATACATATATATCAGATTGTAAATTCAAAATGTTCCAGGCTGATCGTTTTAGCCACTCATATTTGCTTATTAAGTCTGACGATTTCAGTTGTATTTAGATTATTAAACACAATTATTCTTTTAGGAAGTTGCATATGATATACATAGAGCCTTTTATAGGCCTTAACATAATTATGATATAGGGATATATACTCAATACTGATAATAGCCAAATAGGCCTAATTGTTGAGAATCTTTAAGTTTAATAATATATATTATTATATAACAAATCCTTTCTGTTTTGATGAGTTTAAAGCAAACTGGGAGCGGATGTTAGAAAACGCCTTATACTAGTTATAGTAATAACTCAATTTATATAATACTTTTAATAGTTTATTTTATGTAAAAATACTTAGACGACCTTAAAAAAATCGCGGAATTTAAAATGTAGTAATACTAGTATATTAGTTATTACTTATTACAATATTAGTATTACTATTACCACTATCAAATTAAAATATAGGCCTACATGTATCATTACCACTTTTTCATAGTAAGAAGCAATTAGGAAGATAAGTCAATGATGCTTTTAATAGTAATTTAGTTATATTTTGAGTATTTAATTTAAATCTGATACTTTTAATAGTAGTTTATTTATATTTTGAGTATTTAAATCTAATCCTTTTAATAGTAATTTAGTTCATATTTTGAATATTTCAGTCTGATCTTTTAATATGCATAATAACTTAAATATTTAAATCTGTTCATTTTGATCATGTTAGCTCAGTTTCTAATTTCAGTGTTTGATATCATTAAGACAGGTTTCTTGCACAATGGCATTATCTGAATTGTGTAGTTTATTTACATCATTTGTACTTCAGCCTTCACTGAAATTATCATTGGCATCCCACAGTAAATTATTAATAAGGTAATGTATATTATTTTTATTATTAGGTTTTAAAATTACTTAAGAAAATTAATAGAATAAAATGCCTGTTACTTAACATTTATATTCAGGATTGTTTAAATTCTTTGCATTTAGTTTTACAAATTATGTCCTGTGTATTTTTGTTATAACTATTAACTGTGTTTTCAGACAATAATATAATTAGAATCAACTGTCTCCATTTTGATTTTTGACTGAGGAAATTAATGTATATGTGTAAGCTGTCTGACCCATTATTTTAAAGGTATTTTTAAATCCTAGAACAATTTGAGGGGTTAGGTTTTTAATTTCTTATAGTTTATACAGGGTATTGCAACAGAAATGAAAACCATATATAATGTAGGCACATAATAGTGACATTTTATTATTATTATTATTGAAATATAAAATGAAATTTTGTTGCTGGATAACTTGATTAATTGAATTTGAATGCATTTAATGTTCACAGCATAACATTAACAACTAACATATTCAACAGGGTTTTTCTTAATTTACTAATAAATATGCACTGCCCATGTGTTGCATTTCTTTTTGAACACACTCTAATTTATATTATACACAGTATTTTACTCAATATTCTGTTTATGAAAATAATGTAAAAGTTGATGTTATTTAAAATGCCTAGCAAAGCTGTGCATTTATTAAATATTAATGCTTTCCATGTTTTTTAAAGTTCTCTCTTTTATTAGTTTTAAATATAAACAAAGCCAGTTTTTAATTAAAAACATTAAATGTAAAAATTATTATCTGATCACATTGCAGCAGAAGCCTACACAGCAGTGCCAGACTTGATGGCAAGTTAAAATTTATTAAGCAGGGAATTGATCTCAATAAGTACACCTTGCGGCCAATTCGTCTACCCAAGTCCGGTGGCCGAGGGCATGATGGTTAGTATCACAAATGTTTTGTGCAAAAAATTCTTTGGACCAGGAAATTAAGTTCTCATTTAAAGCAGGTATGTTTATGGATTTGCTCAAGTGTTAACAGCAATTGCTACTCTCCACTGCATCTAGTGTTTGTACATCATGGACCACTTTGGCACATCTTTCATGGGTGATATTTATAACAAACTGTTTGTAAAAAATTGTTTCTACAGGAAACTAGCTTAAAGATCTGATGCACATTTTCTGCTGAATTAGTATTTATTCACAAGCGTTGTTTTGTTGGGACTTTTAAAAATATTTTATTCAAATTTATTTATTCTCTTCCTAAAATAACGTTTTACTCTGCACTTCAGAGCATAAAATAGTGGGCTGGTTGTTTTCTTTATCCTGGCTGGGACATACTTGATATACAAAATAGAAGTGGGATGCTCACTAAATTAAATATATATTATATAGTAAAATGATGCTAGTCTTGTATACAAAATACAAAAAGTGTTGTCTTCCTAAGAAATTTCACATATTTAACAGTCCATCTTCCTAAAGGGAAATGAAGTTGTTTACTGAACAGGAACATGCATTTATAAAATAAATGTTTTACAAGATTAATGTATAATTCATTAATTGTTTAGCATGGAAATGGTGCTTTTAGTATATAGTAAAATGGAGCAAACCCACTTTTAATATATATACCCAGACGAGTACCAAAATATAAATGGCTTTTAAAGGCAGAATTAAAATATATGTTTTACTCTTTGAATGTAGTGTATGTACAAAAAAATAGTTTTTGTTTTTTTTACATTTTTCATTAGGATATCTTAGTAGCTGCCTGCCCAGTTTCAGCTGATAAGGTTTTGTAAAACAGCAGCTGTGGGCATTCAGAAAGTTCTGATTAAATGTATCACATAATAAATGAAATGAATACTTAGTATGAAAAATGTGTGGAGAAGCACAGACTGATTACTTCCTTTAACTAGAACAATTGAAAGACAGACCTTGGACTTTCAGCAAAGGCAGTTTGTGAATTACCTCCCTTGATTTGGAAAAACGATAGAGTGAAACAACCTGTTGCCCTCCTAAGGGATCTATTTAAAATTAATCCCTTGGAACATCTTCACCTTCTCAGCTCGTAGCAAATACTGTTAAACATTATTGAAGAACAACAGCTTGCAAAGCAGAGAAAGGAAACAATCATAAAGTTCATTGAAATGCATATATTAAATATGGTTGCCATAAGGAATGTCATCAGGTAGACATCTTATTGGGACTGACTGGGTGGCTATAAGATTCCACCTCTAAATTGTACACACTCATCCTCACACTGTTCACAGTTTAAAAAAGAAAGTTTCAAGAGATATCAATTTCTTTACTCCTGTGCAACCTGCTCTAACCAAGAATGGAATGATGGTAGGGAACTAACAGTAAATTAATATTTAGCAAATTGGGTAGAGTTGTTTCTCTCTGACAGTTGGCCCCTATCCGCATGAACACAATTTTATTTTTGCATCTCTCTTGAGCAGGAAGGGTTAATAGTGTTTATTATATTGCACTGTTTATAATATAGTAAATCATTTTTTCTTTATTGTATATTAGCATTAATTTATCATTTTCATTTACTTTACAAGCCATTTCCAATAACAACAATGTAAAGGGTAGCATATTTGATTCTGTGTTTTTAAGAGAGCTAAATGACTAAGAGCAGTCCAATGTAGTATGGATAGGGTATATTTATAAAAAGAAAAATAAACAACTTTGATCAGTTTTCAAGTTCTGTAGTCTTTATTTTACTTTAAATGTGTTTTTCTCACAATTACTTTTTTCCCCTGTTGAACTAATTGCTAAGGCCCCTTTTCGGCTTTTGAATAGTTGTAATTATTCCATGTCCCTGAAATTTGGTATACTAGTTCCTCATACATACAATTAAAAGGTTGTGCATGGATGAAAGCCTATATGCTTTAGGTTCGTTTTTTTTTTTTTTTTTTTTTTTAATTCTACATGTTCTCCCAAGAATATATTTTAGATGGGTACAATTAAAAAATCATAACCTTTTTCTTAAAATTTTTTAACAGGCATATGTTCCTTTTTGTGGCTTGTACACTAGATAATAAAAATTAAATATATATTTTTTAAATTCATTTATGAAATATTTAATGAATTTCTGTAAAAGTGAAAATCATAATGCAGAACTTCAGTGTCTCATTATTCTGAAATGTGAAGATCCTTCTTCAAATGAAGTCTAAAGAAATATCTTGACCAATGTATTTCTAAATAAAACTGCCTAACACTTAGTGTGCTTGACAAAATAAACAGTGGAATGGATACTAGACAAAAAGTAGACAAATTGTTGTGCTTTGCATAAATCATTACAATATTGGTAAGTTTATTTACAAATATTAACATTATTTGTTTTTATTTTGCATTTATTTTATATTATTGGTATTTCTATTAAAACGTCTGACTCCACATAAAATCTTCTGGTTTCCATTAAAAATCTTCTGGTCATTGATCTGATGAAAAGGGGGGGTGGGGGGGGTGTAGGCAGGTCTGCACTAATCTTATGCCAAGTGTTTTAATAGCTTAATATACTTTGACTTTTGAGTGAGTTTAGCACAGTGAGAGTTAAAAGAAAGATGAAACAAAATAGTTTGAGAAATAATTTTAGTATTATTTATGATTTAATCTGAAAGAAATATTTTTTAGAAAATGCATTATTGTGTGTTGAACAGTACTAACTAATAATCACAGGTAAAGCAAAGGTGCATAAATCACACTTGTAATCAAAATCTGTTACCAAGACATGCAAAATTCTGTTTTATCTTCATTTAATTGAATTGGAAATAGCTTGTGTATGATGGTGAAATTTGTTTCCTTTTTTTTTAAAATTACAAATATTAAATCAAGAAAACATTTTCATTCCAGGTCGAATATGGGTCCATGGAGTAGGTGGAGGTCATCGCCAGAATTATCGCATGATCGATTTCAAGAGAGTGGGTCCCAAAGAAGGTGAACCCTTAGTAGAACAAGTTCAGACTGTTCGCTATGATCCTTGCCGCACTGCAGACATAGCTGTTGTTGCAGGAGGAGATAAGAAGCGCTATATTCTAGCCTCACAGAACATGAAACCAGGGGATATAATCAAGACTTCAGGAAAAATTACGCGTATTGCAGGTTTGCTGTTGAATTTTTTTTTCATTATATATCCTTGCTGAACCAAACTAGTTTATTGACACACCCTACTAGTTATCTAACAGCCAAAACTATTTTATTGATAATACATTAGTTGATTGACAAACACCACAAAATAATCGAGAACCAAACCAGTTGATTGACAATACTGCCAGTTAACTGAATCCAAACCAGTTCTTTGAAACTTACTAATAACTGATTGTCTAACCATTTAACTGATATCCAAACTAGTTCATTGACAACCCACTAGTAACTGACAACTTAACCAGTTATTGACATCTAAACCAGTTTATTGACAACCACACTTGTCTGCTATTTGGATCATATGACTGCCATTGGGATCACACATGACTGCTGTTGAGAACATATATGACTGATGTTGAGATCACATACAACTTATGTTGAGATCACATATGGCTGCTTTTTTTAGATCACATATGGCTGCTGTTTAGATCACACATGGCTGCTGTTGAGATCACATATGACTACTATTTGGGCCACACATGACTGCTATTTGGGCCACACTTGGATGCTATTTGGACCACACTTGTTGGCTATTTGGATCACATGACTGCTTCTTGGGATCACACATGACTACTGTTGGGATCACACTTGACTGCTGTTAGGATCATGCAAGAGTGCTTGCCATCTGTTGGGATTGTACTTGACTGCTGTTTAGGATCACACTTGACAGCTGTTTGGGTCATGTGATTGCTGTTTGGATCACACTGGAGTTCTGTTGGGATCACTCTTGATATCTGCTGGGATCACACTGGACTTCTGTTGAGATCACACTTGATTGCTGTTGGGATCACACTTGACAGCTGTTGGGATCACACTTGACTGCTGTTGGGATCACACTTGACTGCTACTTGGATCATGCGATTTGCTTTTTAAGAAATATTAGTGTCTTATTAACCCCTTACTGAAATCTTACCATTTGATCAATTTAAAGAATTTTGCTGTGAAAATTAATAATATCATTTTCTGAATCATCTCATTTACATTCTCACTAACCTGGTAAAATTAAAACAAAAAGTAAAGTTGTAAACTTCAGAGACCCTGCAAATTTAATTTCTTACTACTGCTTGTTTTAATGGATATGAAGAATTTTATGTGTTTTACTTTGTTAGGAAACAAAGAAAAAAGTTTTTATTTTTAAAAATTATTTTTAAAAACAATAATTGAAATTTTTGGCTTGAATAAATTTGTAAATTATATTTTCAGTCCGAGCATCTGAGGGCGATGCCTATCCAGTAGGTTCCTTGCCCCTGGGAAGCGTGGTGCACAACGTGGAACTGTTTCCCAATGCGGGTGGAGTGATTGCTCGAGCTGCAGGCACTTCAGCTCAACTTGTCAGAAAGATTGGCGATCGATGCATTCTACGAATGCCATCTCGCAGAGAGATCAATATTGCACAAGAGTGCATGGTCACTTTAGGGCGCGTTTCCAACATTGACCACAACAAGGAACACATTGGAAAAGCAGGACGTTCTCGGTGGTTTGGCATTCGGCCACAAAGTGGATGGTGGCACAGAAAAACTGGTTATAACGGTCGCAAGATTAGACCAATTAAGCCTACCAAAACGTATATGAAGCCACCTGCTCCAAAACCTGCCGTGTACAAATTTTCCCTGTAATTCTTCCAAAAATTCTTCCATATAATGCTGAATGTTAATTGGTGCTTGTTTGTGCCTATAACTGTGAAGAATGAAATAAATTTAACTCCTGACCAGTATTTCAAGTGTATCACTTTGTTTATGTAACTTGTAAATGAGTGTAGAGTGACTGTCCATTAATTCATAAAATAATTGATAAGCTACTTTTTTACTTTTTATTTTATTAAAAAGGAAAGGAAAATAAGAACAAATTTTAAACTCTTTTTGGATGATCCCTTCATTGCTATTATTGTAACTTGCAATGTTGTCAGAATTAATATTGGATTGATAATGATATATAAATAGACTTGGTCAAGGGGAAATAACAATGAAACTATCACTTAGTTGTTACTGTTCTGTTCCATTCTAGTTTGAGGATAATTATAGTTTATCATATAAAATATGATAGGGAGTGAAATGTGAATCCCAGTATTGAAGGTCTAAGAATATGTAATTAATAGTCAATGTAATGGAATCAAGGCAAATTATACTTGACCTACTAACCTGCATTCAGTCTGCATTGTTATATATAGCTTTTTGTGGACACAGTTCTTTTCATAACCGATATTTTTGGATACCTGTTTCATGAAAGTGATGTAATCACCATGCTCTGATGCGTACTCTGTATTAGTTGAAGAGAGCTCACCCCTGTTACATTTCAAACAATAGTCGATAGTAGGTCATGTCCAAGCCCGAGGCGTTACTGATAGATTTCCTGCCATAAATTCATATGCACCTTTTTATACCGTGCCCGACGCCCAGTAGGCTATTCACAAAGGAGAGATGGAGCCTGGTACACTTGTCAAGGCATTGCATTTATTCCGTGAATCAGCCGGCCCCGTTGTGCTAGAAGTATCGTTGTACTAAATAAGGTAAAAACACATCGATTTCTTGAAATATTGCTTTGTATTTTATTAAGGTATCATTGTGTGAATTTGCACATCTATCACTGTTGAAATTGTACTGCAATCTTCTCCAAACTTGTGGCTTGAGGATAGCATGGCTAAACTAGAAATATTTGCGCTATAAATTGATTGTTGAATTGTGGAACAATAATTTGTAAAGGTTGTGGAACACTGAATCTATTCTTAGTAAAGCTAAAATAACTGGAATATAATCACGGAACGTTTGTGCACTTTCTTATAAAATTTATGCAAACAATTTAATTCACTTGCTTGTATAATGTTTTGTCGTATTTGTAACATGCATGTACGTGACTTTAAATTGTATTAATTCTTCACATATCTATTTTCATTGTAAATTGTAAAGGTTTCTTTGAAATGATTTAAATCTCTTGCGTGTATGACATTGCATTTTTAATTGTAACATGCATGAGCGTGACGTTAATTATATCTTTGCTATTGTATAATTATGATGTAAAGATACTGTAAAGGTCGATGAAATAGGCTATACTATTGTCTATGCCATGTGTATGAATTGTGAATCTATAGGGATTGTCGCTCATGGAGATTATTATATTTTCAGAGTGGGTTCCTGGTTTTTCTGGCTTTTCCTGAATTCCTGGATTTCTGGGTTTTCTTGTTACTGGGTATTTTTCCTGGTTCTTCTGAGTTCCTGGATCGTTGATGTATTCTTGAACTGATTGTGTCTACATACGAGGATTACTGGATACCGGTCTTACAATTGCAGGTTGGGGATCAATTGACGTTTACGTGACTGTAGCCGAATCTGTGTATCCAACTACGTAACGGTTGGGGAAGTGCAAGCGCAGCCGTAATTGCTGAAGGATGACCAGCTAAGTAAAGTGGTCTAGGAAATTGAAACTTTTTATTGACTTTTTGCAATCCACATTCGAGCTAGATATAGATAGTCCTAGAGACCTCGTATCAAACATAATATCTGGAATTATCTTTGTTATTTGTTAAATTTTTATTAAATCTTTTTTTAATTGTTATTCAATTACAGTAGTTGGCTAATTATTGCGAGAAAGACCAATTAGGATTGGGTGGGGGCTAGAGTAAAGAATGAGGTGATCGAATGCATAATTAGTTGTAATTGAATAACTTGTCCCAGTTCATGCTTTATAGTTTATTACACAAGTTTGCCTGTCTCTAAATTTGTTGTCTTAAACTACGAGAATTAAATTTAGCTAGACTGAAGGGTGGAATTTGGGCAACCAGTCTGTTGTCAGAGAAGGTGAGCGTGGAAATTAATTAACCTAAAAGCCTTATTCTGAAACAGGGTCTATAAATAAATACTGGAACGTAACAGTCAATAATTAAAATATGATTGATTTTTGTCAGCACTCCTAATCTTAATATCTCTAGATGCTGAACAAAATAGTGGCTGGGTTGGACAGTTCTCTAGATAGCAAGAGGATGTGTTGACTGGAAACATCATTTGACTGAATTAAATCCATGGACCCACTGGAAACTTGTAGACCAGCCAACTCTATCACATTATCTCCTTCAATTATCAAAGTTACCAAGTTGCTGGTTAGCACTAGTCAGGAAATTCTTACAGAACATCTGGAATTTTGCAGTATTGTTTTATTATTAAACTGCACTTTCACACTTCCATCAATAAGTTTTAGTAAATTTATTTTAGGCAGTTTGTGTAACACTTGTATCATTCTGGAAGGTGTGGATGAGATGTGCATTTATACTGAGGTCAGTACTGAGTTCTATCCACCCCAGTACCTGAGTGCAGTACTGAGTTCTATCCACCCCAGTACCTGAGTGCAGTACTGAGTTCTTTCCACCCCCAGTACCTGAGTGCAGTACTGAGTTCTATCCACCCCAGTACCTGAGTGCAGTACTGAGTTCTATCCACCCCAGTACCTGAGTGCAGTACTGAGTTCTTTCCACCCCCAGTACCTGAGTGCAGTACTGAGTTCTATCCACCCCAGTACCTGAGTGCAGTACTGAGTTCTTTCCACCCCCAGTACCTGAGTGCAGTACTGAGTTTATCCACTCCAGTAGATGTGTGCAGTACTCAGTTCTATCCACTCCAGTACCTGTGCATTTGCAGAGTACATTAACCTTTCTTTAAATATAAAGATCATTCATGCAGCTATTTCTGTTCTTAAAATAATAAATAGAGGTATACTGCACTTGATATATTATTTTATTAAAATCTTTGCTTTGTCATTTCATGTGTACATTTGCGAAGTCAATCTGCTGATTGACTGAACTATTTATAGACTTACAATTATTTTGTCAACACCATAGCATAGTGGATTGAGATTTTTTTAATCGTTATGATTCCAGATCACTAAAAGTAAGAAAATACACCGTAGGAATGAAGAAAAAAATTTCATAGAATCCCTTTAGCATACAAGTAATATAGTTCCCTATATAATCAATATTTTTTAGTAATCCAAGAAAATTAACAGCTCATTGGACCATTTTGAAAAAAGTTGTTAAGAGACACTAATAAAAAGTCAGTACTGTGATGCAACTTGGATAAAAATGGAGTGAAAAGTGTCAGGAAATGGAGTGGAAAGTGACAGTAAATAGAAATGGAAAGTGACAGAAATTGAGTGGAAAGTGTCGAAAAAGTATGTAGAAAATGTCAGGAAATGGAGTGGTAAGTGACAGGAAATGAAGTGGTGTCAGGAAATGGAGTGGAAAGTAACAGGAAATGGAGTGGTAAGTGTCAGGAAATGAAGTGGTAAGTGTCAGGAAATGGAGTGGAAAGTGACAGGAAATGGAGTGGTAAGTGATAGGAAATGGAGTGGAGAGTCAGGAAATGGAGTGGTAAGTGACAGAAAATATAGTGTAGTAACTAGAAATGGCGTGTTAAGTAACGGGAAATGGAGTGGTGACTAAATCATGTATATCACAGGAAAAAATGTTCTTATACCTTTTTTTAATGACACAGGTGTGTGTTCACTTTAAAATAACAGTGACTTCAAGCTGTAACTTGCTTTCGTATATACAAACCAGATCGCATTACAGATCAACGAAAACAAGGACTAACAAACTGCCCTGAGATCTAGCTTACAAGTGAAACTGAATAAACATGCACTTGATAGCATTCTTCTTAATCTATTTAACAGAAGATACCGTGCTTACGTGACATCAGATGTATTTATTTGACTGTTGAAACACCAATAAGTAATCCTCTGTTGCTTGGCAACAGACTGAGATGGATGTCTTGTGATCAAGTGATTGTTGTTAGGCAAAACTGTAAGAGAGGTGGGGTGGTATAGGCCTATGTAAACCAAATCAATAGTTTGTTTTTTTTAATTTTATAAGAGAACGGAAACTTTATGGGGAGTCTGCTTTTGCGCAGGGACCCGAATAGCCGTGAAAAGATCTTCCATGTGTGTCAGTTAACGTAGTCATTTAGTATTTGTGTGTATAGTAAGAACAGTAGTCCTGTAGTATTTGTATCTATGTAAGAACAGTAGTCATGTAGTATTTGTGTGTATAGTAAGAACTAGTCCTGTAGTATTTGTATCTATGTAAGAACAGTAGTCCTGTAGTATTTGTTTGTTTGGTAAGAACAGTAGTCCTGTAGTATTTGTATCTATGTAAGAACAGTAGTCATGTAGTATTTGTATCTATGTAAGAACAGTAGTCATGAAGTATTTGTGTGTATAGTAAGAACAGTAGTCCTGTAGTATTTGTTTGTTTGGTAAGAACAGTAGTCCTGTAGTATTTGTATGTTTGGTAAGAACAGTACTCATGTAGTATTTGTGTGTATAGTAAGAACAGTAGTCATGTAGTATTTGTATTTTTGGTAAGAACAGTAGTCATGTAGTATTTTTGTGTATAGTAAGAACAGTAGTCATGTAGTATTTGTTATGCATAGTAAGAACAGTAGTCGTGTAGTATTTTTTTGCTATGTATAGTAAGAACTGTAGTCATGTAGTATTTTTGTGTATAGTAAGAACAATAGTCATGTAGTATTTGTGACGTAACTAGTGTGATGCAGGAACGACGTGTGTCCAGGGCGCAGAATTTTGGACGTACCATTATATGGTTAAAAATTTCCAATTCTGTGTGAAAGGAAGTGAGCGAAGTTTTTCAACCGGATTTGATAAGTAGCATAGGTAGTCAGTACATACGTGAGGGCAGTAATCTGACAATGCAGAGTCAATCAAAGGGCCGGCACTCTGCACGACGCTGAACTAAGAGAAAGGCGTCTTGGTTATATATAGGCAAGTCTTGGTTATAAGCAAGGAGAAACTCAGAAGAATTGAACAGTCGGGTTGGAAGGACCTTTTAGGACGGTTCCAAGTTCCAAGATGACTGAGGAGGTTACGATCAAATTGCTGATGGTTATCATTGTATGAGTCGAGCTCAACCAGTCTACTACATCAAATAAAGGCGCTGTCGCAGATGTGTGGATGTTGTTTTGGAAGTGGTCAACGGGCGACTACTGTATACTGAGAACAGCACGACCTACGACAGTGGCAAGAGTTAAGTTTTCTTGAAGAGAGAGGTCCCCCTGTCACAAATTCTTGAAGTGTGCACAAAGTGAGAACAGAGGTCATAAGAGGTTACTTCTTTTGTATCAAATTCTAATTGTTAGAAAATTTTCCAGCATTATTCTTAGTGCATTGCCAACTGTAATTGAATGTAATGTCAAGTTGTAACATACAATGTAATCGTAACGTAAAAGTCTGTTCATTGTTTATGCTTCAACACTTAGTGCGGGGGGAGGGGGGGGCATGAACAAGTAAAATAATAACTACAAAAATCACTCCAGATATAAAACAAAAACGACAATAAGAAGATTTGTGCCGTTTGAGAGTAGTTATGTAGAATTTCAAAATTAAGGTGGACGGGGTTGAAGTTCTTGTATTGTACTGATCTCCGTTTATGGAACACCAAATGTAGGCCTAAGTCGGGCGAGGATGGGGTACTTGCTTTGTACAGGTCTCTAGATATGGAACACCAAAAGCTGGGCGGGAGGGTTGCAATACTTGGAACACCATAATTAAGGCGGGTGAGTTTGGAGTACTTGCCCTGTAAAGTTCTACATATGTGGGACACCAAAAGTTGTTGCGTATGGAGAGGACACAAGGGCAAAGCATTGTCGCCAATCGTCCGCCATATTGAAAATACCAACGCATTTTAGTGTCTATGGCACTATGTTATCAACCGTTTTCAAAATATATATGCCCAATATTATGAATCTATAATTCAATAAATATAATTAAATTTACAATACAATACAAACAAACAAGAAGAGAAAATATCCTCATACCTATCACCTCAGATAATAAAAAAATCAATGAAAATGTATACCTGTAAAGCCATAGCCCTACGTTGTAAAATATTTTAGTCGGTCTACTGAGGAATTCTATTGTTATGAAAGATTTGGAAGAAATGTTAAAATTATATGTACATTGTAATTGCAATACTTGTATCAATTTGAAAAGCCGAATCTATCTAGCATAATTCTCTACACTGTAGATCTTGTTAAACTGTGTACTTAAGGCCATAGAGTTAGCTCTACACTGTAGATCTTGTAAAAACTGTGCACTGAAGGCCATAGAGTTAGCTCTACACTGTAGATCTTGTAAAAACTGTGCACTGAAGGCCATAGAGTTAGCTCTACACTGTAGATCTTGTAAAAACTGTGCACTGAAGGCCATAGAGTTAGCTCTACACTGTAGATCTTGTAAAAACTGTGCACTGAAGGCCATAGAGTTAGCTCTATGTAGATCACGATCATCAGACAGAATGTTAAAAGGCGAGAATTTAGAGAAAGTCTACATATTTCCTCGTTTGTGGCCTCGCAGACTGAAATCGCCAAGTGGTGAAAATTTCCACTGACGCTGGGAAATTTTTCTTAAAACAAATACTCGATTCAGTTAGTTTTCTCTGATGAGGTAGAGGACGATAGAGGTCAAGGACACGAATTGACCTTTTCATGCTGTGTGAGTGTGACTTTCATAATAGAGCGTTCGGGTTTGCATTCTGTTTTAACAGTTATTATGATTGGTATGATAATATATTCTATTTTAACTGTTATTTTGATTAGTATGCTAATCAATTCTGTTTTAACTGTTATTATGATTGGTATGCTAATCAATTCTGTTTTAACTGTTATTATGATTGGTATGCTAATCAAGTCTAACTGTTATTATGATTGGTATGCTAATCAATTCTATTTTAACTGTTATTATGATTGGTATTGGTAAAACGATAAGTAAACAACAAGTTGTGTGTAAAGATACGGCCGATGTATGTAGTCTAATTGTTTCCTTCCTTTGTCTTGAGCAGTTTCAATGTGTAATAATATTATATTAAGAAATATGTTGTTTTGATTTTTAGGAGTTTTGTGATGGAAAGGTGAGCAGTAGGTTTCCTGTTAAAGGAGAGAATGTCCGATTCTTCCCCTGCAAACAGAAAACAGAGTTCTGATCCAGTAGAAAGTAATCTTGCATGCCGACATGAAATAGTGACCAGCCAATGAAAGCTTGGAAACGAAAAACTCAATTTACAGAGTATGAACAAATAAATTAACAGTATCAACAGCTCCTGTCCAAAGTTACGTAAGATGCAGTGCGGAACGTAAACAGAAGACTTGTACTTTGTAGGCAGACAAACAGACAAACAGATAGATAGATAGATTTACCATCTCACAATAACGAACAAACTCAATTTGTTTTTTCAGATGAGCTTTGATTTTTTATTCCTTTACTGACAGGCATAGAAACAATAAATACACGCATAGGTAAAAGCCTTTAATTATTTGCATATTTGTTATGGACAAATTGTGATTAACTTTTTTGCTCTTGTTTATTTCAATTAATATTATAAGTTGGTTTTTCTTTTTATCTCCGGCACGTACATAAAAATGTACTTTTAAAAAGTGAATTTCTTTCATAAATATTTTCTAATACCATTCTCGATTTAGTTTTTTTTTAAGTGTTATATTTACTCTTTTTACAAATTAATAATGTTTGGAAGCTATTGAGTTCGGACTGTTAACAAGTCAGTAAGATTCTGTAATGAGCACTGAGAACACAGGTAAGGAATCGGGTTGTCGAAATCGGAAGAAAGACGTCATGTCCACGTCACTTCCTGCCAACAGCCAACTCGAAAGCAGTCAAGCAGGTCTGCAACTGTTGTCCCCAGACCAGCCCTGCCGGGCAGGTGTTCAAGTAAGCGTTTCCCCAGAGGTCGCACTGGTAGAAATTATGCGGGTCTACGTCACCAAAGTACAAAGTGTCGTGGGTCGCGCAAGGACTATTGTTACCACCCGTGACAGTATTTGTTCCGGGTGTGGCAAATCCTACCCCACCCGACCCCCCTAAGGCTTCATATGGGTAAATGCAGGCAGTAATTCCCTCGCTCCAGACCAGGCCGGTTGGACACTGAAGGATGTTGGGATGACCCTGCATGTCACACTCGATAAATCGGGTGTTGTCGCTAGGATAGGGAAAATAGAAGTGATTTCTTTGGAACTCTTCTACAGTGCATGGGTTCGAAGCTTGCGGGCTTTCAGTGGCTGTTGTGACTGACTGGCAGGTGCCTGCGTTTTCCCCCGCAGTAATGAACGCTGAAGCAAACAAAAAAGTAGAAACTTGTCAGGCGATATATGTTCTATGGAGCAAGTTGTTTTCTACGAGATACACTCTATGGAGCAAGTTGTTTTCTATGAGATACACTCTATGGAGCAAGTTGTTTTCTATGAGATACATTCTATGGAGCAAGTTGTTTTCTATGAGATACATTCTATGGAGCAAGTTGTTTTCTATGAGAGGCGTCTTTTTACTTGGGTTTAGTGTCGGAATGGTAGAAGCCTGTTTTTGCGAGTTTTAGAAGACCCAGTTATTATTTCGGGTTGTAAATGCATTCCTCCATTCTCTTGACTGTTATATATTTCTTTTTAGGTTTCTTTTACAGTTAAAAATAAAAGTGAAAGAAAGAAACAAAATCTACATACCTATAAACAACAACCAATGAAATACAATTATTGCTTAATATATGCTATTTTCCAAATAAATTTCTTCAAATTTATTTTCTTTACAAAATTCACATTACGTTGTATATGATATGTTACAAGCTAATAGCCGGACAGTTAAAAAAGTTATATTGGCACTGTAAACGAGACACTATAGGCTAATAGTCGGACAATTATAAAATTCATATTGACATTCTAAATTATATGTTACCGGCTAACAGTCGGACAGTTATAAAATCCATATCGACATTGTAAATGAGATGTACCGGCTAATAGTCGGACAGTTATAAAAATCGTATTGAAATTGTAAATGAGATGTTATCAGCTAATAGTCGGACAGTTATAAAATCCTTATTGACATTGTAAATGAGATGTACCGGCTAACAGTCGGACAGTTATAAAATCCATATTGATATTGTAAATGAAACACTGCAGGCTAATAGTCGGATAGTTTAAGGTGGCCATCACAGCAAACTTCAAAGCTACAGAGAAACAGTTTTAAAGATGGCTGCTTGAGCAGGTGGACTGACGTTACGAATTGTTTGCCGAGCAAAATATTAAAGACTGGTACCCTCGATGGAAAGGTTACCCT
This sequence comes from Sinotaia quadrata, assembly GCA_028829895.1. Taxonomy (NCBI): domain Eukaryota; kingdom Metazoa; phylum Mollusca; class Gastropoda; order Architaenioglossa; family Viviparidae; genus Sinotaia; species Sinotaia quadrata. The sequence goes on from CM054178.1 coordinate 5,017,544, forward strand.
AGTACCCGTACTATCATTACTAATGCACGTGCAACTAACATTAATTAAAGTACTTAACTCACTAGATTGCACAACTACCATTAACTGAGGCGCCAACATCCTCGCTTGTTTTCGTTTTAATTGTAAAGGAATAAACTTCCCCTTATAAAAGAATGTATGTATTTAGTACTGTTAATGAATTATTCTAGCTAATTAATGTATTTAGTACTGTTAATGAATATTTCTAACTAATTAATTAATTAACGTATTTAGTACTGTTAATGAATATTTCTAACTAATTAATGTATTTATTACTGCTAATAAACTATTCTAAATAATTAATATATTTAGTACTGCTAATGAATTATTCTAATTAATGTATTTAGTACTGCTAATGAATTATTCTAATTAATGTATTTCGTACTGTTAATGAATTATTCTAATTAATGTATTTAGTACTGCTAATGAATTATTCTAATTAATGTATTTAGTACTGTTAATGAATTATTTTAGCTTATTAATGTATTTAGTACTGTTAATGAACTATTCTAACTAATTAATGTATTTAATACTGTTAATGAACTATTATAACTAATGTATTTAGTACTTTAAATGAATTATTCTGACTAATTACTGTATTTAGTACTGATAATTAATTATTCTAAATAATTATAGAATTTAGTAATATTAATGAATTATTTTAACTAATTAATATATTTACTACTGTTAATAATTTATTCTAACTAATTAATGTATTTAGTACTGCTAAACAACTATTGTTAGTAATTAATGTATTTAGTACTGCTAATGAACTATTCTAACTAATTAAAGTACTTAGTACTACTCATGTATCTAACTAATTAATATATTTAGCATTGCTGATGAACTTGTGGAATAAATTTGCCTAACCCTATTACTAAACTTAATTGTTATATAAATTGTTAAATTGTCAAAGTGACCCGATCTTGGACACTCCTTATGATGATATTTTTGTAAGTGTCAGAGTTGGAGTAAACAACTTGGGTTGAGAATATGCTAGAAATTGCTGATGCAATCCAAACTAATTCCAACTGGATGAGTATTTTTTCTGAATAATAGTCTCACACGTGTTCACATCAAATTCATCCAATGGTGATGGATGGAAAATTTCTTTAAGAAGTTCTCTATTCTAATTACTTTGAATTTGAACATAATTCAAGTCTGGTCATAAAGGTAATCGTTAGCTTATGGTAAGTTAATTGACTGATTTATAAAGAATGGTTAGAATATTTCATCCGTTTGCTATTGAGTTTGATTTGAATTAAAGAATGCGTATGTAATTGATCCATCATTTCTATGTTCATTAATTTGACTATGTTGTACATTATACTTGTGAATTCTGATCAGTGCTAGTTTCTTAAGCTGTGTGTGTATCAGGCTAACGAAATTGTTGCAGGGTTTCATAAGTTGAGAATGTTTGTAAGAGAGAAAGAAGTTTAGAGATGAAATATGCCTGAAATTTAGTGCTGCACTAATTTGACTTTTGCAGAGAAATCTGGGGTTTTCCCTTTTGTTCCAGGCAGTACTACTTGCTTGGTCACGTTGGTGTGTGAATCCAGTGTTGTCATCAACTTACCAGTACAAATTACAAATGTTGGTGTGTGAATCCAGTGTTGTCATCAACTTACCAGTACAAATTACAAATGTTGGTGTGTGAATCCAGTGTTGTCATCAACTTACCAGTACAAATGTTGCTGTAAGTTGATTCCTGTGAATTCCATTCGAGAGCCAATACAATGGGAATGGTGGCTAGTGTTTGGTCTCGGGAATTCACAAAGATTATTTTCAATGTTCCTCATGGTGTGTTGAGTACTAAACACGAAAATTCGAGACATTGCTCCTGATGTGCTTGATAGTGCATGTGAAATTCATGATGATTCTCTATGGTGTGCTTTGTGAGCTCATGGAAATTTCTGGAACAGCTGTGTAACGTGCTTAGAAGGGACGTGTGAGGCCGTTGCCCACATAAGAAAGACAGTGACGCTGCAAACCACGTGATTGTGAACACATACCGGTGACAGCCGTCATCTTTGGAAAGGTTATGTGCAATGACATTCATCTAAAACTCTACTCTCATTTTTGTGATGATATCAATGAACTTGATTATATATTTATGTTAAATGATTGCTCATGTCTAAGCTAGGATAAACTGAATGATTGTCCAGCATTAATCAAACATTGTTGTGAGATTATGTAAAAGTTAATGCTCTTTGATTATAATTTATGTTGTATATTTGATTGTTGATTTAATAAATTTATTGTTAAATTTACTGATCTTAAAAAACACTTTGATAACCATATGTTGGAGAGATAGGAGGTGGATGGGGTCTCGCTAAATAAAAATTAAAAGATGGATTGTCTTCTCCTTTGGTAAGAGGTTTTCTGCATTTTAGAAATATTGTGTGATGGTAAATTTTTGTCTTTAATATTGTGGAAGAGATAAAACGTTTACGCGCCCGCATTTCCGCCAAGTGGGAGAGACGAGTGGTGTCTTGGGGAGAATTATTAATAACATAAATTGAGTTACATATCACTTGTAATTAGTTATAGATGAATAAATAATAATCATAACAATAAGTAAAGTGGCGTTGGCGTCATAGAACTATTCTAACTATTTAATGTATTTAGCAATACTCAGTACTACTCATGAACTAATATATTTAGTAATACTCGTAAACTATTCTAACTATTTAATGTATTTAGCAATACTCTAGTACTACTCATGAACTAATCTAACTAATATATTTAGTAATACTCATAAACTATTCTAACTAATTAATGTATTTAGTACAACTAGTGTACTATTCTAACTAGTTAATGTATTTAGTTCCAGTGGTGATTGTGAAGACAGTCCAACACATTTTCTGTCACGAACTGACATCCTGTCGCCTGTAAAACTAATTTACTGTTGCAAACTGAAATTGTGTCGTTTGCCTTACTTCTTATCTTACAACAAAAATATCGGGTGATTCCACCCCTTTCTGAAATGTAAATGCATATTTAGACTTTAAACTCGTGACGGTCTTATTCTCCCGGATTGTTGCTGGTAAATTTACTGGTAGCACTATAATTATGTTGCCGGTAAATTTGCTGGTAGCACAACAATAATGTTGCCGGTAAATTTACTGGTATAGCTATAATTATGTTGGAGGCGAATTTACTGGTATAGCTATAATTATGTTGGAGGCGAATTTACTGGTATAGCTATAATTATGTTGCAGGTAAATTTACTGGTTTAGCTATAATTAAGTTGCCGGCAAATTTATTGGTATAGCTATAATTATGTTGCCGATAAATTTACTGGTTATAACTATAATTATGTTGCTGGTAAATTTACTGGTATAACTATAATTATGTTGCCGGTAAACCTTTTATAAAATACAGAGATATTTACCAATATAATTATAACTATAATGCCGGCAAACCTGTTTTAAAATGCAGAGATAATTTACCGATATGATTATAATTATATTATTATTTTATTTAAAATCCATATATAATTTACCAGTATAATTATAACTATATTGCCGGTAAATTTTATTTAAAATCCATATATAATTTACCAGTATAATTATAACTATATTGCCGGTAAATTGTATTTAAAATCCATATATAATTTACCAGTATAATTAGAACTATATTGCTGGTAAATCGTCTGCTTTAAAATGCACAGACGATTAACAGATAACTATATCCGTTTTGCCGGTTAGCTTTCTTGTTTTAAAATGGAAAGACGAACTACTGATAATCATCTACTATCTGTGAACAACCGAAAACACATGACTTTGTCTTAAACTTTTTCTTTTCATTTTTACCCTATCTGTCTATCTGTCTTATCTTCCAAATTGCCTTTTCCGTTCATTAGCACAGGCGCTAAGTCACAATGACGTCATAATAGCTATGAATATGAGAGGATGAAGGGAAAGAGAATGCCGGCATTCTGGCACTAAATACTTTACCTACAAAGGAACACCATAGCTTCTAGTACTGATAGCACAAGGGTGTGGAGTGGCAGTGAGTCAGACTAAATTGCAACCATTGTCTGTATCTGAATGGAACAGTCAGCCACACCATGGTATAGCCAGCCACACCATGGAACAGCCAGCCACACCATGGAACAGTCAGCCACACCATGGCACAGCCAGCCACACCATGGAACAGTCAGCCACACCATGGAACAGCCAGCCACACCATGGAACAGCCAGCCACACCATGGAACAGTCAGCCACACCAAGGAACAGTCAGCCACACCGTCGTACACCCAGCCACACAATAAAACCACCAACCACAGAAGGAAACAACAACACAGTAATACTGCCAGGCACATCATGGTATTACTAGGCACACAACACCAGCCACACAAGAGAATAGGCAGTCACACCATTTGTTTTGACTTGAAGTGCTGCTAAAAGTTCTACAGTGTCAATATGTATATGAATGGCTGGAGGAACGAATGATAGGTAATGGTCATCAGTTAACCAGAAGATGGATGGATAGATAGATAGATAGATAATTGTCCTCAGAGAGAGAGAGAGAAAGAAAGAAAGAATGAGATCATACCTGTATCCTTGGGACACTGAACGATATACATGCGACCAAAGAGATCACACTGCAGAAACTTCGTTTCGTCAAAAGGATGTGCGATAATACCAGCTTCACCCTCTCGACAGACGTTGGGCACGTTGTGGAACGGATCTTTGGAAACCGAAAAGAAGACATTGGAGAAAAAAAGTGTAGAATGTTAAAATAATCCTGCAATGAAATACATTTATTACGTCATTCAAAGTGTAGAATGTTAAAATAATCCTGCAATGAAATACATTTATTACGTCATTCAAAGTGTAGAATGTTAAAATAATCCTGCAATGAAATACATTTATTACGTCATTCAAAGTGTAGAATGTTAAAATAATCCTGCAATGAAATACATTTATTACGTCATTCAAAGTGTAGAAGGTTAAAATAATCCTGCAATGAAATACATTTATTACGTCATTCAAAGTGTAGAAGGTTAAAATAATCCTGCAATGAAATACATTTATTACGTCATTCAAAGTGTAGAATGTTAAAATAATCCTGCAATGAAATACATTTATTACGTCATTCAAAGTGTAGAATGTTAAAATAATCCTGCAATGAAATACATTTATTACGTCATTCAAAGTGTAGAATGTTAAAATAATCCTGCAATGAAATACATTTATTACGTCATTCAAGGCATTTATAGTCCTCCTGGAAAGTTAACGTATGTGACTCATCACAAGCGCTAATCTGTACAACAAATAAGCAAGGACGACAACTCGTCACAGAACTTCACAACTCATAATTTAAAACGAACGCCAGCAACTCCTTGCAAAGTTGAGGCAGCCCATAGACGTATTAATTGTTGTGACAATCAGATAAAAGCTGTGAAAAGATTTGTATTAACAAAGTTAAAGTCTTTGGGGAGTGTCGTCACAATGACCCCTGACGTCACCCCTGTCTATAAGACGTTTAGGAGAGAAAAAGTTATTTCGAGTTTTCTGTGGTCCTGGGTTGGGCTTTATAAACAACACTGACGCAAGAGACCATTTACTAAATGTTCCTCGGGTCCATTCATTAAAAATGTCTTCGTTAATCAAATAAATGAAAATATGACATACTTGAAAATGAAATTGAGGGCGAATTAAAAAACAAACAACGGATTTTACTGGCACAAAATGGCACGCAATTAACTACATGTAAATAATAATAATAAATAATAGTAAATAAACTATTGTGTGGTCTGTTAACAGAACGAGGGAGAGAAAAGAAGACATGTTGTAAACAAAAATAACGTTTAAATCCAATACATTCCATTATTAAACATTTGAATATATTAAACTTACCATCTTCAGCAGCTTGTCTCTTTTCTGAAAAGTAAAAAAGGGAGCAAGATATTGTTAAATTAGATTCTCTCACAAATGATTCACTGTTTATTTGGAAACAAATCTAAATGTTTTCTTTACTTGCAAACTAAGTGCAGTAACAGGCATAAAAAAAAAACAAAACATGCAATGAAGTAAAATACCCTCTTTTACTATTTATTACTATTTAACATCCCCTAAAATCCCCTTTACTATTAATTACTATTTTAATATCTCTTGGCCATTTGATGGACGGTATTTGTTCCTCTAATACTGCATAGAAGATTTACTGCTCGTAATATTACTGTTTGTTGATAAATTTGTTAAAATAGGAAACGTTTGAGAGATAGAAGTGTAAAGAAGAAATAAATAATATTAAGTGCTTATTAGTGCCCTGACATGTTGACGTGAACAGATCAAAAGTAGGTCAACATAAAGCTCTCCAGCCAGTCAGCTGAGTGTCAATTTTTATTATAAATCTTGGAGATTTATAAATAAAGACTGTCAGTGGTAAACTATCAAAGTTTGCTACAAGAAAGAGTTACCCACCCCCTATACACATCAAAAGCTAACGGTAAACATCACCACCAAAGAAAACTCGAGAGAGAACCCAAGATGCCTCATGCCTCCAGATATCACAGGGGGCTAAAACTCAAATCACACTTAAGGCTGCGGGCCAAACTGGATAAACATTCATTCAACAGTGGAAAACTAAACCGTTTTAAAACAATAATATGAATTAAAACAGATAAAAGCGGCCATCTCATAAACTCGATCAAAAACTGTATTTTTGCTAGGGTTACATTTGCTTTTTGTGTGAACACAAGACGTCACACACTTTCATCATGCAGCTCTTCAGAAACTCTCCCTCAGTAAATGGTCGGGCTGATATGGCGATCTCCTCTGCCACAATAAAACTTGCTTTCACAGCAGCTTCACTTCGTGATTTTGCTTGGTGAAAAATGTCTGCTGCAGATGTTAGATTTCTTTTAAATTCTTCTACCTTCTGTAGTTTCTGCTCTGCGTTCAGGTTTTTCAACTTGTCTTTATGTTTAGTCTCGTAGTGGGGTCTCAGATTATATTCCTTGATCACAGCCACATTATCTCCACAAATTAGACACACAGGTTTACCGCCAATATCAGTAAACATATATTCACCCTCCCAGGGGCTTTTCAGAAACAACTTTTGTCTTGGCCATTTTAATGGCTAGCTTTGATTTTAAATTAAGATTGTTCGTCTACTGAAAGACGTTTGATTGGTAAGTGGGAAGGAGTGATGTAATATCCAGGCAATACACAACTTTCATTTCGTATGCACCAATCCAAAAAGAGCAACAGGACATTGCTAGGTTACTGTAATGACGAAATACACCGTTTTTATTTTCGCTTATTCTGATCGACTCGGGAATGCTCTTAGGCAGACTTTCGTTCGGCAAGGCTGCTACTTTTAGGGAATTTGATCTGCACTCCATATTGCTGGGCCATTAAAAAATATTTTTGCCTAAAATTCTCTCGCGGATCAGATATAATTGTATGCCAGGCAGGATGTGGCCTGCAGGCCTTGAATTTGACATCTGTGAGATATCAGGTCAACTGTTTGATTAGTGTAGATGAGGCTTGTCTACTTTGCATTGACTCCAGATGTTTGGTCTCAAGAATTCACAAAGATTATTTTGAATGTTCCTGATGGTGTGCTGAGTAAATGCATACGAAAATTCGAGGACATTCCTTTGATGTGCTTGATAGTGCATGTGAACTTCAGGACTGTTCTCTATGTGTGCTTGATAGTGCATGTGAACTTCAGGACTGTTCTCTATGTGTGCTTTGTGAGCTCATCGAGGATTCTAGAACAGCTGTGTAACGTGCCTAGAAGGGACACGTGAGGCCGTCGCCTGAATAAGAAAGATGGTGACTTGTTGCAAACTGCATGATTGTAAGCATGATCAGGTGACAGCCACCATCTTTGAAAAGGTTATGTGCATTTGACTTTCATTATTTCTCTGAAACTCTACTCTCATTTCTGTGATAATATCTATGAACTTGATTATATATTTATATTAATTGACTTCTAATGTCTATGCTAAGATAAAACTGAATGATTGTCCAGAATTAATCAAACATTGTTGTGAAGTGATGTAAATGTCAACTCTTTTTGATTATATCCATATGTTGTAGATTTGATTGTTGATTTAATAGGGTCACTGATAGATAGATAGATAGATAGATAGAGAGATAGAGAGATAGATAGATAAGTAGATAGATAAACAGACAGACAGATAGATAAACAGACAGACAGACAGAAATGGTTACAACTATTTCACCTTAGAAAGTTATGACAAAATTTATAAATGGTTACAACTATTTCATCTTAGAAAGTTATGACAAAATTTATAAATGGTTACAACTATTTCACCTTAGAAAGTTATGACAAAATTTATAAATGGTTACAACTATTTCATCTTTGAAAAGTCACGACAAAGAATCCGTTTGGCTGTTACCATTACGATATGCTTGTTATCATATAATTTTCGTAATTCGTGACCAAAGTCACGGAATGGTCAGTGCTGTTTCAAAGTCAGTGCTGTATGAAGATATTGACAGTATTATTTTTTTTTAATAAATATTTGATTCATATGTAATAATATTTTGTAGCACTGTCGCCAAACCACATACATTTCCGTCGTTTTTTATTTTATTTATCTTTTTGCTATAGTGAAGAGTACGTGACTGAAACGAGTGGGATTTTAAAAAAAATATTTTATTTTATATTTTAAGTCTTAGCAGTTACGCCATTACGTGTACTCACCCCTGGCCGGTCCGCCCGCTACCTGACCCAGTATAACCAGGAGTGCCCAGAGTTGCATCTGCATTGTGGAGAATGACACTTGTAGCAATGGTACGCTCTGACAGACAGACTGGCTTCGGCCTGGTTGCTGGTTATACCGCCTTGTCAAGTCGGCGAAAAGATGCGACCCTTTCGTTGGTGCCGACGACATTTATACCCAATCTTCTACCCGTCTAATCTGCAATCAGCCAATTGCCGGGTAGAGAAGGGTGTATGGAAATTAAAGCGGCGGGGGGGGGGGTACATTTATTTTTTTCCTCACAATTTTTCTCTCAAGTAGTTTATGATGTAAATAGGTGAGTTGGGGGTGCCGGGCTAAAAAGAATTTATTTGTGTGCTTAGTGCTGTGGGTTTGAGGAAGTTGTGTGGGGGTGGAGGATAGGAACATTATTGGGAAACTCAGATAGCAAATTTGGATCTGTGAAATACACGTGTGTGGGGTGGGTGGGTGGGTGAATGAGTGTTAAAATATATTTGTAACTAAAGGAGTATTCTGTTTACTTTTACTGTTGTATTTCACTGTTATTTGTTTTCTTTAACCGACGAAAAAGATTTTGAAAGTTTTCACTGTTTAACTTGTCCGATTATCCGCTTCAAATGACGTAACTGAACGGAAATTCTGTTCCTTAGTTACAAGTCAAAATAAGGCCGTTACATGCGATTCTGATGAACTTGGTTTGTGTTTCTTTTTCAAGGTGCATAATTGTGATAATTGATTGACTATTTACTCTACTTTCTTAGCGCTCTCGTTTACACAAAGTTGTGTACAAATAGACATGTGACCAGTGTAAAACTTAGACGCACGCGCGCGCGCGCACAGAGAGGAAGTTTGAATAGTTTTAACATTTCATTACTGAGTCTCGAGATTTCTTTTCCTTCTTTGACTGTAATTGTAGTCAGGGCGTCTTTAATTTAATTCCATAAATAAAATGAATTAAAATAAAATGTTTAGTTGACAGCTACTATTGGACAGTTGGTGATCATAATACGAAATATACATTTATCAAATACAAAGGCTAACACAGATCGAAGATAATTAGTATGATAATTACAGAATGTTTAATTGGAAGAATTTTTTTCCTCGGTGATTGGAGATGAGTTAAAGGTCAGAGCTGAAAAACAACATCAAACCATTTAATACTTTTAATTTTTAAAAATAAACAGATGACCCGTTCGTGTGATAAAAAGCATCAATTACTGTAACAGAATCAACATTTTCTGTATTTTTTTTTTCGTGTGATAAAAAACATCAGTTACTGTAACAGAATCAACATTTTCTGTGTTTTTATTAACAGAGTTAATAAAAACGGTCTATAATCTTTTAACTGCTTTCAGGAGTTCTTGTGTGCTGCTAATATTATTTTTTCATGTCTACTTTCTTTTAACAGTCTTCAATAGAAGATATTTTCCTTTAATGGCATACTTATTCTTTCTTTTAACAGTCTTCAAAAGAAGAAATTTTCCTTTTAATGGCATAATTATACTTTTTTAACAGTCTTCAAAAGAAGATATTTTCCTTTTAATTGGCATATGTATACATTCTTGTTCCATTAATATAAGCTAATAATTTGCTAAAACTCTTTTATTAGTATCTAATAGTTTATTTTTCTTCTGTCCATAGCATACAGTAACTGATAATTCGTATGCAAAGTATCCAATGTTTATCAAGCTGTTAATACTGTACGATATTTTGTCTTAATGTTTAATAGTACGTATTTTCAAGATTTTTATTTTCTGTTGTTATTAACCTGTAATTTTGTCATTCCGTTAGTAGTGTAACCAAACTTTTTTTTCTATTCTATTAACATATATCCAATAAACCAGTAGTTTTGTCATTCTGTTGGTAGTGTAACCAAACTTTTTTCTATTCTATTAACAAATATCCAGTAAATGTGTAGTTTTGTCATTCTGTTAATTGTGTAACCAAATTTTTTTTCTATTCTATTAACATGTATCCAGTAAATTTGAAAAGTGTGCATTTCGTAAACAGTATTTTTATAATTCTGCTTATGTATGAAAGAACCTTTTCTGCTCATGGCATTCAAAAGAACATTCTTTCAGTGAATAGTTTACAAAGAGCTTTCTTGCTAATAAATAGTGATCATTTTGTTAACAGCGCTTACAGTTTTAAGTAAAGTGGGTTTTAAATGTTCACTAGTGTTGTATTCTTTTATTCTAGTACTTTCCTTGCTGACTGGCTAGCATTAAGTAAAGTGTGTTTAAAATGTTCATTAGTGTTGTATTCTTTTAATCTTGTACTGTCCTTGCTGACTGGCTAGCATGTAGTAGTTTTCTAATCACATAATATGATCTAATCTTATTATTTTTATTTTCAGAAACTTATTCATTTTTTTAAAAATCGTAATATAAATTAGCTTCAAAGAGTGTATTTTTAATCTGGAAACCATTATGTTTTCCTTTAAATATTTTTTCGCCTTACTTTATTATTGCATGTTATGAAGCTAATTTTAAAAGCAACTTATGGTTAAAAGTTGTGGTGGTTGTGGTTGTGATGGAGTTGTTGCCACGTAGATTGACAGCAGAGATGACAAACTCATTCGACTGTAAATGAGTTGGTATACAAGAGGTAACGTCAATAAGCCTTTACAAATAATACGTCAATCAGCCTTTACAAATAATACGTGAAGCAGAAAACATGCAAGTCAAGCAGTTTTCTCGACAGGGGATTCGCAGTAACCTTGAACCCCAACAAATATTATAATTAATACAAATGATTGGAACTGATTTATTTCCACAAAGTTTTCATCCTTCCAATTTGAACACGCGTTCCAAAGGAATCTTTTGAATGTGATATCATACTGCCGCAGATGACCCAGAACCGTTTCACAGACACCACTTTTAGTGGAATAATCCTTTTTAAGAAAAACAAGTACTGGGCTTGTATTGACTTTCCCCCAGTTTCAGTCCATTGCTTTATAAATGTCAATTGTTGTCAAGTTAGTTTATCTTGTCAGTATTACTGATCTTAGAAAATGTAATGCAATTCTTTAAAAGCATATTACGTCGTGACAGTTGTCAGTAAGCTAGGCAAATCCCTCAGCAACTGCCCTCTTCAGCTTTGGGAGGTGCAAACTCCTTACGAATGTTTCGTTGCGCGCTGTCGGAAGTAATCACCAAGGGTAATCACTCGCCAGGTCAAGCGCGAGCCGCAGTTACCGGAAACAGCGATAGAAACTCCAAACACGATAAGCGGTTGTTAACATGGCGCGCTGACCGGGTGGTTTTCACGTCGGCCTAAGATGTGACGGTAATCTACGTGTACTTCCACCCACTTAGCTGTACTTTGTTCCCCTTTTCTTCACTACAGAATTATCCACGGTTGTTTTAGCACTCGCGCACCCCCTTTATACTCGTTTCTCAATCCGGGCACTAAGAACATCGCAGGAGTCGGGATGTTGTTGCACTGTTAGGCTACTGAACCAAAGCATCCCTGGATATGAGTTTTATTCTGGGTGAAGAAAGTACAACACCCGCACAAATGGCACATTATGATGTGGGGGGTGGGTGGGCTTAACTGTCATAGACTAGGTTGATACGATTCAGCGGGTCCCTTGTGCTTGACTGTCACTAACTGGAGTGAGACGATATATGCAGTCCTCGTGTGCTGTTTGACGCTCGGCTCAAGGTAAAGATCTTTGGCTAGCGGAGAATGATGAATAATAGGCCCCAAACATATGGCCGGGTATACATGTACCCGAAAGAAAGCCGCTCTACAATTACTCTAGCAATTACATGTACTTACAATATAAACAAGTCATACAATTTGGTAGTGACTGTGTCAACATCTTCTCATCCAAGCGTGACCTGTTACCAAAGAGTGGTAGTGGCTGTACGTTAACAGTCTCTCATCCAAGCGTGACCTGTTACAAGCTGCTTGCACCGTTATTTCATGATTTCATTTTTTCAGGAATAGCTCCTCCCCCCACTTCCACTGCTAGATTTGATTGATTGAGTGATTCATTCATCCGTTCATTCATTCATGTATTCATTGGAGTTAAATGTTTCACTTCCAACTTTCGAGGACGTGTGTTAATGTATGAAAACAAATTCTAGTGTAAAAATATTTCAACAGTTAGAAGTGTATGATCTATAGACTACGCTCACAGGTGCGGTGGTAGAGGACACTAACTATTGAATTACTTTGGACTGATCATTCAATGATCTAGGTTCCATTCCCGCTCGGAGTGAAAGATCGGCTTCTGGAGATCCTTCGATCTTTTTAGAAAAATATTTTTCTCTGGAATTATTTACTGGCGTTTGCAAAATAAGCGAAAATTACATCCTGAGCGAGCTCTGTATAAATTAAAATGTCGTCCATTTTAAAGCCGAGAGTCCGTGTCGACCTTTCATATTTTTTACTATCACCACACAGACACTCCCACTACTCTCACCCCCACAACCTTATACCCACACATATACTGTACACACATTTTTCTCTCCTCTAGAAATACCGGGTGTCAGCAAAATGTAGTGACCCGCTTTACAATCCGTACCCTCGTAAGCTCGTCTCCTGACAGTTCAAACAGCCATCGTTAACATCATTAACAACATACACTCGTCTCTCAAACGCACTCTCTCTTTATCATTCGATATTGTATTTTTTATTGTTATCAGTCACGACACATGTTTTATTATTCATATGAGGCGCCCACTTACATTCATATATCCAGTTATTATTAACGTCCTATTATTTTGGACTCTTGACCTACTTCAACTTTAATTTGTTAGATCATTTAATAACCATTGATGCATCAATTTTTCATTTTAACAAACATACACCCACATTTCCACCTTGAATCAAGTATGAATACAGCGCACGCGCACGCACACACACACACACACACATTTTAAAAAATTTCCTATCGTGTCCTTGACTTAGCACCATTTTAATCAACCGACTTTGTCATTGTGATATATTTAGTGGCTTAACTGACTCCGTGATATTTGACTTAGTGAATTTGTCAGGCTTGTCGTCCCTGGACTACAGAGTTTGAAAAAAAAAGGGACAAGCGAACTGTCTCCACAATATCCTCCTATTTCTGTGTCAATACCCTGGTGACGTAATAAGAAATCTTCATTACTAATCTGCAAAGCATATTTTCATTCTAAATTCTCTTGTATGAACATCACATTTCTTATTTAACATTGCCTTTGTGACTACCACGTGACCATGTTTTACTTAATCTCGTAGTCAGAATTATTTCTATCATAGGTCATTCTTGCTTGTTTAATTTTTTCTTGTTAAATAAATTTTGTTATACTGTTTACACTTCCGCTTTTAATGAATTTAAGAAAAGGGGCTGGGGGGTTACATTTTAATTATTTTTAAAAGTCAGACAATAGCATATCTTGGGAAGTGTCCCTCCAAGCTGAGAGAGTGTGTGAAGGCCATAATCCTTTTAATCACATACCAAGCCAATAAACTAATAATATGGTTCAATAAAATACTGTTTACTAAGTTTACTTTGTTATCTTAAACTATATGACCAGTCAAAAAGTTATATAAAAATTCTTCTTGGTACTGAATTAGTTAGATTAACTTTTAAAAATATCTTGCTAACGCCTTCAGAAATATAATCAGCTTCAGGGGAAAAGTTTCTTTGATGTTTCTCCGACTAGTTGTGAACTATAGCTAGATTGTCGAACATGTGGTAATTAACATAGTTATATTGTTGAACATGTGGTAATTTACATATCTATATTGTTCAGCATGCGATAATTTACATATCTATATTGTTCAGCATGCGATAATTTACATATCTATATTGTTCAGCATGCGATAATTTACTTAGCTAGCTAGATGAAAATATAATAATTTACCCAAATATATTGTTGAGCATGTGATAATTTATATAACTATATTGTTAAACATGTGATAATTTACATAGCTATACTTAGTATGTGAGAATTTACAAAGCCAAACTGAGCATATGTTAATTTACATAAGTTGTTGAGCATGCGATAATTTACATAATCTAAAATAAATAAGACAGAAACTGTGATATTTATTTTATATAAACCACTTAATTTATCTTCCAAGAGCAAATTCGCATAGTAATAATGAAAGAGTAATTTCTGAATAGTTTCAAGAAAAACATTTTACATGTCAAATTACCTCTTTGTTATAGACTCATACATTTTGATTACTATATATGTTTTGCACATTATTTAATGTCCAGTAAAAATAAGTTACAAAAAATTGTTGAAATTCTAGAGAAGAATCATTGACTTAAAGCTAATGTCTAGGAAAAGTTTAATTAATAATGTGTCTGTTGAGAAAAGACGTCATACTACTGACTCTGAGAATAGGTGTTATTTTAATATGCCTGAGAAAAGTTGTTATACCAATGTTGAGAAAAGGTGTTATACTAACCTGACTGTTGAGAAATATGTTATTCTAATGTGTCTCAGAAAAGGTGTATTACTACTGTATTATTTTCTGAGGATGAAAAATAGTGATAAAGCTAATGTTTGAAAAAAGGTGTTATACCAATGTGTCTGTGAAAAGCTGTTATACTAATATGTCTGCTGTGAAAGGTGTTATAGTAATGTGTCTGTGAAAGGTGTTATAGTAATGTGTCCATGAAAGGTATTATACTAATGTGTCTGTGAAAGGTATTATACGAATGTGTCTGTATAAAGGCGTTTATACTAATGTCAGTTGAGAAAAGGTGTTATACTAAAGTGTCTGAGAACAGGTATATTACTAATGTCTAAGAACAGGTATATTACTAATGTCTGAGAACAGGTATATTACTAATGTCTGAGAACAGGTATATTACTAATGTCTAAGAACAGGTATATTACTAATGTCTGAGAACGTACAAATATCATCTGAGATTTGATGTAATGTGTCTGAGAAAAGATGTGACTACATCGGTTTATCAGTAGACTAAAAGGAGGTGAAAACTATATCACAAGAGGAGTGAACGGTGAGATCAAGGGTTAAAATCCGATGGGAAGATATTTCCAGTAAACAAAATCCGGTTCTTGAGTGCTTTAATTCATTCTCAGTAAAGAAAAAAGTGATGGCCACCAACATACCAAAACTTGAGCGCGGAATTTTTTTTAATGAACTGCGCGACCGCCCACCTTAGAGGGAACAATGAGGGCAACACTCGTGACAAGAAAATGACGATGGCGGGTTTTGTCTGTGTTTGTTATGTCAATCAGTTAATGACGGCTGGTTTTGTCTGTGTTAGTTATGTCAATCAGTTAATGACGGTGGCGGGTTTTGTCTATGTTAATTATGTCAATCAGTTAATGACCATGGCAGGTTTTGTCTATGTTAGTTATATCAATCAATCAGTTAAGTTGAATGAAGATGTGCTTGAAAAAAAGTGAAAATCGGAAATTGGGATTTTGTCCCACGTTCCTCGTCCGTTCACTAGGTCATGAATGTTGACCTTAACGGCCATGTCTGTGTACACTTAAAAAGCTCCTGGGAATATTAGAGCAAATAAACACTCATGACCTTAACGGCCATGTCTGTGTACACTTAAAAAGCTCCTGGGAATATTAGAGCAAATAAACACTCATTATCATAATTTAGACTTACATGGAGAGAGAGGCACAAGATGTTTGTACTTTAATCCAAATTTGTACAATAAATAGACAGTCGGTTCACAAACAAACAAATAAAACAAAGCAAAACAGTTTCTAATAAATAAGAAAATTTATTTTTTCTATTAATTTTATTTTCTTTCCAAAATGAACAAAAGTCGACGATGACAATTTTGCTTAATTTATATTTTATTATTTATAATGGTGTTGGCAGATAATGTCTGAATTTATATCAAACAGATCTATTTAGTTTTTAAAGTTTAGTTGCTGCTTTACAATTAGTTACATATCAACAAGAAATAGAAATATAAAAGAAATCTGTGTAGGAATTAGTTACAAATCAACAATAAATATAAAAGAAATCTGTGTAGGAAGAGACCTTCTAAAAAAATTCTTAGACTTTTGTCAAAATTTTTAGAACAATGAGAATTATTCAGTTGACCGTGATACATACTCTTGACTTGAAAAATAATTTACTACCTAAATAAAGCATCGCAGACCAAAGTATTTTCCTAAAAAATACATAAAATACACTGTAGCTTATAGAACACTTATCCCAGAAGAGTATTTGACCTTTTAAGCCCGAAAACAAAAGTGGTTGTTTTATAAAAAGCAAACTTCTACAATATTTTATTCTTTTCTATAGACGTGCGTCCTGCCATTGGTTTATAATTGTATGACGGGATTGTTACGTCACTTCCTGCTGGAAAGATAAGGACTGTAGCAAGTCTCGAGGGCGGCATTCCACACGAGATTTGACGGACAGGAGACAATATATGTATCCCCCCACAGATCGCACTGGATGAACTTGTGTGGGTCTGGATGCGGGAAGAACATGCGGCTCGGAGACAAGCCGTTCACAGTCACGCAAGGATTGCCGCCGACACCAAGATCCCTGGGGTCGGGTGTGGTAATTTGACCTGCGCTTTCTCCTTGCACGACGTCGCTGGGGTAGACGCAAGCGAGAATACTCTGGTACCACACGAGACCGTAAGGACATGCTATGATCGTTGGTGTACCGATGAGGTCACATTCTACGAAGCTAGAGTTGTTGGACGTCACTGGGAAGTACAGCTGCCCGAGGGCCGCGGCTTCTGGTGTGCAAGGGTTCTGAGCTAATGTCACCTGCATTTAAGATAACAAAAGGACTTCGTCATCATCATCAGTTGTGTCGTCACTGCATCTTCGCCATTTTTCATCACAATTTTCAGCCATTAAATTAATTAATAATAATAATTAATAATTAATTAAGCAAGAATGAAATACACGCACGTTACACTCTAAATTAAAATGTACGTTATTTTACTGCTTTCAACACAAACAATCCCACTTGGAAGACATAATCTGAAAGCAAATGGTCAGGTTGGATGTGAGTGCGTTAAGCAGGTGTACAGGTGACGCCTTAAAATGCCGGGTACCTCCTTACATGGGCAGCAAACCCACACTACGATCCCTGTGTCTGGTTTGTAGTCAGAAATGATTTTTCCCTCTAATTTTCCAGTTCTTATTAGGCTGAGTGGTTGCAATATAAAATACAGTTGTGTTTGTGAATAGATAGATAGATAGACAGACAGACAGATAGATAGACAAATAGATAGATAGATAGATAGATAGATAGATAGATAGATAGATAGATAGATAGATAGATAGATAGATAGATAGATAGATAGATAGATAGATAGATAGATAGATAGATAGATAGATAGATAGATAGATAGATAGATAGATAGATAGATAGATAGATAGATAGATAGATAGATGTGTTGGTAGGTAGACAGTCAGACAGATAGATAGGTAGGTAGGTAAACGGATGGGTGGGTGAGTGGGTAGACAGACAGGTAGGTAGACGGATGGATGGTTGGGTAGACAGACAGACAGACAGATAGATAGGCTTTCTTACCTACCTGCACAGTTGGTAGTACAGTCGTTGATGGGATAAGGTTCTGACAATTGCTAGTTGCAGCGACGAACACTACAACAGTAACAAATGGAATTGTTTTTATTCACTGGGCTGTACAGTAAATTTTCGTTGTTAACTTTATTTGCGCATTGGACATCATTAAATATGGTAATCTATGTTACATATTTTCTAGTTTATTGAAATATTGCCATAACCTATGCTACATATTTTCTAGTTTATTGAAATATTGCCATAACCTATGCTACATATTTTCTAGTTTATTGAAATATTGCCATAACCTATGTTACATATTTTCTAGTTTATTGAAATATTGCCATAATCTATGTTACATATTTTCTAGTTTATTGAAATATTGCCATAACCTATGTTACATAGTTTCTAGTTTATTGAAATATTGCCTTTTAAAATACATTCATTGAAAATAATGAAAAGACAAATAAATTTCAACAGGTTTTAATAATACCCTGCAAATTATCAAGTAAAGAGAAGTAATACTTTTTGTAAAAAAAAAAAATCAAGAACTGGATAAAGTGATTTTGTGAAAGATTGTTGTCTTTGCATGTATTGTGAGTGGAGAAAATATTTTAATTTATTAATATCAAGTTTGATTTTGTGCGTGCAAAGCACAGTTGCACCGAGGTATGTAAGAACACACAATTTAGAGCTATACCCTTTAAACGCACAATTTAGAACTACGGCCATATAAACATACAACTCGTACTTACGCCATCTAACATACAACTCATACTTACGTCATCTAAACATACAACCATACTTACGTCATCTAAACATACAACTCATACTTACGCCATCTAAACATACAACTCATACTTACGTCATCTAAACATACAACTCATACTTACGCCATCTAAACATAGTTCTGAGGTAAGTAATGGTGAGGTACTGTTTCTGTACTGGACTTGAGCTTACCTGTGCCTAGGGGACACTGGACGATAAACATACGCCCGTAAACGTCGCACTGCAGATATTTCGTGTTGTCAAAAGGGTGGGGAACATATCCCTGCATGGGGACCGGATTACAGATGTCGGGGACATTGTGGAACGGATCTGCAGTGAGAAATTATGGCATGAAATGACTGATATTTGCAACTAAATTGGCTCAGTCAAACTTTACTAACACACAGGACATGACACGCACATAAATAGACACTCGCGCACACAGACACACTCTTACATAAAAACACAATCTCGGGCACACAGACATAAAAACACATTCACGTACGCGCGCGCACACACAATAACAATTAAACATATGCAGAGCAGAGCACAAAAACACAAAACACGCACACATACACACACTCTCTCTCTCTCTCTCTCTCTCACATACATCCACGCAAACAAACGCACACAATAAACACACTATAACCATCCACCCTTACAATTAACATAAATGTATAATAATTGAATCCGAATCTCAAACGCTATCAAATCGAGTGGTCACGTGTCTCTTCAAATTCAATATTATATAAAGAAGAAAATATTATAAATATTTGCAGCGTAAGAAGTTCTTTGCTTTACAGAAAATCTGTAGAAAAACATGTAGAAAATATAACCTCATTATTGTTCACAATAATACTTAAACTACGCCTAAACTGCTGAACATGAAAGGTGTTAACTGAACTAACTCAAAATATCTAGTACATTAGAAACTTCATTGGAGGAGAGGTAAAAGCTCTAGTTTCAAGGTCTTGGGTTTTATTATTATTATTATTATTATTATTATTATTATTGTTATTATTATTATTATTATTATTATTATTATTGTTATTGTTATTATTATTATTGTTGTTGTTATTATTATTATTATTATTATTATTATTGTTATTATTCAGCTCTGTTTTCATGACTTCACTTGACTGTCGGTTGTGAACCAAGGTCTTGAAATCTTACCAAGATTCTTGGAGATCCAGAGTTTTACGGAAGATATGAGCGCTGCTTTTAGTAGTGGGGCAATTCTGTAGTTTCCAGGGAGTTTATTCAGACAGTCGTGCAACATAAATGTTATGCTCTTCAAAGCTTCTCTTTTACATTTCACAGTCTTTGGACTTCTAACCCAAGATTCTGATATTTTTTTCCTTTTCTCTTTCTTTTGTTTATGTTTTTCTATCACTTGGAATAGCGACATCACTAATAATCGTTGCTGTTCTGTTAGACTTATTGAGAACTACAATGTATGGTCTTGGCTCAGGAATCACTCGATCTGTTCTTATCTCAAAGTCTCACAATATTTTGAACTCTTCTGTTTCGGTAACTGCTTCCGGTTGGTGCATCCATGCTCTTTTTACTCCATAGTTCATACGTACATATCTACGCATGGTTTTTGCCACTTCGGGTGTATTCTGTTCCAGCAGGAAGTGACATCTAGATAGTAGGTTTTCTGTTGTTTAATCCGTGCTTTTGCAGAAACTGCATTTGGAATCGATTGAGATTTTATGAGATTTGTTTTGTGTGATTTTGTGTTTAGTACTTGATTTCATGCAGCTGTTCTGAGTGCTTATCACCCCCCTTTCAAACCCCCCTCTGTAAGCATCTATATGTTGACTGTTTTGTTGATGTTTCATCAGCTTGTCGCGCAAAATGGAGGGTTTCTGATTCCATCTATTTGCTAATGTCTGTTTTGCTGTTTTCTTCCATATTTCCTTGTCTGTTTGGGGGGGTGGTATAATCTACCTATCTTTACTGCTTCATTCAGTGGCCGTTATTCAAGATGCAGTCCTCAAGGCCTATAACTTCTCCTTCAAGAACAACTTTGATTTACTTGAGTCCTCTGCTTCCCATTTTCCGAGAGAGTCTAAGTCTCTTTTAAGTGTAGAACTGTGTGTATTTTGAGTAGTTTCTTGCTTTTTCTGTCCAAATAATTTATTTCATTGGTTGTCTATGATACCTCCATTGTAGCTGATTACAGGTATTGCAGATGCATTCAGGGCTTGTATTTTTTGGCCCCATTTAGCTTTGACTTTTGGACTTAACTCGTTTTTCATATTCTTTTGTTTTTGCTTTGCATATTTTCTTGAAGTTGAAGTATCCCCCTAAAAAATCTTTGATTATTTTTTAGATGTCTAATTGTAGATCTTGTCTCTCGTCTTGACTTTCTCTCGTCTTGACTGTCTCTCGTCTTGACTGTCTCTCGTCTTGACTGTCTCTCGTCTTGACTGTCTCTCGTCTTGACTGTCTCTCGTCTTGACTGTCTCTCGTCTTGACTGTCTCTCGTCTTGACTGTCTCTCGTCTTGACTGTCTCTCGTCTTGACTGTCTCTCGTCTTGACTGTCTCTCGTCTTGACTGTCTCTCGTCTTGACTGTCTCTAGTCTTGACTTTCTCTCGTCTTGACTGTCTCTCGTCTTGACTGTCTCTCGTCTTGACTTTCTCTCGTCTTGACTGTCTCTCGTCTTGACTGTCTCTCGTCTTGACTGTCTCTCGTCTTGACTGTCTCTCGTCTTGACTGTCTCTCGTCTTGACTGTCTCTCGTCTTGACTGTCTCTCGTCTTGACTGTCTCTCGTCTTGACTGTCTTTCACATTTCTCGTGGTCGAATTTCATGTCGACGTCCTCATAGAAATCTTTGTACTGATCAGCGAATTAATTTTTACCAAATAGCTTTAGGTTGCTCACTTACAGTAAACATCCGACACGTGTCCTGATTTTTGTATCCTAATCTAGGATTATTATTATTATTATTATTATTATTATTATTATTATTATAACGTACTCCTTTTAAGCTCTAAGGCCACATGGACTAGACATTACCAAGATTTACGTTTTTCCCTTAAAAGAAAAAAAATGTCGAATACATTGTCTACGATTGTTCGAGTTTGAGAGTGAATTTTAAATGTGTTTCTTAAAATTATTTTTTTATTGTATAAGCATTTTAACAAAATGGTTTTATTGAATGTACTTACCTTCACTTGCAGTTTGTCTCTTGTCTGGAAAAGAGAGAAAAGAAAAAGGAGTAAGTTTAAATTAGTTTTCAGTCACAATATCAGCAATGCAAAACCAGGGATAGTGCTTCATTAATAAATGTTATTTCTGCGATCTTTACTACAGTTTCTCAAAATGTTCACGCATGCGCGCAGCAAGGTGTCATTTACGTCACTACTAGATGTTTCTTCCCTTAGACTTAGAGTTACTATTAGCCTGCACGTGTGCGTCAGGTGTCAAGTACTTCATTACGGGATGCTGTCCCTTCCCACCCCCTTCCTGATACTTACAGTCAACATGTACGCTTCACGTTGTGACGATGTGTGACAAATTCTGTGTCATGACCTCGTGACCCAATTGCTCGTTTCAAAACTTAAAATTTTGAACGGACCTTTGTTGAAATTCACCCGTGATACATCAGTATCGAGAGAAGCTTTCTAGCAAGGTCAGATTGTTGCATAACTTTAGGCCAGTGTCCAGCACCTTCGAGATCAAACATACCACGTGAGCGGTCACGTGATGCGTTCAATGCAGTTTCATAAAAATAATCATAAGGCGCCAAAACACTCACTCACTCACAGACCGGCAGACACACAAGGCAGCTTTAACATTAGCTCTGTCCCGCCGCCATACCAGAGTCGTAAGAGAGTCGAAGATGAACCCGCGCTAGAGCAGTAAATCTACTTTTAAGAGGTAACAATAACACGTCTACTTCTTACAGTATCTATTGCATTTATTGATTGTATTTTGTAATTGAATTGATGTATGTATTTTGTGCAGCTTAGCGCTATTTTAGCCAAAGCACGTGTTTCGATGTAAAGGGACAAATCTAAAAGTTATTGTATATAAATTATTGTAACTTTTTCTTATCTTTAATTTATATAATCTTAAATTCACTAGTGCCGCCAGTATGTCTGTGCACGTGGTGAATTCTTCTTTGTAATTCAAATTGTTCTTGCATATAATTTTTCGTGTAAAATTGTAAAGCATTCATGCTTCATTTTGAATTAATCCTTTGTGTGAATTCCAATTTTTAATGCTGTAAATATTTGAGAATTCATACGTTCGTGTAACGTTATATGTAACACACACGTGAACCACAATGTATATTTAAATATAACCATATTTGAATTGTAAACGACACGATAGTCAAAGATTCTAAATTCAGAACCTTAAACAAAGAAACATGTGCTTGGGTTTTGCGAATATAGACGCAAATAGTTACAGAGCCCAAATCCTTTGTTTCAGCCGGGTTCTTCTTATGTTACTCCTCTCTACCTTCGTACTTCTTGAGTCGTACACCGACTCGGGTGTCTTCATGACCCATACGTGAACTATGTAGAAGTACCTCGTGTTAACCACGTGTTAACGATTCGTCGCAAGTACATTAGCGATGCAGTAATTGAGTGGACGATTGACTGTTGTGCTATGCAGTACTGACGATGAGCCAAGGATGTGGACCAGTTCTAACCAGTTGAACCCCACATGCGACCAAGAGTGTAGTTAAGTATATCTACTAGGGTCCAGAATCAAGTGACTATTTGGCAATAAAAGAAAAGAGAATTCTCGTTAAGACTTTTAACAGAGACGGTAAAATGAGAGAACAACGCTGTGTAGAATTAAGACGTCGTGTTGTAATTAATCGTTGCTGTTAATTGTTAAACTTATTAAATCTTATTTCATTTTGTTAAGAACCTCTTTTTGTAGTAAATTTGTATGCATATAGACCAAATGGGATTGGATGGGGGCTGTCTGAGCAAAACGAATGATGTAATGAATGCATATGAATCTAAGAGAGTTTTTAACGATTTCCAATCTAGCTAAAGTACGCAAATTATCAGTTTCGTAAATCTGTGATCTAGACTACAAAGATGCATTTTTAATTTAGTCGAATGATGATTTGAGCAACCAGTCTGTTTAGATTAAAGAGAGGGAATTAATTTAAATAGTAAATTAAAGTTCTATAATTTTCTAAGCAGGGTCTTTAAATAAATACTGGAAACGTAACAAGTGTGGCCTCGTCATGGGATTGATATGTATTAAATTGTAACATTTTTTATACATAGGGCGTATCATATCTTTAGGTAACGAACATCTGAGAATTGCCAATATTCTATTGATTCAGGATTGTTGAAATATTTATCTTGCTTTTGTTGTGACATGTGCATGTATTCTTTTGCAGAGTAGCGTGCATGTTAGTTAATGTTGATATATTTAAGCGTAGTTAAATATGTCATGTTAGCTATTGATGATTTATTTAGTATTGTGTTACTGGATACTTCATTGTAAGAGGTCGACGTGTTATACCGCCAGCTAGGAGAGTTATCGGTAGTAACAGACTTCGGACTATTATATTTAGGGTACTAAGTATAATGTGTAATGTTGTATGGTTGGAGCCGTGACATTACGAAAGCCTTGGAGACAACAGATTTGTAACCAAGCAGGTGAACGTGTAACCAACGCGTAATTTATTTCGGAAGGTGTTCTGAATAAATTCAATAATTTTTGTAAGGTTGTAGCCTAAAAGTTATTGTGGGATAAAAGCGGAGTTTTATCGCCTACGGTTAGATACACAATCACGAGAGATATTTATTGTAGCCAGACGCGCTAAATAAATAAGATGGATCTCGAACAGACTATTGCGAGTCTGAGAGAGATAGGTTCCTTGATCGGATACCGAACGGAAGACGAGGTAATGAACTTCGTGAGAACTGAACTAGACAGGAGAGAGAAAGCAAAGAGAGAGGAAGAGGAAGAAGAAAGGTTAGAGATAGAACATGATCACATTATGTCTTTGATACATCTAGGGATCAACTATCGGAAGAACAGTGTAGGGAGCTTACAGCTCATGGAGATTCTAAAACGCGAACAGGAGATAGGCATATCACTAAAATATAAAGGTGAACCGCTACGTAATTCTGCCCTACTTGCACTCAATGAAAAGGAAATAGAACACAGGGAAGAAAAGATATCTTCATTAAGCTCACGTGTAAAACTTACAGAAGCGCAGTTGTGTGATAAAGATTTCCGATTCAAAGGGGAGGCTGAAATACGAGACTTAACGTTCGAAATTAGAAAGTTGAAGAAAGAGAGGCTAGTGCTTATGGAAAGGAAAGAAAGTCTAGAATTAGAATGGTTGTGGACAGAAATCGAAACAGAGTCTAAAATTGCTGGGGACGGTACTGTTGACAAATTACGACAGGAAGGTCAGGCCGTGAACTTTGACTTGCCGAGGTCAAACGCCGCGAGCGTGGAGACTGACACACAGAAATTAGTCGCGCTACCGAACACAGCAGACGAATTAGACAGTTTGATTGAAAACAAAAACAAATGTTTTGACGAAACCATTACAGTTCAACATGCTAACCAGTTTACAGAAACAGTTGGCGCACCACCAAAGCTTGATCTTGAAACAGAGACAAGAAGAGACACTGTTGTTAAGGACTTAATAACACGTGTAGAATTTGGACAAACACATACACCGCCGTGTACGTGTGACACCTTGGTTGACGGACTGAATGCGCATGATAAGATAGAGGCAGATTCTATCGGTTGTGTACCGTTAAGGTGTGATGAAACTTCTAGCAACACAGTGACTGATTTTTCTGACAGGACAAGTATGCATGAGAAGATAGAAACCGATTCTATCAGTTGTGTATCGTCGAAGGGCAGTGACGCATCGACTGAGTCTACTGACCGAACTGTTAGTTTAAGAGGGAGTCATGAGAATGTGCTCGCTACGAAGACTGAGACTGACATCGGTAGATCTCGATCTCCGATGATTGACGTGAGTCATGACGTAATTTTGAAACACAAGATTATTGCGTTATGCGAGGTTTCGAGTGCTAACACATTGATAGCCAGGGAAACAGAAGTATTTGATCCAGATGACAGCATAGGTAGCATTACAGACAGAGACAATGTGCCTATGATAAATTCATTTACTTCAGATGACATGACAGTTGTCAGAGCTGAGACAGAGTTCTTTTCCAAACGTGACATGGAAGAAGATATAGTCGAAAACTGTACAGGGACGAAATCTAGTGTTTCTAACATAGAGATATTAGGGACGGTCGACGATAACAATGCATGTGTACTGATGTGTATGCACGCAGTTGTCGGAGACATGGCAGAACTGTCTGCAGATAAATCACTTAACGGAATTAGTGACGTAGACAGAAGCCACGGTACAGGGACTACCTTTATTGACTCACCTGTTGAGATAAAGGAATGTCATGAGTACGTACCAAAAACTGAGACAAGTAGAAGTAAGGAGGAGGGGGTTTCATTAACTGATATGTTCCTTGGTTCACTGATGATAAGTACGGAGTGTAATCCCGAATTGATCAAAGACACAGTACAAATGAGTGACAGAACTAGATCGATAGACAATGAAAACCGGAGTGACGGACTGATAACCAGAGTAGGTGGGGCATCAGGACTGTTACTGACATCAGATGCAGAGAATTATGATAGAGGAAACAGTGGGAGTGTAGCCTACAACACACAGAGAATAGACATAGCGATGTTATTCATTGTGACAGGTGACATTCACTGCCAGTTAGTGACGGAGACTGACAGAATTTCCATCGTAGATTCTGACGACCTGATGAGAAGACATATTGAATTAACTGAGTCAGTGGAGACAGATTATGTTAGTTCAATAAACGGTATGGTCCAGGGGAGACAATCAGTAACTCTTGGGGAGTTTAAGACAGAACCCTTGTTCATACAACCACGGGAATCTGACTTGCTAGCGAGTGAGTCTGACCCCACAGTGACTAGAAAATACTCGAGTGGAGAGTTAGACAATTCTAGAGTCACAAAAGAGACACAGACTTATGTTGTCAAGGAGAGAGACAAATTGACAGACATAACAGTCGAACACCTAGTTGTGAATGGGTTAAAACAGAAAACAACTAGTGGGATGAGGTATTTCACTTCAGTCTATGATAAGATCAGGAGAACGGAACCTCCAGATTTAGGGGAGAAGCTAATGTTGCAATTCAGGTACTTCAGAAAGACTGGTAGCCGTGACAGAGCACATTTGCGAACCTATGACGTTAGACTTGATGCGAAATGGACCCATAGTAGATCTGACCCATTCCGACGAAAGACGTTGAGTGCATGCGAACTAGAGACGTTCAATGTGTACACAATGACGTAACTACAGATGCACGAAACACCAAGAGAGCAAATTTCCATTTGCGTGAGTTCAGTGACAAGGCTAAGAGCGATAGATTTGAAATTCTGACATCGCATAGTCAAGGCCACAGTGACACTGACATGATACGAAATGTATCGAGAAGTTTGAAACTGTTAGACAGGGTAGAGACCAGTCATGCAGAAACTGACACTACCAGAAACATTTTAAACTTGACAAGTACTTTGGAGAGTTTTGAAAGAGATAAAACACTTCAAGGACGTACTTACCAGACAAGAAATGAAAAGTCTAAACTTGACATGCAATATATTGCACCCCACGGTGACATTCTGACGAACAGAGTAAGAAAGAAAGAATACAGTTGTCATGCCGTAGACATGTTGACACACATGGACGATGACGTGTATTGGGATTGGGGTAGAACTACGAAGATTGTGCTAGGCAGGATAGTGCAGCAGTAGGAATAATGATTTGATACCTTCTTTGAAATTTCATTATTTCCTTGTTGTACCGTAGTTGGTGGTTGTTATTGTGAATATGTTGGACATTTCATGAAACTTGGGACAAGCTATAACACTGATTGAATTGTGTTAGTGTTGTAACTCTGAATATGACAGGTGGACTGATAGATAGTTCATTAGAGTTGGTAATTCATAAACTCTGATATTTGGTTGATACAGGAAATCAATATCTGGAACTTTTCATAACCTGCATATTGATAGTGTTGTTCATTGGAAGTCAATTTTTTGATCACACTATTGTTGGATACGTATTCAGTGGAATTGGTTGATGTTGAATTTCTATTCTGAATAATCTGGTTAGATCAAACTAGGTTGTGTGTGAACTATTGATTATTGGGACAGATAGTGAAATTTTCAGAACATGTTATTCCGTTGGATGGATGTCTATTCAGTTAGACTGGACGCTTTTCTTAAATCATTTTATTTGATTTTTTTTCCTTAAATCATTTTTCTTTGATTTCTGAAGTGAGAAATATTGTATGAGAGTGCCGTTAATCTAGAGTTGATTTCCCTGCCGCGTTACATTATTTCTAGCTATGTTGAAATTTTTTAATTGTAAATTTTTTCTTCATTTTGCACTTCTACATTTTATAACACATAATTTGTAGGAGGCATTTATCTTTTGGTAAGATAAACGCCTCAAAAGCAAGGGAGTGTGACGATGTGTGACAAATTCTGTGTCATGACCTCGTGACCCAATTGCTCGTTTCAAAACTTAAAATTTTGAACGGACCTTTGTTGAAATTCACCCGTGATACATCAGTATCGAGAGAAGCTTTCTAGCAAGGTCAGATTGTTGCATAACTTTAGGCCAGTGTCCAGCACCTTCGAGATCAAACATACCACGTGAGCGGTCACGTGATGCGTTCAATGCAGTTTCATAAAAATAATCATAAGGCGCCAAAACACTCACTCACTCACAGACCGGCAGACACACAAGGCAGCTTTAACATTAGCTCTGTCCCGCCGCCATACCAGAGTCGTAAGAGAGTCGAAGATGAACCCGCGCTAGAGCAGTAAATCTACTTTTAAGAGGTAACAATAACACGTCTACTTCTTACAGTATCTATTGCATTTATTGATTGTATTTTGTAATTGAATTGATGTATGTATTTTGTGCAGCTTAGCGCTATTTTAGCCAAAGCACGTGTTTCGATGTAAAGGGACAAATCTAAAAGTTATTGTATATAAATTATTGTAACTTTTTCTTATCTTTAATTTATATAATCTTAAATTCACTAGTGCCGCCAGTATGTCTGTGCACGTGGTGAATTCTTCTTTGTAATTCAAATTGTTCTTGCATATAATTTTTCGTGTAAAATTGTAAAGCATTCATGCTTCATTTTGAATTAATCCTTTGTGTGAATTCCAATTTTTAATGCTGTAAATATTTGAGAATTCATACGTTCGTGTAACGTTATATGTAACACACACGTGAACCACAATGTATATTTAAATATAACCATATTTGAATTGTAAACGACACGATAGTCAAAGATTCTAAATTCAGAACCTTAAACAAAGAAACATGTGCTTGGGTTTTGCGAATATAGACGCAAATAGTTACAGAGCCCAAATCCTTTGTTTCAGCCGGGTTCTTCTTATGTTACTCCTCTCTACCTTCGTACTTCTTGAGTCGTACACCGACTCGGGTGTCTTCATGACCCATACGTGAACTATGTAGAAGTACCTCGTGTTAACCACGTGTTAACGATTCGTCGCAAGTACATTAGCGATGCAGTAATTGAGTGGACGATTGACTGTTGTGCTATGCAGTACTGACGATGAGCCAAGGATGTGGACCAGTTCTAACCAGTTGAACCCCACATGCGACCAAGAGTGTAGTTAAGTATATCTACTAGGGTCCAGAATCAAGTGACTATTTGGCAATAAAAGAAAAGAGAATTCTCGTTAAG
This sequence comes from Sinotaia quadrata, assembly GCA_028829895.1. Taxonomy (NCBI): domain Eukaryota; kingdom Metazoa; phylum Mollusca; class Gastropoda; order Architaenioglossa; family Viviparidae; genus Sinotaia; species Sinotaia quadrata. Next base: position 5,047,334 of record CM054178.1, read on the forward strand.
ACTTTTAACAGAGACGGTAAAATGAGAGAACAACGCTGTGTAGAATTAAGACGTCGTGTTGTAATTAATCGTTGCTGTTAATTGTTAAACTTATTAAATCTTATTTCATTTTGTTAAGAACCTCTTTTTGTAGTAAATTTGTATGCATATAGACCAAATGGGATTGGATGGGGGCTGTCTGAGCAAAACGAATGATGTAATGAATGCATATGAATCTAAGAGAGTTTTTAACGATTTCCAATCTAGCTAAAGTACGCAAATTATCAGTTTCGTAAATCTGTGATCTAGACTACAAAGATGCATTTTTAATTTAGTCGAATGATGATTTGAGCAACCAGTCTGTTTAGATTAAAGAGAGGGAATTAATTTAAATAGTAAATTAAAGTTCTATAATTTTCTAAGCAGGGTCTTTAAATAAATACTGGAAACGTAACACACGTGTCGAGTACGTCACTTCTATATGCTAGTTTTGAGTCCCTCCCACCCCAACCCCGCCCCGGTGTTCATTAATGGTTATATTGAATACACCAACCGGAGTATCAGGGGCAAGTACCACACAGGGCGTACTCATGGTGCTGGGTAATGTGCTTTAATTTAAATGGAACATGAACAAAAACAAGAAAAGTTACTGCAAAATTCCTAAACCGGAAAGTTTAGTATGAACATATTTATGAGAGCATAGCTTTTTCTCGAACGTGTCTCGATGACGTTGCTGGATTTTACGTCAGCTTTAGACGACATACAGCTACGTCGTCACTACCCCGATCATTATATCGCACGTAGACATTCTCATGACCGGTTATGTTCAGACATTTTACTGCTCACTCGTTCTGATAATAAATATTTTATGATTAAACGTATGTCATTGTTATACAGAAATATGTAAAGAAACATGCATAAAAAAGATTACTGGCTTGTTTGTTTTCATACAGCTTCCACTTGGTGATTATATTCTCTCGATCTTTCTTCATTCGCTCTGTTTATTAGAGATGCCTCAGGGAGACTACTCACTTGCAATGCGAATGCTGTTTGACTCTAAAATCAGTATTATCATTTCTAGACAGTGCTTCAACAAAGGAAGGTACAAAGATACTTTAACATTTTCAAAATGAAGAGCATGATGGCGGATAGCTAACCAATTCTCAGCTATGCAGTATGCACAATCCGGGAGATAGATAGATAGATAGATAGATAGATAGATAGATAGATAGATAGATAGATAGATAGATAGATAGATAGATAGATAGATAGATAGATAGATAGATAGATTTTGATAGTGGTCCTCACACTATTGTGTCATCATCGATGACGACATCCTTTTTTTAAGACATAAAATTTTAATATAATGCTATTAATGACGTAATTATTAAATCATGCAATTATTGATAACTTTAATGAAGTATCATTCAAGTGATGGTAGTATCTATGACGTCACATAACATAAAACGCATATTCACAGACGATATATGGATGATGATATTTAAGTTGACTTTTACGCTGGAGTCTTCGGATGTATGTGTATAGATATATATTTTAAAGTGTTTTAAACTCAACCCGTTCCTTAGTGTCAGATGGCACTCACCTCTAGTAAGTCCTGCTGCTGTCAACCCCAGCCCAAACAAAATCACAAGATGTCTCAACATTGTGGTCGTTGTTGTGGGCGACGTCTGGACAGTCGACTGATGCTCTATCACCTTGGAGGTTTTCTTAAAAGCTGGCGTCCTTGTCAACGGAACTGTTGCGCTTCCCAAGTGCAGTAAAAGTGTCCGCACGAAGCCATTTTATACCTTGCCACTCGCCTAACCGCTACCGGTACTCGGGGTACAAGTTTGTTATTAGTCGCTTTGATCTTGTTGACGATGCGTGTATACAGCACGTGTTGTCTTGATTTGATCTGCTATTTTTTGTCGTTTGATGATGTGGAGAGGAAATGGAAGGAGTATATTTCAGTCAAGCCACACTATCTGAGTGCCTTTATTTTTAGTCTTACTAATGCTATAAATAACTGAGTGCCTTTATTTTGTGTGAATTAAGTCTTACTAATGCTATAAATAACTATCTGAGTGCCTTTATTTTGTGTGAATTAAGTCTTACTAATGCTATAAATAACTATCTGAGTGCCTTTATTTTGTGTGAATTAAGTCTTACTAATGCTATAAATAAGTGAGTGCCTTTATTTTGTGTGTGTGAATTAATTCTTACTAATGCTATAAATAAGTGAGTGCCTTTATATTGTGTGAATTAAGTCTTACTGATGCTATAAATAAGTGAGTGTATTTTGTGTGAATTCAGTCTTACTAATGCTATAAATAAGTGAGTGCCTTTATTTTGTGTGAATTCAGTCTTACTAATGCTATAAATAAGTGAGTGCCTTTATTTTGTGTGAATTAAGTCTTACTAATGCTATAAATAACTATCTGAGTGCCTTTATTTTGTGTGAATTAAGTCTTACTAATGCTATAAATAAGTGAGTGCCTTTATTTTGTGTGAATTAAGTCTTACTAATGCTATAAATGAGTACCTTTATTTTGTGTGAATTAAGTCTTACTAATGCTATAAATAAGATTATTGAACCACCACACCGTGTACTATTCTCCTTTATTCTTATTTGTGCAATTGTATAATTAATCACCATGTCGGTTATTTTCTGTTCTTGATCTATTTGTAACGCCCAACACAATGCTGTATGTGTCACTAACGCCCAACACAATGCTGTATGTGTCACTAACGACCAACACAATGCTGTATGTGTCACTAACGACCAACACAATGCTGTATGTGTCACTAACGACCAACACAATGCTGTATGTGTCACTAACGATCAACACAATTCTGTGTGTCACTAACGCCTCTTCGCCTACAAAAATAAAAATAAAAAAGACTTTTCAGTGAGTGAAAATAAATGCATGAAAACGAGATTTAGGCTGTTCATATATATCCGACATAATTCACACAACCTTGCCAAGTCTGGTAAGAGTGAAATTAAATGTATGTGTGCCACTTAGTTAATGAAGATAATTACTCTTTCATAGCTAATTAAAAGTGATGAGAATATTAATTTTATTTTATTAATGATCCTCCAAGAGACACCACTCGTCTATCACTTTTTGTGGTGAGTGTGTGTTAAGCATTCCACTCATGAATTATTAATGTATGTAATACGTGCAGACCCTGTGTATTGAATAGAATATGTATGTAATACGTGCAGACCCTGTGTATCGAATAGAATATGTATGTAATTACCACACACACCACGCGAACACACGCTCAATTTAAAAAATAAAATCATAGCCATTAAACAATCTACAACATCAACAACACGTTTCTAAACTCTAATCTTATTATTTATAAAAGTGTAAAATACTTGCTTAACACTGAGGACTGACAGTGTGGTTTTTTATAAAAATCTTTCAAGATATTCAGCTTGAGCTCGTAAAAGATGTTTGCTTTCGTCATTCATTTTGCCATTTACAGCTTAAGTTACATGCCAACAGTATTAGATTTTGTCATCTACATCTTAAGTTACATTCCAGTAGTATTAGATTTTGTCATCTACATCTTAAGTTACATTCCAGTAGTATTAGATTTTGTCATCTACATCTTAAGTTTCATGCCAGTAGTATTAGATTTTGTCACCTACATCTTAAGTTACATTCCAGTAGTATTAGATTTTGTCATCTACATCTTAAGTTACATTCCAGTAGTATTAGATTTTGTCATCTATATCTTGTTAAAAGCAAATAGTGTTAGATATGTCATCTATATCGTAAGTTAAGTGCCAGTACTTTAGATTTTGCAAAATAATATTCACCAATAATGTTCGATTTTGCCAATGCTATGCGCCAGCAGTGTTAATTTTGCAAGTGTGCGCTTGTAGTGTTAATTTTGCAACTGTGCGCCAGCAGTGTTAATTTTGCAACCGTGCGCCAGCAGTGTTAATTTTGCAACTGTGCGCCAGCAATGTTAATTTTGCAACTGTGCGCTTGTAGCGTTAATTTTACAACTGTGCGCCAGCAGTGTTAATTTTGAAACTGTGCGCCAGTAGTTCTCGATTGTGCAAATGCTTTGCGTCAGTAGTGCTCGAATTTGCATTTTGTGCCCGAACAACAAATCTTTGTCTTAGTAACATTATTCCTTTTTGTAGTTTACCAGAAATGTTTTGAACGAGTAAGTGAACCTTTTCATTTGCTAAACTCGTGCGCAGTTGATATACGTCATACACACTACAATGTGAATTATTTCGCTGAACTCTTTTGTAGTAAATATACACACGTCACAACGTGGGCTCTGCTACTGGATAGCAAAACGTTTACGTCAGCAATTGATATACGTCATACACACACAATGTGAATTATTTCGCTGAACCCTTGTGTAGTAAATATACACACGTCACAACGTGGGTACTGCTATTGGATAAAAATACGTTTACGTCAGCAATTGGATCGTGAAAACAAAAGCCCCTATAAAACACGTCTCAAAATAGTTCTTTCGGTATCGAGGAGTCTTATAATAAGTCTATACTGGGTATTATAACAGTAATTTGTTTCCGCTTTGCAAAGAATAAGAGATTCTCTTGAGTACTCTAACAATACGTGATTTTTCACTTTTTAAAATCTTTTTAATATTTTTCTTTCCGCCCTTACGAAGTCGTACAAACTCGTGTATGGTGCGGGACATTGTGTGTTAGGACCAATTACATGAGTTCGCACTGACGAACAAAACAACAAACAAACTGCGCTATAATTGCAAAATAATATTCGATTAATATTTTAGAACAGGCTGTCTTGAAGTGCATATTAAAAAGTAAAATGTAAGCAGTAATGGACTTTTAAAAGTCAGATTACTTTGAAATCTTAATAAAGAATTCAATCGAAAATAGGCCACACAAAAATATGACTAATCAAGAAAGGTACTGTTGTATACAGTCCAATAAGTCAATGACGTAAAGGCCACACTAAACCAGGATTAGTCAGGGTAAAGGCCACACTAAAACATGACTAATCAATCTGAATATTGTTGGAATCAGTCCAATCAAACAATGACGCAAAGGTCATACTACAACATGACTATTCAAGTCAGGGTACTATTGGATACAGACCAATCAAACAATGACGTAAAGGCCATACTACAACATGACTATTCAAGTCAGGGTACTATTGGATACAGACCAATCAAACAATGACGTAAAGGCCATACTACAACATGACTATTCAAGTCAGGGTACTATTGGATACAGACCAATCAAACAATGACGTAAAGGCCATACTACAACATGACTATTCAAGTCAGGGTACTATTGGATACAGACCAATCAAACAATGACGTAAAGGCCACACAACAACAAGACTAATCAAGTCAGGGTACTATTGGATACAGGGCAATCAAACAATGACGTAAAGGGGGGGGGGGCAAAGAAAAGAGTAGATCGTGGGTGGCAGAATTCCCACGTCGGGTAGGAAGTACCCGCTCACGACATCAAAGTTGAGCAGAAGACTCCACCAAGTTACTTGAGCATTTAGATGTGTTTCGCTTTACGGGTAGAATGAGGCGAAGTGGGTGTACATTTACTTCTCACACTGTTTGTTCCGAACTCAGCGCGCGACCGCATGAGTAATATTGCCAGTGATACAGGAGATTAAGACTTTGCTTTTTCTTATTTAAACAAAAGATAGAAACAAACAAAAAAAAAACAGCAAGCCCCATCCTGACTTTAAAAGACACACGACAGATAAGATTGTGTGCTTTCGGTTCTTGCGTTCGTCAGCGCGCATGTTTCTTGCCAGGGCCTGTCACCTTATATATGTGTATGTGTGTGTGTGTGTGTGTGTGTGGTTTTTTTTTGCGTATGTTTATATTCGTGTGCATGCTGGTTGGTATAAAAGTGACGAGTCAGATAGGATGTTTACGCACGTGGACATGTCAAAGTGTTTGTCAATGCGACCGTGTGTTAAAAAATTAACAGTGCTTTTGTGCATGTATGTAGGTGCGCACGCGCGCTTGAATGTTTGTGTGTGTGTTTGCATGTATGCGTGTGACTGCAATTTCTGCGTGAATGAATGCGTGTGAGTATTTCCGTGTGAATGAATGTAAACAGACAGATAGACAGACAGGTAGACATATATTCAGACAGACATTCTGACAAAGGAGAGAGGATGAAAGCGACACATAAGAATAGAGTACGTGCGTGCTATTGTGAATGTGTTATTAAACTTGCTTGCATAAACTTGTATAAGTAAAATCAAGAGCGACGCATAGATAAACATGTGTACGTGCCTTTGGGAGAGAGAGAAAAAAAACGACCAGTACAGACAGAGGGTAAGACATTGCTGGCACAGGGACAGAAACCAAGAAAGCGGGAACAAACACTTCATTGACTCCATCATGTTTCTTCTGCTAACCACAATTTAACCTTACTGCCAACGAGAGTTTGAAAAGTTGTGTGGAAGTGTGCCGTTGTACGTAGCTACGCTGCTCTCTTCACAACAAGCCAGGTCACAATTAATAAAGCATTTATTGCATTTATGAAGATAACAGTTTTGAGAAAGCTCTTCACAACAAGCCAGGTCACATTTGTGAAGATAACAGTTTTGAGAAAGCTCTGTCGCGCAAGCGAATAGATGATCCTGTATGTCACACAGTGCAAAAATCTTTATTTTGATATCAACTCTACGGATAAAATTGGAGTTTGTATTTCCCTCCTTTTGTTAATACACAATAGGTTTATCTGCGTACCATGATTGTATTGTCATCAGCCATTTACCGACAGAATATATATTTATTAATAATTTATGTATATCTAGATTTATAAGTATATAATTATTAATAATTTATGTATTTCTAGATTTATAAGTATATAATTATTAATAATTTATGTATTTCTAGATTTATAAAATTAAACCTCCACCTCCGCTTGATTACTAGGTATGATTGGCGTAAAGACCAGTGTTGACCAGTATGTTAGAATATAATCAAATAAATTACTTTCCAAGGAATTCAAATTTGTAACCTGAAAATGTCCAAATGTCTGCATCAGTTGCAAATGCCATATTAAATTCATGGACTCATATTCTCAAAATATCTCCTTATTTCAAACGCATAAGGTAATTAAGTACATTAGAAATAAAAATATAACTTGTTTTGGAATGCTGGAGATATATTTTTAATTTAATTTTACAACAATTCAGCTTTATGCCTGGCTAAAGATAGCAGTCAACGAACACACACACAAAATTATTGTTCTGATTTTTTTAAAATTTGCATAACGATGGAACAAAGTAATTTCAGCCTAGTTTGCGAGAGAATACTTAGGCTTCAGCAATTTTCCTTTATATCCATCATACTGTACTCAGTTCAGTTAATGGATATGTATAAAGAACAGTGGTCATTTAAACTTGCAGCTACTGTAGGCCTGATTATGTTACCATAGTAACAATTGACGCTTATTTGATAAGGAAATATGTCTCAACTGGTTATAATGACGTAGGAGGAGGGGAGATAAGTCTTAAAACTTTGAACGACTCGACGGTGTTAATAAATGGGAAGGCTTTTAGTAGGCAGTGAGTTTCACAAGCAAATGCTCTTTTCAGTTGATCAGTTATTATAAAATGCTGGTTTATTGGGGCAGTGACATTAATTCTCTACATTTCTTCATTCAGACACTGATCTTGTACTATCATATCTTAATTCAAGAATAAATTATGCTCCCCCTAGCACTGTCAAGATAATGACCTTGTGTTATTTGTCCTTTCCTAGTAGGACATTTTAATTATCCTCCTTTTCTGCGAGGTCATTGCTATGGTGATCCAACGCTTACTGGTAGTTTAAGACTAATTTCTGTATTGACATTCACTGTTAGTACACGAGCCTTATAAGTATTCACATCACTGGCAGTTCAAGACCAGCATAAGTATTCACATCACTGGCAGTTCAAGACCAATATAATTATTCACATCAATGGCAGTACACGACCAGCAAAAGCATTTCACTATCAGTACACGACCAGCAAAAGCATTCACAGTCAGTATATGAATATTAAATTCAACTATAAATTTCATCGATCCCACTAACAATGACGTAGTAAATTTAACTAGCCATCATGACTTAACGCTGACAATTTCTGTCAGCCAGTACAGAGATCACCTTTTTTTGTGTCGATGACTTCTGTCAACCAGTATAGAGATCGCCTTTTGTGTGTCGATGACTTCTGTCAGTCAGTACAGAGATCGCCTTTTGTGTGTCGATGACTTCTGTCAATTAGTAAACGCTTGCAGATGACTTTGTCAGTCTGAAAAGGGATTGGCGGTTGTGTATAAGTTACTTCTGTCAGTCTGTAAAGAGATCAGTCTGTAAAGAGGTCAGTCTGTAAAGAGGTCGTCTGTCGTGTCGAACGATGACTTTTTTTACTCACCAACTGCATTCACAATGTGGGTTTACAAGTGTCACGTGAATTTCTTGGCCATCAGGTCGTCAAAAATTCCATTATCTGCCATTAAATATTGCCTGTCTGTATTTCCGCGACAGTGCTTCTAGATCTTGCAATATTTTAAAATTTTAATCGACAAAAGTTAATATTTATTTTCATCAATTAAAGGCGGTGTTGCCAATAACGAACATATGATTGCAGTAGTTATTATGAATATAATATTTATTTATAATAATAATTATTCCGTTCTAAATTTATTTATTTCAAGTATACATGCGTTAAGTTGTTGCTGTCAAAAGTTTTGAAGTTGTTTGTCCTCTCCCCCGCCCTCCACCACCACCATTCCCCCACACCAGTGAACAGTTTTAAGTCAGCGACACCTAACGGCGCCTTGAACGTTATGTTGCTATTGCGGTAAGGGCACGCAATCCTCGGTCACGTAATTGGTATTAATAGTCAGTTTTTTTTTTTAAATTAATTTCTGATGAAATAATTGTTTCCACTCGAACTTAAATTGTTTAGTGTATTGTATGTGAATATATCTTGAAATGAATGGATTATATTTATGGATACCGCGTCTTTCACCTCGACATATTATAGAGGGGGAATCGTTATGAACACAGTGGGTTAATAAAATGACTGTGTAAAACTAAACATAATTAAAGTCATAAATAAAGGAACTATATTGTAGCTTATTACAAAAGTATGACAACAAAAACAGACGATATTTTAAATCAGTAGTTTAACATCAAAACACATAGCAACAACATGAGCAGCATAGTTACAAAATAATGTCGTCCACTCAGTGAACGAAGCAGATCTTCAAGAACAAATATACGATACAAATAAAAAAAGTAATCGAAGTTATAAAAAGCAATAATGATACAATAACATCATCGCTATTATAGGTACTCCAAATACATTGTACACACCATCACTAACAGTTTAAACAGTCACACGCACAATTCATACACAATACAAACATAGCAATTATTTATTTTATTCAAATAGATTTATAACAATGGTTGTGACATCCTAATTTGAACACAAGCTGACTCAGTTGAGTAATTTCCTTCCGTAATGCGTGAGGGTGTGGCTCTGTGTGTGTGTGGCTCTGTGTGTGTGTGTGTGTGTGTGTGTGTGTGTGTGTGTGTGTGTCTGTGTTGGTGAGTGCGTGCATGCGTAAGTGTGTTAGTAGCAGTAGTAGTTTTAGTAAGCCTATAATGTAAAGATATATATATATATTGATGTACTGAAAACAAGCCATCAAAGTTTTTCCTGGCAAAAATGTATGTACGCATACGTATGTGTACTACACAACAATACTGACAAAAAAATTTAAAATATCATACATCTAGGGCTAATGCAAACATTTCAGTATTTATTTTTTTTAGAACATGTATATTTATATGTAAATAATCACAAAGCAGTATTTTCATTCCTAAAATCAAAATCGACCAGTTTGTGACGTCAGTGTGACGTCATTTACGACCAATCAGGAATGGTCTGTAGCAGGTCTCAAGCGCTGCGTTCCAGACAAGGTTGGAAGGGCAAGTGTTGATGAACGCATTTCCCCACAAATCGCACTGGATAAACTTGTTTTCGTCCTCATGGGGATAAAAAAGCTGGCCAGCAGCTACGTCGGGGCTGCATGGATTGCCTCTTTCACCTAATTCGCTAGGGTCGGGCGTTGTTCGATCCCCAGCGTAATGGGCATCCTTCGGGTAGACGCAGGCAAGAATGCTCTGGTCCCAAACAAGACTGGGCGGGCAGCTGATAAGGTTGGCATTGCCCTGAAGGTCACACTCGTAAAAACTGGAGGAGTCGCCAGGTACGGAAAAGTAGAGTTGTCCTCTGGACGCGGCTTCAGCGGTGCACGGGTTTGCCAGAGGTACTGAAGTCTGCAAGATCATATTGGTGTTTTTAAAAGTCTGCAAGATCATATTGGTGTTTTTAAAAGTCTGCAAGATTATATTGGTGTTTTTAAAAGTCTGCAAGATTATATTGGTGTTTTTAAAAAGTCTGCAAGATTATATTGGTGTTTTTAAAAGTCTGTAAGATCACATTGGTGTTTTTAAAAGTCTGCAAGATTACATTGGTGTTTTTAAAAGTCTGCAAGATTACATTGGTGTTTTTAAAAGTCTGCAAGATTACAATGGTGTTTTTAAAAATATCGTCATTAGAAAGGGTCTCAGGAAGACACAAATTGGGAAATAGTCATAATTTTATTTTCAAAGAAAGAAGTACGAGTTATTCCCCTTAAAATCGTGGGTTATTCACACCCTTCAACACACGTTGGATAAAATGTCTGAATATTGCTAACGTAACATTCTCAAGTGCAGACTCTGTGAAAGCATGGATGAAACAAATACACACTATCTGGATGTCAGGATAACATATAGACGTGTTGTTTACATTTGGAACAGAATATATCAAAAGACACAACGAAGTGGCAAAAATCATACATAAAAATCTATGTGAGAACTATGGAGTAAAATCCCCAGAAAGAATATGAAATCACCAACCGGAAGCAGTCACTGAGACAGAATAAGTCAAAATACTGTGGAACAACGAGATAAGAACAGATCGGGTGATTCCTGTAGTTCTCAAATTCAACAATCATTGATGTCGCTGTTCCAAGTGATAGAAACATAAAAACAAAAGAAAGAAAAAAAACACCAGGATCTTAGATTAGAAATCCAGAGACTGTGGAATGTAAAAGCAGAAGTGATACCTGTAGTTACAGAAGCATTGGGAAACATAACATCTGAATTGGAAGACTATCTGAATAAACTCCCTGGCGACCACAGACTCACCCCACTACTCAAAGCAGCGCTCCGTAAAATCTTGGATCTCTCAAAATCTTGGTAAGATTCCGAGACCTTGGTTCACAACTGACAGAAATCATCATTGTCGTCATCATCATCGTTGTCGTCGTCGTCGTCATCATCATCACCACCACCATCTTCGTCATCGTCGTCGTAATAATAATAAATAGAAATTTTGAATTCAAAATTCAAATCATTACACGAAGAGGAGAAAGAAATTATAATATTTTGTTTGCATCAGTTGATTTTAATGATGACTATCAAAATGGATTGTATTACGACCTTGACCGTGTCAGAACTCCTCAACAATGAAGATTAATCAATAGCGATTTTTAAATGTTGCCATAGAGAGTAAATAACACGTCTATCTGTTATCCTGAGTTACTCCCCCCTCCCCGCCTCCCTTTGTTATTTACGCACTGGTGCAGTAGACGTGGTGAGTGTGGTAGATGACGTATCCGGTGTACCAGGTTGGCAGCTCATCGAGGTAGTGAAGTAAACTGCAATCAGAACGAACAAAGAAACAATCACTAATCTAGAAAACATAATGTGACGTACTGCCATATGAATTATATAACTGCCGTGTGGTGTGCTGTGACGTAACTGTCATTATAATGTACTGTGATAGCAGAGTAACTCGGTCATAAGACTTGACTGCCGTGTGATGTGATGTGACATAACTGTCATTTTAATGTACTGTGATAGAAGAGTAACTCGGTCATATGACCTGGCTGCCGTGTGATGTGATGTGACATAACTGTCATTATAATTTACTGTGATAGCAGAATAACTCGGTTTCATGCGGTTCTAGCGACCACCATTCTCTGTGACAGGATGGGAAGAGTAGTGACCGGATTTGCCAACTTACTCTCAGGCGTATAAACCGCAGTCGGACATGAACATATATTACATGAATATACACAGTAAGTAATCGGTCAATACCAGATATGTCTCATAAACCGCAGTCGGACATGAACATGTATTACCTGAATGTACACAGTAAGTAATCGGTCAAAACCAGATATGTCTCATAAACCGCAGTCGGACATGAACATGTATTACATGAATGTACACAGTAAGTAATCGGTCAAAACCATAAACCGCAGTCGGACATGAACATGTATTACATGAATGTACACAGTAAGTAATCGGTCAATACCAGATATATCTCATAAACCGCAGTCGTACATGAACATGTATTACATGAATGTACACAGTAAGTAATCGGTCAATACCAGATATATCTCATAAACCGCAGTCGTACATGAACATGTATTACATGAATGTACACAGTAAGTAATCGGTCAATACCAGATATATCTCATAAACCGCAGTCGTACATGAACATGTATTACATGAATGTACACAGTAAGTAATCGGTCAATATGTCTCATAAATCATGAGTATAAGCTCTACGCAGTATGCAATAGTATATAGCCGGAAGTGTCGTACCAAAAACATTCGGACACAATCGTATTTTGTATTCAGTATGCAGACAGCGGACATAATGGAATGTTCTGTATATTGTTTACTAAGAAAAGTGGATATAACCATATATTCTACACACCGTGTAGTCAAGACATCGGACATAACCATATATATTTGTACAACATGCAGTCGATAATAATCATATGTTCTTGCAGATACCGAGAATGATCCGCAGACAGCCGGATGTTCTACACATTTTATAACGTAACTCTATGCAGCTCTAATATACAAATTACAGTGGGTTTTAAATCAAGCAGCCTGAGATAACCGAATGTTTAGTATAATATTCAGACAGAATATCCGTGTCTGTTAGCACTGGTTGACGTGCTCGATTTTCCAAGAGTTTTTCTTCAGTTCTGAGATTCAGAAGGCTGGTGACTTTAGTGCTCTTGCAATCCTTAACTGGTGACTTTACTTGTGATGTATAACTGGTGACTTTACTTGCGATCCTTAATTGTGACTTTACTTGTGATGTATAACTGTGACTTTGCTTGTGATGTATAACTGTGACTTTACTTGTGATGTATAACTGTGACTTTACTTGTGATGTATAATTGTGACTTTACTTGTGATCTTTAACTGGTGAGTTTACTTGTAATGTATAACTGTGACTTTACTTGTGAATTTAACTGGTGAGTTTACTTGTGATGTATAACTGTGACTTTACTTGTGATGTATAACTGTGACTTTACTTGTGAATTTAACTGGTGAGTTTACTTGTGATGTATAACTGTGACTTTACTTGTGATCTTTAACTGGTGACTGTCACTTGTAATCCTTAACTGTGACTTAATTTGCAATCCTTTACTAATGACTTTACTTGTGATCTCTAACTGGTGACTTTAATGCCTCTCGTAATCCTTAACTGGTGGCTTTATTTGTGATCCTCAACTAATGATTTTACTTGTGATCCTCAACTGGTGACTTTAATGTCTCGTAATCCTCAATTGATGATTTTGTTTGGTAAATTTACTTGTGATCCTTAACTGGTAACTTCAATGCCTCTTGTGATCCTTAACTGTTGACTTTAGAGTGAGACACGCGCTCTCGACTTTCAAGCGTTTCTCAGCTCTTGCCTGACACTGAAGTATGAATGTGTACTTCAATACAGGCGAATGAATAATACGGTGTGTTATCCATGCTACAGCATTTAAATGACAGTTGCTGTTGGTAGGTAAAAGAAAATGGAAACCATGAACTAACACATTCATTTTCTCCTTGTGGACATTGTACAATAAAACATTATATAGAAGATACACAACTAGCTCACATCGTGATCGATATACACCTGAACATAACGATGAATAACGAACCAATGTGCTTACTTTCGCCTCGTGGGCACTGGATGACGTACATGCGGTTGAAGACGTCGCACTGCAGAAACTTCTCTGGGTCAGTGGGGTGCGGGAAGAACACCTGCCCATTCGGGTTGATCGCACACACATTTGGTACGTTCTGAAAAGTCTCTGGGGTCAACAAGGAAATGCAATAATACATTTTGTAAAAGTATTTAGTATGTAACACAGATTATGATTCCAGTGTAACTGCTGCAAGTAAACTTACTAACCAGCGATACACCCGCTTGTAATAATTAGCAAAGGAACATGAATGTACGTGTAGCAGATAAATATGTTGTAACCATTCTAACAGAATAATCTCCCTTGTACTCTAAGAGCAAAGAAATTAATTTACTGCCATATTTGGATATGTCATGTTAACCTCGAGTGCTTACAGCAACAAGCTAACAAAGGAGTTAAAGACAACATATTGAACTGTGTGCGTATGAAGGTCCTCATAGTTTATGGATGGCGATAATTAATATGAGGATGATAATTAATATATTTTGCAAGATAGTCTCTTACAATTTGAGAGGGCGATAATATACCTGGAAGAGGGCAATAATTAATATACTTATAGAGGGCGATAATCTTCTACAGGGCTATAATTAATATACCTTAAAAAGAGTGATAATTAATAATCTTATAGAGGGCGATAATTAATACCTTAAAATGAGTGATAATTAATATAGCATAGAGAGCGATAATTAATATATCTTATAGAGAGCGATAATTAATAATCTTCTACAGGGCTATAATTATTATACCTTGTCTGATAGGCCTTTGATAATTTGTAGAGAGTGATAATGAAATTACTTTGTCGAGAATGAAAATTAATACCATATAGATAATAGAAAAAGATAATTAATATACCTTGATTGAGGCCCTTATAATTTGCCTTGTTTGATAGGTCCTTTATAATTTGCCTTGTTTGCTTCTAATTTGAAGAAGGCGATAATTAATATATTTTCTTTGATAGGCCCATAAAATTTGTAGACAGAGATAATAAGCTGTATTGAGGGCTTATATTTTGCAATGATCGATCCTACCTGAGAGAAATAATTTACCTTTGAGTGAGAGATAATGTAATTTAGAGGAAAATAGAAATTGCATATTATGAACTGGGAGATAATGTACTTTGCAAAAGAGCCGATACCGTAATTGAAGGGGAGGTAATATCTAACAAATCAGAGAGGTCTGTCAAGCCGTTTTAGCACTGAAAATGCTAAGGAGACATTCACAGACTTTAAAAGAATATTTCTTAGCATTTGTAATATTGAAGGTTAAAAGTCTCAAATCGAATGATCTATGGGGCTTTAATCCATACATATACCTAACAGATTTAAGAGAAAAGAAGCTAAAGGAATTAACCCACAAGTTTTCTGGAGTTGCTGTAGTGATAGAACACGGCAATGTAAAACTAACTTAAATAAGAGCTACGAAATAAGAAGGAAGACAAATTACATCTTTATCATTACCATACAATCATTGTTACCATCATCAAAATGATTGATGTTTTTACTGAGTCGTCTCACGGTCTATGCTGTCTGTAAATTAAGTGATTGTGAACCTATGGATCAAACATTTTACAATTCTATACATAAAATATTTTCTGTTCTAACGGGCAAACATTTACAGTTCCGACTAGCAAACATTTACAATTCCGACTAGCAAACATTTACAGTTCTAAGTATGAAATATTTACGGTTATATGTATCAAATATCTGTATTTCTATGTATCAAATATTTACAATTCTATGTATCTAATATTTACAGTATTTTGTATCAAATATTTAGCGTTCAATCAAACATTGACTACAGTAATTCTATTTATCTATTCATTTACATATCGTTTCAGTCACATTCATTGGAATAAATTACTGAACACGTATAAGGTGTTTGTACTCACCAGTACATCCACTTTGCCTTTTTTCTGAAAAATAGAAAAGAGGAAAGATAACTTAGTGATACTGGTCCTACTGTTTGGGGTGGGGGTGGGGTGGAAAAGTTCTTTCTACTTTACATTACATTTAATTTATTTAAAAGTTATTTTTAATTATTTTTTAAACTCTTAGGTTCAATGGAATACGATGCTCACCGCCTACCTGAGTCCAAAAGTCTAACTTTTATCTCCCATTTTTTAACCCTTCCCTTCCCATACACTTAAGTAAACAAAGAGATTATTTATATTTTAAACCAATTCATTGGTAAACTGTCAACCCACCTCTGTGCGGCCAAGCTGCAGTCAGTCCAAGGCCAACAAGAATCACAAGTAGCTTGCTCGCCATCTTGTATGTCGAAACCTTAAGCCAGCGTTAACGTGGTTGATCTCCCCTGGGATGGCTCTCGAGAAAAGAAAACGGCTTCTGCTCGACGGATTGCCGAGTGTTCGTTGTTGGGGTTTTTCCCCTTCCTCAATTAACTCCCCGGACACCAGCGATGAGATATGGAACGTCTTCATTGGAGCTGAGCATTTATACTCACCTGGCTATCCTCTTAAGCTATACGTTATCGAACATTAAAAGGTAATTAGTGCAAACAATCAGGTATACACAGCTTACACTAAAATGAACGGGATTCGCTACCGCCTGATGTTTCAAAGGTTTACAATGACTTAAATGTTATTTTAATGCTCATGTTTGGATTAAAATAACTTGACCACTCTGCTGTAGAGCGATGAACAATCCGCATACTTTAACTAAAGTTGGGTGGTGTTATGCATTTCCTGTCGAATCTTCTTAAAAGGAAGAAAAAAATTGTGCGCGAGTGTTATTTAACAAATGTAGCACCATATTTAAAATATAGCACTATGTTATATACTAAGTAAGACAAATATCATTCTTTATCATTCTTTATATATACAACAAATACCACTCTTTACAACTAGGCCTAATATCACACTTTAAATAGACAACAAATATCACACTTTACAAAAAAAAAACCAGATATAACAATATATTTAGACAAATCCACACTTTACATAGACAACAAATATCACGCTTTACACAAACAATAAACCTCACGCTTTACATAGGCAACATACATCAATCACACTTTACACAGACAACAATCACACTTTACATACTATGACAGGAGTATATCACGTCAAAAAATGAAGACATCTGTAACACAAAATAAAACTAGGATAAACTTAAATATCAGTACATCATATAAATTGAAATAGTATATTACCATGTATACATTCTACGAATAAACAAATACATTAAGTAAATTCGTAGATAGATAGATAGATAGTTAGATAGATAGATAGATAGATAGATAGATAGATAGATAGATAGATAGATAGGTAGATAGTTAGATATGCTTAAACATCAAGAGAATTTCAATGCCCAATATGAACAATTAAAGCAAACTCTAATAAGAATCTAAAAAGTCATCATTATCAATGCTACTGGAAAATCTAAAAATGTCATCATTATCAATGCTACTGGAAAATCTAAAAAAGTCATTATCAAAGCTACTGGAAAATCTAAAAAAGTCATCATTATCAATGCTACTGGAAAATCTAAAAAGTCATCATTATCAATGCTACTGGAAAATCTAAAAAGTCATCATTATCAATGCTACTGGAAAACATTAATAGGTGCTGAACGTTGGTCTGCTCCGTCTCTATCAATATGGCTTCCAAACCATTTATGCCAGCCATCTTCAGATTACAGACTCGTAGTTATCTACAGTAAAATGTCGACAAATGTCTGTGTTGACTTCAAGAGATTGTGTAAGCTTTTCACAAACTTTTACTGTCAAAATATTTCAGACTTTAAGTATGTTGAGGCACCATGCCAGGGCTTAACTCATACGCCAAGAAGAGACAGCAAAGAGTTTACATTAATGGTCATTTATTTTATGAAGGTCAATCTCAATGAGGAGTCCTTCAGGGATCAATTTTTGGTCCCATACGTTTCTGTATCTGAGTTAACGAAATGCAAAATTGTGCTGATAGTGCTGCTCTTTATGTGGCTGAAAACTGTATTGCGAGAAGTTATTTTAAACAAATTTTTAAAATCGTGTGACATTGAATTCCTTTAAGACTGTCAATGCTTGTTACCTCTTGAAAACACATCTGCTTGTCTGCCTGCTATATATATAATATATAATATATAATATATGTATATACGTCACGAACATCTATTTACATGATGAGCACCATGTTCTTGATGACCAGCTGGCAAGCTCACGTGAATGTATTGTGCAATACACATTAAAAAATATATTTCTCAATTAAAACAATTATTGATGAGTACTCTACTATAATGGCACAGACAAAGCCAATCTAAACTTTCTTCTCTGTGTGGAATCATTTTGGTAAATTATATATCCACTCCATCCACGCTGTGAAACCGATTTTAGAAAGGGTTCAGTAAGTGGGTATTCTAAGAAAGAATCTTTAAATCTTGTGGCGGAGTAAATGCGCCACCCTTATTTCTAAACTTAATTCTTTTATAAATTGTTAAGGTGTCAAAGTGACCCGATCTTAGGCACTCCTTGTGATAATATCTTTTGTAAGTGTCATAGTTGGAGTAAACAACTTGGGTTGAGATATGCTAGAAATTGCTGATGCAATCCAAACCACTTCCAAATGGATGAATAGTTTTTCTACTAATAGTCTCACACTTGTCATAACAAATTCATCCAATGGGGATGGACCATAAGTTTTTTTTTGTTGAAGAAGTGCTCTATTCTAAAACTTTGAATTTGAACTGAACTGGAGTCCAGTCATAAAGGTGAATGTTAGCTTATTGTAACTTGATCTATGATTTGAATTAGATAAATGTTATGTAATCGAACCATTCTTTCTATGTTTATTAATTTGACTACGTTGTACATTATACTTGTGAATTTTGATTGAATTTTAATGCTATATTGACTATGTTGTGTGTGTACCAGGCTAAACAAATTGTTGCAGGATTTTGTAAGTTGAGAATATTTGTAAGAGAGAAAAAAGTTTAGAGGTGAAATTTGCCTGAATTTAGTGCTGCATTAATTTGACTTTTGCTGAGAAAACACACCTTTTTCATTTTGATCCAGACAGCAGTGACTACTGTACTTACTTGGTCACGTTGGTGTGTGAATCCAGTATTGTCATCAACTTATCACTAAAACGTGTTGCTGTAAGATGATTCTGGTGAATTACATTCGAGAGCAAATACAGCAGAAATTGTGGTTTGAGTTTGGTCTGGAGAATTCACGAAGATTATTTTGAATGTTCCTCATGGTATGTTGAGGTACTTCACATGGAAATTCGAGAACATTCCTCCTAATGTGCTTGATAGTGCATGTGAAATTCAGGCCAATTCTCTTCAGTATCACTTTGTAAGCTCACTGAGGATTCTGGAACAGTTGTGTAACGTGCCTAGAAGGGACACGTGAGGCTGTTACCTGATTAAGAAACATAGTGACCTGTTGCAAACTGCATGATTGTGAACACGTGCCAGCGACAGCGGCTATCTTTGAAACTCTAGTCTCATTTCCGTGATGATGTCCTTGAACTTGGTTATATATTTATTCTAATTGACTCCTAATGTTTGTTAGGATAAAACTAAATGATTGTTCATTATTATTCAAATATTGTTGTGAAGTGATGTACCTGTCAACACTCGGTTATATTCATATGTTTATTTGTTTGTTGATTTGACAGTGGGTGGGTGGGGGCTAGATAAATATCGATTAAAAGACGGATTGTCTTCTCCTTTGTTAAGAAGTGTTCGACCTACGGAAATATTGTGTGACGGTAAATGTTTGTCTTTAATGTTGTGGAAGAGAGAAAACGTTTACAGCGCCTGCATATCCGCCAAGTGAGAGAGACGAGTGGTGTGTTTTTTTTTTGTTTTTTTTGGGGGGAATTATTAATAACATAAATTGAGATTCTCATCACTTGTAATTAGTTATGGATGATTAAATAATAATAAATATCATAACAGATAACTAGTGTGGCAAAGGCGTCACAAATCTTATTTCCTTTAATCAAACAATATCAATTCGATAATTGCCTAAATATTCATACAATTTTTATATTCTGTGCACCTGTTCATCTTTATAGAATCCCATTATACTGAAGTTCAGAGGGCAAATGTTAGTCCTCAACCCACCCCCAAACTGATGCAAAACCAGTTTGGCGTGCCCTAGAGCCAAGCCTTGGAAAGAAATGTTGTCTTCTAATATTAGGACACTATCATTGGTCAAAATGTTTTAAAGGATTTACATGAATATTTAAGAGAAATTACTTTCACTTGTACAGTTTGTTATCTATTCTTCCACTTGTACAATTTGTTAATTACTTTTTTCACTTGTTCAATTTGTTATTTATTCTTTCACTGTGGTTTGTTCTCTTGATTATTCAAAGCAGCGTTCTTCTTAATGATGCAGCTTTATTTCTTCATATTTACCTATATAATATAAATTTCAGAATGATACAGCTTTATTTCTTCATATTTACCTACATAATATAATCTGCTCTGAATGCATTACTTTTTAACTGTTAGTATTTATAAAATTTGCCAACACATTGTTTAAAATACAAAGGTTTTGGTAATAAATAATCATGGTACTTATTTTTTATATTTATTTTGTACAATCAATATACACGACTACCAGGATGTTATAACAATTGCTTTATTATCAAGGAAATATTATAAAATTATTAATATTTATGATTGTATTTCTTCCATGCAATTGCTTTATTATCAAGGAAATGTTAATAATATTATTAATATTTATGATTGCATTTCTTCCTTTCTTCCACGCAATTGCTTTATTATCAAGGAAATGTATTAAAATTATTTTTATATATATTTTGCACTTCCCTAAAATATCATATTAATATTTATGATTGTATTTCTTCCATGCTATTGCTTTCACTTGTGGATTTTTACAAAAGTATTATCATTTTGTTTCTTGTCTTCTGTCTCTTATCATCAGTAATTTTTTCACATGTGTGTGTGAGTTTGTATGCGCGCGTCTATCAATGTAAATTATCTGTCCATCCCTCTAGAGCAGGGTGCACAAACTTTTTAGGCCAGAGGGCGTGAAGGGCCGCCACATGGATGGCTCAGTAGAAAAAAACAACACAAATAATGAAATAATGTGCTTTACATTCGTAATAATGGTAACATCCAAAAGTCCTCGGGGGGCCCGTGGGCTGCGGTTTGTGCACCCCTGCTCTAGAGTCTATTATTTAACTACTGTAATGATGTTGTTGTCTTTTTATCATGACCGTCCGATAATTAATTTATTGTAATGTTTTGGTAATGACTGTCCGATAATTAATTTATTGTAATGTTTTGTAATGACTGTCCGATAATTAATTTATTGTAATGTTTTGTAATGACTGTCCGATAATTAATTTATTATAATGTTTTGGTAATGAATGTCCGATAATTAATTTATTATAATGTTTTGGTAATGACTGTACTATAATTAATTCATTGTAATGTTTTGTAATGACTGTCCGATAATTAATTTATTGTAATGTTTTCTTAATGTCGGCGTATTAATTAATTATTTATGTTACGACATTTGAATTAGAAAACAAAGTCCTCTGTAAAGGAAGGAAATAAAATTTTCGATAACTTAAGAAATACTTATGACATAAACTTTCTATTATATTGCGGACTGTCTACAATGGCGGTGCACTTCTTGGTAGGGAGATCGTGGAGAAAAAAAACAATCAAGAACCAAAGGCAGGCCAAAGACACCAGTGACATCCCCACACTCAGGTGACTAGGGTTTGATCAATTGAGTAATTTAGGTCGAACGACTGCCTCGGAATTTAACTAGCTTAAATGTTAGTCCGTCAGATGAGACAATAAATATGAGCCCCGTGTGTTACAAGTTGCACACGGTAGTTAACAATCGATAATAACAGACCGTTGACCGAGACACGGGCCCGGACCGGGGAAATATTGCATCTTTAAAATCCAGCATTCACACCAAGCACTCAAATCCTCTCTCTCTCCCCCCACCCCCAGCCTTCTCTTTCCCCCCACCTATGGGCGCTATATCTGTCCCTTCTATGGAATAAATCTCTACTTGGCGCTTGCGTTGGTCCGCGAACTTAAAGTTGGCGACGACACTAAATTCCGAGAAAAGTGGGACTGGCAGACTTTGAGAAAAGTGGGACTGGCAGACTGAGAAAAGTGGGGCTGGCTTACTTTGAGAAAAGTGGGACTGGCTGACTTTGAGAAAAGTGGGGCTGGCTTACTTTGAGAAAAGTGGGACTGGCAGACTGAGAAAAGTGGGACTGGCAGACTGAGAAAAGTGGGGCTGGCTTACTTTGAGAAAAGTGGGACTGGCTGACTTTGAGAAAAGTGGGGCTGGCTTACTTTGAGAAAAGTGGGACTGGCTGACTCTGAGATTTGCTGAATATTTAGAATTATGCTGTCAATTACCCTTTCTTTCGCTTATTTTTTTTTTTTGCATCGGCGCTCACGGTTAGGGATACAAGGGGTGAATGCTCAGAGCAGCCGGGTAGAGGAGATTCAGATTGATGGAGCAGATCGATCTGTGATAAATTAGACACTGACAAGTGACACAGGAAAACCGACGTGTGACAAAGACAAATGACACCAGTCAACTGACAATTAGCACATGAGAAGTGACACAGGACAATTGATACGTTACACAAGACCACTGACACCGGACAACTCAAAACTTAGGAGAGTGCCATTAACTAGAAAGACTGCAGAGAGTGGCCTGGTACTATGGATAAACAAAAACAAATGTAAATATAATATGTCGATAATAAAATTATGCATTTTACTTATAAACAGTAATAAGTGTCTATTAATTAGAATGATTAAAACTCGAAACTCTGAAAATGGACCCGGTAGATCAATTAACGACAATTGCAAACTCCAATGCAGTCCTTAGATTCGGGATTTCACAACCGTTTTCGACAGTGGATCTTGTAGTTCAGTGTGTCCCCTCGGTCCCCGGGAGTGTGGTGGGGATGGGGGTGGGTGGATGACACTCAACGGAAGGCGACTAATTCAATCGCTGGCTGTTTGTCCATCACACGCCTTGGAAGATTGTGTCGACCACGGCAGCAACGCTGGCTGGCGGACGTTGTTGACAGTCAAGATGGGGTGACTTACAGGGGTTTTGTTCGACCTTTGTACGGGAGTCAGAGAAAAGACCGCTCAAATTTTGTTTGGTTACTGGAAGTAAGTTCGTTTTGTAAATGTTACTTCAGTGGTCTTCGAATGGATGATTATATTTGTGGGGAGAGGGGTGGTAAGTGCGGATATCCTGGTTTGACAAACAAGCCGTTGCAGTTGAAAGCGAATTAACTCTGGCGAAGTCGTACAGCTGATAGCCAGAGAAAAGCAAATTTACTGACGATAAATCCGTACAAATACTCAAATCTTCTAAGGTTATGTATAGGGATACAGGATGAGGGAGTAAATTGAATGCAGTCATCAATCATTCCCCACACAGGGTTATATTTGTTAGGTATTTTATTTTATCTAATTATGTCTATTTATCTTGTACTGGGTTAGTTGCCAAATGACATTCCAGACAGTTCAAGCTTACACCTCCCAAACACAAATTTCATCCGTTATACAAGACAGTAAACCCTTCAACCTCGGGTATAATTCGAGTAACAAAATACCCGTAGGTCATGGGGAAAAGGGTCAACCTCAAGTGGGAATCGAAGGAAAAAGTGTGCTTATGAAATGAAACTTGCCAGGAGTAAGTATGAAAATTAATTTCGTTCTAATAAGTCATCGAACACGGTAAGGGTTTTACCTAAAACGAGAATCAAAATCCAAGGTTAAATCTCCAAATTTAAAATTGATTGAGTGTAGGAAAAGTCAGTTCTCAAAAGGTAAAAATCAGTAAAGTATAAGCAAGTTTAGTTCTTCAAAAATGAAAAAGTTCACTTCTCAAAATATATCAGTATAGGAAAGCTTAAATCCCAATAGATGATATCAGTATAGTGTTTGTTAGTTAAGTTCTCAAAAGGTAAAATCAGTATAGTGTTTGTTAGTTAAGTTTTCAAAAGGTGAAATCAGTATAGTGTTTGTTACTTAAGTTCTCAAAAGGTAAAATCAGTATAGTGTTTGTTACTTAAGTTCTCAAAAGGTGAAATCAGTATAGTGTTTGTTACTTAAGTTCTCAAAAGGTAAAATCAGTATAGTAAAAGGAAGTGTATTTCTCCAAAGATAAATCTATGTAGTGTAGAAAAGGTTAGTTCTCAGAATGTTAAATCGATGTTGTATGAAGATTTAAAACAAACGGATAAGTATTATTGGCATTTTTCTGTGTATTTCTACCAGAACATCTGGTCAAAGTCCAATTGTCCCTGCTTGAAAATGCTAAGCACTCAATTAGCACACGAGACCGCCATAAAGTACCATCTTATGGACTAGACAATAAGTCCATCAGCATAAACTAGAACAGCTAAAGTCGCATTAAAAAAATTGTTGATGGGCTCGAACTAATCATTTAAATATATAGAATGTGAGGAAGAAAGCACTTCGAACATGCTAAGGGTCAGATTGCTGTTGATAGGAAAGGAGAGGTGGGGAGAAGACTCATTAGTTAGACTGCCGTCCATAATCCTAAGCAGGAAAAAATAATCACTATTGATAATCCTATGTTTAAAAAGCCACTAATTAATTAAACTGTTATAAATCCTGAGTGGAAAAAACACACTAACTTGTTAGACTGCTGTATGTAATTCTGAGTGAAAAATACACTAATTTGTTAGATTGCAGTAGGTAATTCTGAGTGAAAAAACCCCACACTAATATGTTAGATTGCTGTAAATAATACCGAGTGGAAAGAAAGTGCAATTGATGTCCTTCACTCTAAGTGGGAAAGAACAGTAATTAGATTTAAGTCCTGAGTGGCTAAAGAAAAATAATATAAAATAAGATCTCTGTCCACAATCCTTAGTATAAAAAAAACATTAATTAGATTTCTGCCCACAATTCTGAGTACAAAAAGGACATTAGTTAGATTTCTGTCCATAACCCTACGCGAAAAAGAACACTAATTAGATTTCTGTCCATAACCCTATGTGAAAAAGAACACTAATTAGATATTTGTCCTGAATTATGAGCAGACAGCAATCTAGATTTCTTATTTGTCCTCAGCCTTCTGGGGAAAAAAAGAGAACTTAACTTCGGTTCTGGATTCTGGAAAATGACCACTAATAAGTTTGCTGTCCTCTGTTCTGAAAAGAACTTTAAGTAACTTGAATGCTGTCATCTGCATGGGTGTCGTTTTGTACAAAGACCTATCTCTGCCTCATTCCAGTGTTTCCAGGGACAGGATTATCTCTTGCTTAACACGAGTTGTTTACCGGTTTACAGTCAAACAGCATTCTTACCAAGCAATTTTACAGAAGGCAGACGCATTTGAAGACAAATGTTCCATTAATTATGGCCAAGAATAGCTGTTTAGTCAGAGGCCAGTCAACAGTTTTCTATAATGACCTACAGCTAGGGCAGACGACCTGTCAAGTACAGACTTGGTATGGGTTCTGTAAGACACCCCTCCACCTCATGATCAATGAATAACAGCCCCTGGTTCCCAGACATCAACAGAAAACTCAAAAGAACAGCAACAAAAAGAAAAGAAAAGCAGCAGAGAGTACAGACAGCAGTTGAAATCTGATAGCAGACTTAAAGTTAGGCCCCAATTTCCATCCCACACAGCCCCTCGCTCCCACCACAAAATTGGTTGCAATATACTGCAAATACTCCCCACTAAACCAGACAGTCGTGATGACAGAATAATTCAAACTTATGAAAATTGCACTGAAGGGTTTAATCATCAGGTAATATGAAAATCTTCAAGATTCTGTCCAGGTTTTGGGGAGAGGGGTTGATAGATCTGAGAGGGGTAAATGATGCATTTAAAACACACACAATAACCTTCATGATAATTATTCTTAACCCCTCAAAGCCAAGATTTTAAAGCAATCTTCTTTTTAGGGGGGTGGGTGGGACAGTTAGTTATATCAATTCTACATTCCCAGATATTGCGTTTGTATATATAAAAAAATGTTATCTGTTTAAATCTAGAATGTAATACTAGAACAGAACTGAACAGACATTTAAAATAGATGACAACATTATTTCCTCTTGAAAAATGGATTTTATCTGTCATTCCCATTGTTAAAGCTGACAAATATACATGAGAACATTAATGGTAGTAAAGGGGTTAAGTGTACATTAGTTCAAGTTTTATAGTAATTTTTGAGAAGTCCATGGCTTCAGATGTGTTATTATGTGTGAACTCACTAATACAATCAGAAAACAGTAGTTCTGCAATATTTAATTTTTGTGTAAAAACATTTTGCATAACAAAATTAAAACTAAAAGAAATCTATCACACACACTCCATTCGAAATATCAAGAAACAAATTATGAGAACAAATCATGGGCTACAATATACTTCTCGTTTTTTAATTTCTGATTATGGTTATCAAGAGTACTGTGAAATTTCTCTCTAAAGTGCATCTATTTATTTATTAACAAATCAACCATCAACATATTAGTACAACAACACACATGTTTTTTTTAATGTGTGAACAAATCATGTCCAAACATGGAGGCCAATGATGAAATTAGTTCATCCAGACGTTATCCATCTATCTTAATTAAATTCAGTAAATCATAAATTCATGCTGGCATTCATTCAGTCAAATATAAACATACACAAAAACAAAGCATCCTTCATGTATGGAGGTGGGCACATTTTTATATTTATAAATACATACCTCATATAAATAAAGACTAAAGTAAACACCAATAAAGTGATAATGATTGAGGAGAACTTAATTTATGATTAATTTTCTTTTTAATTGTCAAATGTACACACACACACACACACACACACACACACACACACACACACACACACACACACACACACACACACACACACACACACACACAACACACACAAATGTTTCACATTGCAACTGGAATGATAGATCAAAATTTTTTACCTGTGCGCTAGTACAAATATCTTATTTAATAAATAATAAATATCCTCATTAAATGTATTTCCAGTAAATCATTATATCAATTACTTGTAAAATTCTATTATTTTAAATGTGCTATAAAAATATATTTTTGTATATATTATTATATATATATAAGTATGTTCAGATAATTGTGTCTATAATGTACAATCAACAATGGAGGTAAATAGTCTTTAAATGACAAAACATGAAGCCTTGACTACACATCAAATGAAAACTCTTAAAAATCATAATTAATAATACAAAGATTTAATTATTTTAATTTTTAAGTACTTTCTAATTATAGCACTGAGATCTCAACCTGGAGAAAAGGAGAGGAGAGGATATCTCAAACTCAAAAGTACAAGACTCACTAACACAGTAAAGTCATTTGAGTATATTCATGTAAAACACAATCCAAATTTAATAATCTTTTCAATAGACGAACGTTCAATTTTAAAACCTTGTATCAATAACATGAAGAAGAGTTGTGTACAGTGATCCACATCAATCAAAAGAGTAACATTAGGTGCTGCAAAAATGTCTCAGATTGGTTTAATGGAGGGGAAGCAATCTTGAAGCTTTGTACAGTAACATTCTGACACTTGGGTAAATAAAAAATTGAGTATGCAGTAATTATCACAAATGTATGCTCTTTTCACCACTGCTGAAATATCCACACATTCATTTTGGAGCGACAGTGCCTTGAAACCCAGCTCCTGGCTTTAATCCATGACAAATATGTTTTGAAGAACAATGACCAACAGTGCCTTGAAACCCAACTCCTGGCTTTAATCCATGACAAATATGTTTTGAAGAACAATGACCAACAGTGCCTTGAAACCCAGCTCCTGGCTTTAATCCATGACAAATATGTTTTGAAGAACAATGACCAACAGTGCCTTGAAACCCAACTCCTGGCTTTAATCCATGACAAATATGTTTTGAAGAACAGAATAGCAGCAGTGCCTTGAAACCTAACTCCTGGCTTTAATCCATGACAAATATGTTTTGAAGAACAGAATACTGACAGTGCCTTGAAACCCAACTCCTGGCTTTAATCCATGACAAATATGCTTTAAAGAACAGAATAATGTCAGCCAGGCATATGGATAATTTTTATAAAAAAATCAAAATACAATATAAATAATATATAATACCTTTCATAAAAGTATGCTCTTTTTATGAATAATACTAGATGTTTGAAGCAATGGTACCTTGAAATAGAACTGTTGACTTTTATCCATAACTAATGATTAATATTGCTTCAAAAATAGAATAGCATTCATCAAATTTTTGACTTTCTTTAAAAAAAATCATTAATCTTAAACCTGATGCTTTCAAAACTGAGTACAAATGTACTTAAATTATCTTGTATATTCCCTGCATGTTTCCAGAATTGCTTTTTATTAGCAATGCAACAACAAATTATTATCAATATAAAAAAGAATTGATCCTTCGGCATTCTGTGTGTAATATATAAATAATACATGTATTTAAAACACAAAAAACAAAAAACACAAAACCCTCAAATGAATGTGGCAAAAAAGATATAAATTAACAAAATATAAATAAATATAACTTTCTGATCTTGAGTATTAAGTGTAAATTTATATTTAGCAAACAATTTGCACGACAAATATTACAGATTCAAGAAAAGGCAGCAAAGGCCAACCAATATGTCTAGTGTGACTGTATGTCCTTGGAGAAAAGGCAAATCAATATGTCTAGTGTGACTGTATGTCCTTGGAGAAAAGGCCAACCAATATGTCTAGTGTGACTGTATGTCCTTGGAGAAAAGGCCAACAAGATAAGTGTTTAACTGTTAATCCTTCAAGACAGTTTGCAAGTACACAGGCATTTGTAATGCATCACATTCACTGCAGTTTCTTGTGAATCATAAGACAAGCATTTGAAAGGAACATCAAAGCACAACTGCAGTCTGAGTATCCAACTACATCACTGCAGCTGAACAGGGTTCATCGTAGTTTTGAATGCGGGCAAGCCTAAATATGTTTATACTGCAGCACTACACATAACAGGGTTCATCGTAGTTTTGAATGCGGGCAAGCCAGCCTAAATATGTTTATATTGTAGCACCACAGATAACGGGGTTCACCATAGTTTTTGATAACAGCCAGAGCACTAGGAAAGTCACCCTATATATGTTTATAGTGCAGTTAGAAGCCTAGGTGAAAAGTTTAAATTTTCAATAACTCATATTTTACTTTTCAAGACCATAAAATGATACTAGTAATGAGGAGTGGGGGGGGGGGGATAAAATTTATTTATTCTTTACCTATCAATCCAATCTACAATCAAGTAAAGAAACTGAACCTTCTACTTCAGGGACAAAATCCAGTAACCTGTGACCAGGTTGTAGTATATACTACGGAAACACAATAATAAAGATATATGTAACCCAATGATCAACATTTAAGAAATAGTAGTAAAATAAAAACATACAATAATCACTATATATTTTTGTTCAGTTATAAATTAATATGGTTAATTGTTCTAATAAAGGCACTTCAGCAAAATGTACAATAATTATTTTGTGTGTTTAAAATATTTTTAATACTTTTAACTATTCTAATATGTATAGAGATAATCTACATTTGTTAAGTTTAAATATACCTCATATTAAAAAAAGGAACACACACACACACACACACACACACACACACACACACACACACACACACACACACACACACACACACACACCACACCACACACACACACACAGATAGATGCACTGAGACAGACGTACACAAAAATAAATGCATTTAATCAAACATATTATCTGTGTGATTTGTCTGACTAGAGACACCATCTGCATGTTATATTATTTGTGAGACTTGTTTGAAAAGAGACAGAGAATATATTCTCTATTATTTGTCTGACTTTTCTAAGTATAGTCATAAATTAAAAATTTACATTATTATTTTATAATGATATATATTAATTTATTACAATAATTATAATAATATATTTTTATAATAATTTTATATTACTGCATTGCAAATATAACCAGAGAACACTGCTTTATGTAATAAATATATATACAATATAGATTACTAATTATTAAGAAATAGCACAAATAGTAGTTTACAAAACATAATTCACATCAAATTTAAATACAGCTTACGAAATATATGTTATCAAATAAACAATAAGAATATTCGCTGCACAGACTTCACGTAGATGTCCACTATTGAGTTCTTACATGCAGCCAACTGTGAAACAAGCATTGTAATTTGAAAACAAACCTTAAATCTTAAATCCTGTTTAGGGCAAGGTAGACAACGGAACTATGAATACAGGCAATACTGGCAGACAAAGGAACTATGAATACAAGCAATACAAGGCAGACAAAGGAACTATTAATACTGTGTATACAGACAATACAAGGCAGACAAAGAAACTATTAATACTGTGTATACAGACAATACAAGGCAGACAAAGAAACTATTAATACTGTGTATACAGACAATACAAGGCAGACAATGGAACTATCAATACTGTGTATACAGACAATACAAGGCAGACACTGGAACTATCAATACAGTGTATACAGGCAATATGAGGATGAAGTGCATTTGATGAAGCCACCTTTTCACCCCACCAGTCACAGTTTCTTCATCTGAATCAGACGATAATGAGGAGGAAGAGGTTACAAAAGTACTATCTCTATTCAAGTCTAATGCAAATTGTCCGACTCTTAAATTCTCCAAAAAGATAAAGGAAACTGATGATTGTCTAACAGAACTGATCTACATAATATGGTCAAATGATAGAAAGAGAGCCATAAAAGTCAACCTTCAGGAACTCACTCCATCTTCAGACAGACAAAGAAACTAACACAACTCTCATACAAAACTGCCAGCCATGACAAAAGCAATAATGATCCAAACAGTTAAGGTTGTCAAACAACAAAGACTAAAAATCGAACAAAGCCACCATAATAGTCCCAAAAGATCAAACATCAACAGAAGTTCAAATACAGACTAACACAGCTGATCGGAGAATTAAAACAGTCCATTGAAACAATGGAAATGCACTCTCAAA
This sequence comes from Sinotaia quadrata, assembly GCA_028829895.1. Taxonomy (NCBI): domain Eukaryota; kingdom Metazoa; phylum Mollusca; class Gastropoda; order Architaenioglossa; family Viviparidae; genus Sinotaia; species Sinotaia quadrata. The sequence goes on from CM054178.1 coordinate 5,078,477, forward strand.
TCAAATTTCTGTCAGACATGTGGCTTTCTGACAATGAACAATTTGTTGATAGAAATAGACCTCCTCCTCACATCAGAAATCAATAACAACAGCAACAACAACAGCCATGGCCATCCCATTCTAAAAAAAAGGAAAGAGCAAAACTTTCCAAAACAATGGTGGCTAAAACATAAACAAAAAAACCCCCCATAAAAATGAACAAAAATATAAACCATTGGGGCCGCTGTAACCACACCTTTGTGGAAGTATTGCTGAAAACCTCTTCCTTCATCACCATAGAGAAGCAACAAATGAAGTCAGCCCTTCAGGGGAAAAAACTTGGGCCTGTTCAATGGAAACCACTGGCAACAACTGAAAAGATGAAATCACCAAAGAAAAACAAGCAGAGCATAACATCGACCAGGGGTAAATATCCCAAGATATGTACCCATCAAGTAGAGACTTGGTGTGGTACTGGCCTGGGCACAGTATATCCCTCCACTCACCAATCAAAAGACCTATGGCCTCCCCCTGGGTTTCAGTTGCTGAGACAGACTAAAGAGAAAACAGAAAATTGACTGCTGCTTGCCCCTGACAACACAAAGTTAAACATTCAGAGATTCTTATAAGGGCCCACAACCCATTCTCCCAACCTCCTTTTGCTCCTCATGAAATCAGCTGAAAGCACACCCACTAACTAATATATCATTATTATCAAATTAATTTAGATACAAAAAGAAGAAATTTTTAAAAATAAATATTTAAAGACATTATCATTATTATCAAATTAATTTAAACACAAAAAGAAGAAAATTTTAAAAATAAATATTTAATGACATTAAAATTTTTTTCTATAAATAAGCAAAGTTTATTTTAGATCTGTTCTTCATTTCAATACTATTTTTTAAAAAATTGTTGCAGCCATTCATGCAAAAAAAAAAAAAAGCTAATAAGATAGAAAGTTGGTAAGTTCTTCATTAGCTCAACCAGAAGATTGCTTTTCTGGTCCCATATAAAATTCTTATACTCATTCACAATTTCAGTAGCTCACACTCTGCAGATATTAAGGAAGTTATAATTTTTAACTCACAAGGAACACCAAGGTTATTTTAATGATAATATATGAAAAACAAAATAGTTTATGAGGGAAATTTCTTTACTACTCTTGCAAAGAAAACAGACACATCAACATTTACTGTAATGAAATAGTTGTATACGGAATATAATGCAAGATGTTCTATGACTCAAGCCAAGGAGACAATCATCAACATTTACTATAATGAAATTATTTTATATGGGAATATAATATAAGGTGCTATGACTCAAGCCCAGAGGGCAGACACATCAACATCAACTATAATGAAATGGGAATATAATGTAAGCTGTTCTCTGACTCAAGCCAAGGGGGCAGACACATCAACATCAACTATAATGAAATGGGAATATAATGTAAGCTGTTCTCTGACTCAAGCCAAGGGGACAGCACATGAACAAATACTGTATCCCTTAGCACGACTTTGAGGTTGTGTATTATAATTATAGTATCTAACATAAAATTAAGAGCAGTCTATGGTTGACTTAAATCTAATTTGGAATGTATCAGAACAATAAAAAGTAACATTTGTCAGAATTAAAGTCTGTAGCATTCATTGCATTTTAAAAAGTATAAGTTTTATTTGGATAAAGTCTATACACCATTTTGCCTTGATTGGAAATTCCATAAATATATCCAAAAATTTATCACTAAAATTGCTGGTGAAAGTTCAGTCAATAACCTTAAGGTTCATACTTAATGGGCTGTCATTGCTTATCAATGTTGACTTAGTACAGTAAAAGAAATTATTTATTTTCTTATTTATTAACTTTAATATAAATTACTGATGGTGTTTCTCATACATAGTACACTACAAGAAATTACATTCATTTGTTTTTAATTAACTTCATGCATAAGTTATTCTTGTGCTTCACTTATTAGTACGCTAAAGGTAATAACTCACTGTTGAAGTTATTTATTGTGTTTTACATATTAGTACACTAAAGGTAATAACTCACTGTTGATGAAGTTATTTATTGTGTTTTACATATTAGTACACTAAAGGTAATAACTCACTGTTGATGAAGTTATTTATAGTGTTTTACATATTAGTACACTAAAGGTAATAACTCACTGTTGATGAAGTTATTTATTGTGTTTTACATATTAGTACACTAAAGGTAATAACTCACTATTTTATTCATTAACTACTAATGAAAATATGTAGTGTTTTATATATTATTATCCTAAAGGAAATTCTCACTATTTTATTCATTAACTGCTGATGAAGTTATTTATAATGTTTTATATATTAGCATGCTATAGGAAATTCTCACTATTTTATTTATTAACTGCTGATGAAGTTATTTATAATGTTTTATATATTAGCATGCTATAGGAAATCACTCACTTCTTTATTTATTAGCTCCTTGTGAAAGTGAGAGTGCTTCAAATATTTCTTATAAGAAATAATTAATTTCTAAACAAGAGAAATTCAACAGCTCATAACTTGATAAAAATTATCTCTGTTTTGAGGTAGGTGTTATTTAATGCAATGAATGCCTGCAATAATGGTAGCTCACAAAACACAATTTTGCATAATCAGTGTCTTTAGGCCCCCATTTATTTGCACAATGACCAAAACCTCATTCAGGGACTAACTTGCAATAGGCAAGTGATACCTACTGCTAATCCTGCATAGCAGCCGTCCATAGAATGACTATGAATTGAGGTTGCTTTACTGGGGTCTACTCTATCAGGCTTCTTGCAAGTTATCACTAAAACTGCCAAAACTTTGTTTGGTATATCAACATCACCACAGCTAGTGGTGTAATAATATATAAGCAGCAATTTTATCTTATTTCACATCCCCTCAAAATAAATAAAAGCAATTGCTCTTTGTTACAAAAACTGATACATAGTCTGAATTTGGAAATGACATATTCAAGATCAGCAAACTTCATTAAAAGCTCTCCGAGTAGTAGCTTCATAGATGTGATTGTTTGCAGGCATGGGTGTCTTGTAGGCATGGTAATCTTGCAGGCTTATTTATGCTGGACTGCTGAAAAACATTCTGTTTGTATAAGACTACTATAACTGCTGCTGACTCTCTGGTGGGACTCTGGAGGGGTGCTGAAAAATGTTCCTGTGCAAGGCTGGTTGCAACAAAGTTTACTCACTGCTCACAAAGAACTCCCATGAAGTTCTAGTGGAGTGTTGAACACCTCAGGAGCTTCCAAATTTTCTGTCAAGTCTTTTAAGCTGTAAAAAGACATTTTTAAGTCTTTTAAATTGTAGAAAGTCATTTAAGTCCTTTAAATTTTACAAAGACATTTAAGTCCTTTAAACTTTACAAAGACATTTAAGTCCTTTAAATTGTAGAAAGACATTTAAGTCCTTTAAACTGTAGAAAAAATTTAAAGATAAGCTAACAGAAAATAAACACCTAGTTCAAGACAATGCTAATAATGTGCTTACTCGTATGAATGTAAAAGTTTAAAACTAGTTGAAGCTTACAACTATTCCCCTTGATCTACCCAACCAAATAAAAAATATAGGTTAATCTACCCACTCAAATAAAAAATACAGGCTAATCTACCCACTCAAATAAAAAATACAGGTTAATCTACCCACCCAAATAAAAAATACAGGTTAATCTACCCACCCAAATAAAAAACACATGTCAATCGCCTCTCTAATAAGCCTATCACACTAGCAGAAGAATGGCTTATTTAATTTGTTGCATACTGGATGAGGACAGACCAACACATTTCCTAAGCATCATAAACATGATGGTAAGAAAGTAGAGGTTGCTCAGAGGTTAAAGGGTAAAAAGCCATGAAGCAAACTAGATATAGAGAAAAGAAAATTCCTCATGCATTTTAGGAAAGATCAAAATCTGATGAACAGTTTTAAAAAGCACTGGAGATACTGAGTGGTACTCTGTGTATAAATAATGTGGCAAGGAGACTGCTAAATGGGTGGTATTCTGTGTAGGGATACAAGGAAACTGCTAACTGGGTGGTACTGTGTGTGTGAATGCTTTGGCAAGGAGAGTGCTAACTGGGTGGTACTCTGTGTGTGAATGCTGTGGCAAGGAGACTGCTAACTGGGTGGTACTATGTGTGAATGCTGTGGCAAGGAGATTGCTAACTGGGTGGTACTCTGTGTGAATGCTGTGGCAAGGAGACTGCTAACTGGGTGGTACTCTGTGTGTGAATGCTGTGGCAAGGGGACTGCTAACTGGGTGGTACTCTTGTGTAGGGATACAAGGAGATTGCTAACTGGGTGGTACTCTTGTGTAGGGATACAAGGAGATTGCTAACTGGATGGTACTCTGTGTATGAATGCTGTGGCAAGTGCTATAACATCTTAATTCAATATTCTAATCTGATTTAGTAATATATTAATTTAATTTGTTAATTAGCTGAATTTAGCTTTCGAGGCTAGTGTGAAAAACTGGTCAGAGTTATAAGAGCCAGGTATATTTTTTCCAAAAATTGTATTTTTAAATTTTAATTATTTTTAAGAAATCAAATATTTTAAAGAATCACAGTGAACTATTGCAGACAAGAGCCAAGTCACATCTTTAAGTAAAACATATCTTACGGTAATCAAATTATGAAATATGTTTTTTAAGTACAGGTAGACTATCACAGCAGCCACCAGTCTATAAATATTAATTTAAATTACACAAAACAATAAACTACTTGTCAATGCCCCCTAAGGTCAAGTATAATTTTTTACAAGACTACATTTAAAAAAAAATGTAATGGAAGATAGCATCTCAATAACTTGTTCATTAAAAAAAAATTGAGACATGATTTGCTTACTTGACCATGAGGTCATTCAACTTGCTCCTTTCAATCTTTGTGTTGGTGACACTCAGCAAGCTAAAACATACAGCATAAGGAATTTAAAGAAAAAATGACAACAATCAAAATAACTTCAAAGAAAATCAAGGGAATTATAGCAAGAAGAGGAAAAATGATAGAACATGAATAATTTTTACATGTATGATAAAAAAACTGACCTTGCATTTCAAAGTGACCTTTGATTTAAAACCAACAATTAATTTCAAAGGTAATGGTATTAAAATACAAAGACCTGGTCTTGCCAATGGTCTCAACAGATGTAAGTGGCTGTTTTTGTCAGTGGTGGACAGTTCTAAATAACTGTTCTTGAAATTGTGTGAACATTGTAAATGGTGGTTCTTGTGAATAGTCTGAACAGCCATAAATGACTTTTATAAAAAATAATGGAAAGATATTAAATGTATTTAAACTGAAAAACATTTTAAGAAAAGAGTACCAACCTTTTGGAGATTCTCTTTGTCAACATTTCATCTTCGTGCCCTTGAGATCTGTTGACTACACTCTGCACAAACCAAAATAAATCAACACAATTACTACTGTTAGGAATGTAATCAACTACTTATTGTAGAACAGTCTTCATATTAATAAAAACATTTATGAATTAAATTTAAATACAAAATCTAAATTAATGCACACAGTTAAAAGTAAATACCAGTGATAAATATGCAATGATACACACAAACACATACATCAGGGGTCGGGAACCTATGGCTCGCGAGCCATATGTGGCTCTATTGATGGCTGCAACTGGCTCTCAGACAAATGTTCGATTATAAAAAAAAAAACTGAGTTTTCCCAGTCTTACGCCTCCATAAAGAGACATCCGTTAGTGATTAGGCTTAGAGACTGATGAAATACCTTGTTTACTCCTTCAGAGAAACAGGCTAAAACCAGAGGTGAAGGTCGCATCAAAAGTCGGATACTAACTATCCATGTACGGTCACTTGTTTTCAGATAATGTGACGTAGCGCTAAGTTGTGAATTGACCTCTACTTTCATTCATTATAGACCCCTGAATGAACGGGCCATGTTAGACGCACACCTGCATTGCACTCGATTTACATGGATAAAATTAGAGCGTCCATTCATTACTAGGACCGGATCTATCAGAACACAACATAGTGGTAATATCTTGATTTCTCTGTGTTGAGGTGAATTAATTCTATATATTTTGTATTGTGAATGTATGTAGAATTTTCTTGTGCATTTTATTGCTGATTGATAATATATTTTCTACAAAGCTAAGTGGCACAGCGATATTACATTTATAGTAGTGGTGAGGACACCACGTGTATGTAATTGAACTACCGCTGATTAATTGTTATCACGGGAGAGTCAAAACCCACCACGTATTCATTAGTTAAATCGTATTACTAGCAACTTTGGATTAATGGAGAAATATATTGTAAAGATTTAGAATTTTAGATGTTTGGATTTTCACATAATGTAAATTGTAAGTTAGTGGAAATTGTAAAGAATGATTAACACTGCTGTTATTAGGCCCATATAAATCATTATTGTCACACGAGTCTGAAACATGATTAACTATGCATTGCAGCCGGTTCCTGAGTTCACTTTATAACTCAGACTTCAACTGCTAGCTGTTCCTTGGTGGAAGTCCAACCTTACTAAAAGCGTGGATTTCTATGGAAAAGTGACAAAAATACATGTCATTGTGTCTATATCTGACATTGTTCAACTGGGGCTGCCATATATAGCTTTCGAAAATAGCGGCCGATGTGTGTATGTGCAAAAGGGTCCGCACAACAGATTGTCGTCGGATCAGAAAGTTTCGTTTAAATCGCGTGGTCAGCTAACTAATTTTAGAAACCCTTTTGACAAGATGGCTAAAAGAAAGAAAAACGATGAGTATCGTACTTTTCAGCAGGAATGGACAGAGGAATTTTCCTTTGTGGAGAGAACGGGTTCTGCAGTGTGTCTAATATGCAGTGATAAAATTGCATCTATGAAACGGTCAAATGTAAAGCGACACTTCGAGACACGCCATTCTACATTTGCATCGAAATATCCTGCGGGAGACAGCAGGAAGAAAGCATGTCAAGAACTGCTATCAAGAGTGCAAGCTAGTCAGCATCAAATCCGTGTTTGGACCCAACAAGGTGACTTGAATTCGGCTAGCTTTGCTGGCGCTTTAGCTATTGTGAGAAACGGAAAGCCATTCACAGATGGGGAGTATGCCAAAGCATTCATGCTTGATGTTGCCAATGAACTTTTTGATGACTTTTCGGATAAGGACAAAATAATTAAACGGATAAAAGACATGCCTCTGTCGGCAAGAACTGTTCACGATCGTAGCATCATGATGTCAAATCAAATTGAGGCAATGCAAGTCAAGGACATAAATGCGGCACCGTTTTTTTCTCTCGCTTTGGATGAGTCAACAGACGTCAGTAATTTATCCCAGTTCAGCGTGGTTGCAAGGTATGTTGTCGGTGATACACTACATGAGGAAAGTCTTGTTGTGTTGTCTATGAAAGGCACAACAAGAGGGCAGGATTTGTTCGAGTCCTTCACTGAGTTCGCTAAAGAAAAAAATCTACCGATGAATAAATTTGTTTCGGTGTGCACTGATGGTGCTCCGTGCATGGTTGGGAAAAGCAGAGGATTTGTCGCTCTTCTTTGTGAGCATGAAAACAGACGCATCATAAGCTTTCATTGCATCCTCCATCAAGAGGCGCTTTGTGCTCAGATGTGTGGCGAACAGCTTGGTGAGGTGATGTCACTGGTGGTTCGGGTAGTCAACTTTATTGTTGCCCGAGCATTAAATGATCGCCAGTTTAAAACACTGCTTGATGAGGTTGGGAATAATTATCCTGGTCTGCTTCTGCACAGCAACGTGCGTTGGTTGTCAAGGGGGAAGGTGCTCAGCCGATTTGCGGCTTGTCTGAGCGAAATCTGGACTTTTCTTGAAATGAAGAATGTCGAGCATCCCGAGTTATCTGACACTGAGTGGCTTCTGAAGTTCTATTATCTCGTAGACATGACTGAACATCTAAATCAGCTCAATGTGAAAATGCAAGGCGTTGGAAACACAATCTTATCCCTGCAACAAGCAGTGTTTGCATTTGAAAACAAGCTAGAACTCTTCATCACCGACATTGAAAATGGTCGTTTACTACACTTTGAAAAACTGGGAGAGTTCAAAGACATGTGCACATCAAGTGACCCTGCTCAACATCTTAAACTTCAGCAGCTAGCAGGCTTCAAGTCTAATCTCCTGCAGTCATTTAAAGCGCGCTTTGGAGAATTTCGCGAGCACACCCGTCTTTTTAAGTTCATCACCCATCCACACGAGTGTGCAGTGGACAGCACTGACCTGAGTTGCATCCCCGGTGTCTCCGTCAGAGATTTTGAGCTCCAAGCTGCTGACCTGAAGGCCTCAGACATGTGGGTGAATAAGTTCAAGTCACTGAATGAAGATTTGGAAAGACTTGCACGACAGCAAGCAGAGTTGGCGAGCCAACACAAGTGGGCAGAAATTAAAAAACTTCAACACGCAGACCAGCTGATTGTCAAAACTTGGAACGCGCTTCCCGTCACATACCATACACTGCAGCGTGTAAGTATTGCTGTACTGACAATGTTTGGCTCTACGTATGCATGCGAGCAGTCTTTCTCACATCTAAAGAACATTAAGACCAACCTGCGATCACGTTTAACGGATGGAAGTCTCAACGCCTGCATGAAGCTTAACCTCACCACGTATCAACCAGACTACAAAGCCATCAGCAAAGCCATGCAGCACCAAAAGTCGCATTAATGGGAAGAAATTCTCATCATTGATTAGCAACAGCATAATAATGTTATTAAAAAAAATTAGAGACATAATTATTGTACTTTTAGTGTGAAAATTACACAAAATTACACATTTACTTGAATTTTTAGTTTTAAACATAATGTATGGCTCTCATAGAATTACTTTTCAAAATATGTTGTGTCCATGGCTCTCTCAGACAAAAAGGTTCCCGACCCCTGACATACATAGTTAATAGGAAATATTACATTCTCATTTTAAATAAAAATGAACACTAATAAATTCAAAGACTAACACACAACACACACACACACCAATAAACAAATATATAAGGATATAAAAATAAATACAACACTGTGACATACATAAAAGCATACTAATAAATAACACTTCATGCTCACATAAAGACCAAACAGAAACTACTAAATATAATACTCACACACACATTCATAAACACATTTATAGTGGTATGTACCTTGAAAAGTTGTGCAACAAGGGAGACAACCTGAACAAGATCTTCTCTGCACTTTTGGATTCCTCTGCTTGTAGGTAGGAAAGGTCTACGACACATACACAATCACATAATCATGCACATATACCAAATGTTCATACACAAGCATACAAAAACAAGCACATACATATATGCACCACACAAAAAATAAATTATTTTAATTGTACTAAATGATGTTTGAAACAGGATTGCTTTAGTATATTCTAAAAATTGCTTACCACACACATTCAGAACCAAACCAAGACAACAAAACCTACAAAAGCAAATAACAAAATTCTTTACATTTCTATAATTATAAATGAAAACTCAGCAAGAAGTATAAATATTATCAGTAAAAGAGAGACAAAAAATATATAATTATAGCAAATAAAATTTTAATAAAATGCTAAGCAAACATGATGGTCCATCCAGTGGTTCATGGAACCAAAGCATGAGAATGGTATTCTTCAATTAAGTATCAAACATCTCTGTAATGGTAGATCATGAGTAACAAGAACATATTTTATAACGATGAGTTTTGCTTTGTTTTTGATGGCAAGTGAGAATATCAGGTAAGCAGTAAACACAATCTATTGTTCTGATCAAGTGACAAGTGGCATTTGAGACCTGTTTCCCTGACCCAATGATCTACAAAACAAATTAATCTGAAAAACAATGCTTTTGCATAACAAATTCCTCTCTGACTTGTTTCACCAAGATATTCATAAGAAATTTGATGGAAAATGGTTATTACTTTCAATATTTATATGTTATTTTACCATTAATCCAGCAGATTTGATATTTTTAAGCTGATAAATCAAATGATTAATATCTGTACATAGAGAGAGTGAAGTGAGAGTTTTATGTGCAAATTGTTTGTTTATGTCTTTATCTCAGTATTTATCTGCATCTTTTCACCACTATAAAATATAAAAATAAGCTATAAAATATTAAAAAAGAAAGTAAAACTTATGCTAGGTGAATGACATGAAAGCTGTTTATAAATCTCTGAGCTATAAAATATTATAAAAGAAAGTAAAACTTATGCTAGGTGAATGACATGAAAGCTGTTTATAAATCTCTGAGCTATAAAATATTATAAAAGAAAGTAAAAGTTATGCTAATCAATAAAAATTAGTTGAATGACACGAAAGCTTTTATAAATCTCTGAGCTATAAAATATTATAAAAGAAAGTAAAAGTTATGCTAATCAATAAAAATTAGTTGAATGTCAGACCACTCTAATTTCAAAACTCAAAAAATTTCCTAAATTGGTGCTTGCTCAGGACCCAATAAGAAATGACTAGCAACAAGTGACCAAAATAAAATGCAATAAAACAAAATCAGTGATGTAAATGATTTTACACATAAAACATTGCACAATTATTCTGAGGTGTGAAGTTGTCTCATACTGCAACTGTTAGTATAAAAAAATCTTAATGACAAAAAAAAAACGAATGTAAACTTACAAGATGTGCCCATTGCAGAGAAACTGCTTCTAACACAAAAAAAATGGTATAAAGACCATAATTTTGATTGCTAATGGTATTTATTACAACAGCTCATTATTTTGACCATTAACAGTATTTATTACAAGAGTTCTTTATTTTGACCATTAACACTATTTATTACAACAGTTCATTATTTAACCAATTAACAGTATTTATTACAACAGTTCATTATTTTGACCATTAACAGTATTTATTATGATAGTTCATTATTTTGACCATTAACACTATTTATTTTAAAATTCATTTTTACTCTTACCTGTACCAGTCTAGAAAACTCTGCCTCAAGAAAGTGGTCTTCTGGAAACACTGATCGGACCAAAGTCTGACAGCGCGCTTGTAAACTGCCTGGAGATGTTGTCTAAGTTAAAGAGAAATTATAGGAAATTTATGTGCATCTGATCTCAAATGTCTGTTCAAGACTAAAAATTACAAGTGTTGTAACTGAAACAAACAGAATGAAAGAGAGAATTGATAAAAATGAAATATAGTTCTATCAATGTAACCAAATTGGAAAAACATCAGATGAAGTAAACAGTAATCTGGAGTTTGAAAAATAAATAAATAACTAAATATAAAAAAATATTACTTTATGGCAATCATAGTGTTTTCTGAGTGCTGTGTGGTCAGCTTGGTTTTCTCAACAGTCTTGGTTATCCTCAGAATCTCTTCAAGCCAAGACTCTGCTTCTTCAAGAGCTCTTCTGGTCTGCTGCATGCTAAAGTTGTTAAAAGAAATGTATTACTAAGAAGAGATTATCAGACATTGAGATCAAATGAAGGAAGTTGAGATTCATTTAAAAAAAATTAAAACATCACTGATGAATCAATGATCACTAATTTCACATCTGCTTTCAAATTTCAAATAGGAATTCTCCCAAATACCATTACATCCAAAGGCCTTATCTCTTTAACACAAATGGAAATTTCTCCAAAATGCCATTAAACCAAATGTCTTATCTCTTAACACTATTCCAATTTAGCATCAGCTCTAAGTGCCTTATTTCTGTGACTCTATTGACAACTTACATCGTAGTGCTTTCATAGATAGATAGAGTCAGCAGACAGCCAGAGAGACAGAGAAAACTGACAGACCAAGATAGAGTTCCAATGGCATCACTAATTGTCCTTATAGTGGGGTCATATCTTATGCATGTTTAACTTACACAAATTCAGTTATATGTACTTGGCAATAAACAACCAGAAAACTGCAGAACCAAAAATAGTGTGGGTAAATCCACATGTCATTTAAAATGAGAGGTGAGATGAAAAACATGAATATGCTTTCCTCTCAACTGGTGTCAGCAAGAGTTAAAAACAATTACACAACTGGATCAGAAAATCATTAAAAACCAAAAATAAATTAACAAGATGAATTGTTTTAAATTCATAGAGCCATTAAATTTATCTTAAAACAAAGACAGAAATGTCTCTTTTAAATTTTTTTTTTAAAGTGAGTCTAATTAATTATTTTGTTATTTTTAACATTAATTTAGATCATTATCTTAGGATTATAAAACTGTGAAAACTTAAAAAAAATTAGCAAACAACCAGTGTGATTACCAATTCTGTCCATTAAAATTCCACTGTTGCTGCTCAACTGACAATGATAATGTGATGGCAGCAGCTTGAAGAACTTCTTCAATACTTTTTAATAATTTTTTAACCTGAAAAAGATAAAACATTCTTGAAAACAAAAATGTTAATGAAATTAATTAAAATATTTAATTGCTGGGATTTTCCATTTGGTTTTATGGGTTCGGTTTTTCAAAGTTGGTTTTGAGGTTCAGACTGGGTTATTGTTGTTTTCTTTTCTTTTTATCTAAAAGACAACAATCAACATTCAATAGAATAAGTGTTGAAGTGTCATTAATGCTCTTTAGAAACTTGTAAACTAACTAAAACCTGTACATTACAGACTAAATGTGTTTGCTATTAGTGTTGAAGTGTCATTAATGCTCTTTAGAAACTTGTAAACTAACTAAAACCTGTACATTACAGACTAAATGTGTTTGCTATAAGTGTTGAAGTGTCATTAATGCTCTTTAGAAACTTGTAAACTAACTAAAAATCCTGTACATTACAGACTAAATGTGTTTGCTATAAGCTCAATTAAGGCAATGTAAAACAAAATCTTGGATAAGCAAGCCTAATATCATATTTTAAAGTTTAAAACTGTAATACTATTTGTTATTGCTCTCAAAGATTTGAATATAAGCAACTGATTTGCTTATACTGGATTGTCTATTCTCTGAAAAAGTTTTTTTTTTAAATGGAGTTTAGTAAACAAGTGGTTTTTAAAAAAAAAAAAAATAATAGCTGAAATATTAGCATATTTTCTAAAATAGAAAATACAAAAGCCAAATGAATCCAAGATGCTGAAAAGCTAAACTAAAGTACAAACTGGCAAAAGTGCTGAAAGAGGAGATTTGGTTTCAAGTGAAAATTGATTCCTTGGGTTAAATATTTGTTTTTAAAACGCTGTTTTGGTTCAAATTTCACTTTACCTGCTCAAAGTCAGACTTTTCCTTTACTGACCATGTCATCATATTGGCTGTCCCATTGATAACATCAAATATATCAGTCATAAGACGAAAAACACCCTCCACTTCATCTTTTTTGTGTCGCAGTTCACATCTTCAACAAGAATTCAGAAGAAAAAAGTTTTTATCAGCTTACGTAGGGAAAACAGTTAAAAGCTATAATAACTATTTAATGAGGTAACATTAGAATGATAAAATGATAAGAAATGTGAAAAGAGGACAGACACTAGACAAGTTTGAGCCAAACACTTTTGTGATGGAACGTATTAATGATAAGTACTGTGAAAAGAAAACAGATATTATAGACAAGTTTGAGCCAAACACTTTTGTGATGGAACGTGTGAATGATAAGTACTGTGAAAGGAAGACAGACCCTAGACAAGTTAGAGGCAAACAAACTCTTTTATGAGATAACAGGAATGATAAAAAGTATTAACAAAAGAAATGATTATGCCAAACGACTTTTATATAAACTACAAAAAATATTTTAAGAGGCAACATAAATGAAAAGTGCCAAATGCCAAAAGAAGACATATATACATCAAAACATAATTTGAGGTAGCACTGGAATGAAAAGAACTGCTACCAGAACTGGCTGAGACATCAACCAAGCTTTGTAGTAAGGAAGTAAATAAGATGAAGCCTTTCACAATTTTCAAAATTCATAGTATGTAAGTACTTTGTCTATCAGACTTGTGTTTCTGACACTGTAAGTACTTCGTCTATCAGACATGTGTTTCTGACACTGTAAGTACTTTGTCTATCAGACGTGTGATTCTGACACTTTAAGTTCTTCCTCTATCAGACATGTGTTTCTGACACTGTAAGTACTCCATCTATCAGTCGTGTTTCTGACACTATAAATACTTCGTCTATCAGACGTGTTTCTGACACTGTAAGTACTCCGTCTATCAGACGTGTTTCTGACACTATAAATACTTCGTCTATCAGATATGTTTCTGACACTATATGTGTAGCACAAGATTAAAATGTAAACTTTTAAAAAAGAGAAAATATTTATTAATTGCCAACAATAGGCAGGTATAATTCAAATACATAAATGAATAGAAACCAGCATTAAAATTTGGCATTTACTTCAGTAAAGAGTGAATCAAAAACTACCATTTACCTCAGTCTAAATCAAAACCTGCCACTAATCTTAGCATGTGAGTCAAAATCTGCCACTTACCTCAGACGGTGAGTCAAAATCTGCCACTGATCTCAATATGTGAGTCAAAATCTGCAGTAAAGTCAGACTAGAAGTGAGTCAAAATCTGCCCAATTTTACTCAAGTCACCAACTGAGTCAAAATCTGCCCAATTTTACTGTCTCCAACTGGGTCAAAATCTGCTTAATTTTTCTCAGTGTGTAAGTCAAAATCATTCATTTACCCCAGTCTGTAAAACAGTCAAAATCTGCCACTTACCTCAATCTGTGAGTAAGATGAGAGAGATGATGCTGAAAGTTAGCAATTGCAGAAGTGCGACGATCAATCAAAGCAATAATGGCACACATACTACGTGCAGTCTGGACTTCCTTTCCAAGAAATCCTCCAGAAAATGACAATTCCTCTGGCAGGAAAAAAAAGAAACAGAAAAACTCTTTCACTCAAAGTTGTTTTCACCATGAAATAATGGGTTTAATGATGATGGGTTTACTCTTGGTGGTATTATGAGGCAATGAGTATCTTGACTATGACATTGCTAATTTTTACACACAGCATAATTTACTTTAAATTAAACAATAGGAAACGACTATGACAGTTAATTTTCATACATAACATAAGCGCATTCCTTTTTACCGCGAGTCTGATGGGCGTCATGTGATCTGGGATGCAACCAACTGGTGAAGGATTGTGATATGGGTGACAACACCATAGTGCAGGGGTCGGGAACCTATGGCTCGCGAGCCATATGTGGCTCTATTGATGGCTGCAACTGGCTCTCAGACAAATGTTCGATTATAAAAAAAAAAACTGAGTTTTCCCAGTCTTACGCCTCCATAAAGAGACATCCGTTAGTGATTAGGCTTAGAGACTGATGAAATACCTTGTTTACTCCTTCAGAGAAACAGGCTAAAACCAGAGGTGAAGGTCGCATCAAAAGTCGGATACTAACTATCCATGTACGGTCACTTGTTTTCAGATAATGTGACGTAGCGCTAAGTTGTGAATTGACCTCTACTTTCATTCATTATAGACCCCTGAATGAACGGGCCATGTTAGACGCACACCTGCATTGCACTCGATTTACATGGATAAAATTAGAGCGTCCATTCATTACTAGGACCGGATCTATCAGAACACAACATAGTGGTAATATCTTGATTTCTCTGTGTTGAGGTGAATTAATTCTATATATTTTGTATTGTGAATGTATGTAGAATTTTCTTGTGCATTTTATTGCTGATTGATAATATATTTTCTACAAAGCTAAGTGGCACAGCGATATTACATTTATAGTAGTGGTGAGGACACCACGTGTATGTAATTGAACTACCGCTGATTAATTGTTATCACGGGAGAGTCAAAACCCACCACGTATTCATTAGTTAAATCGTATTACTAGCAACTTTGGATTAATGGAGAAATATATTGTAAAGATTTAGAATTTTAGATGTTTGGATTTTCACATAATGTAAATTGTAAGTTAGTGGAAATTGTAAAGAATGATTAACACTGCTGTTATTAGGCCCATATAAATCATTATTGTCACACGAGTCTGAAACATGATTAACTATGCATTGCAGCCGGTTCCTGAGTTCACTTTATAACTCAGACTTCAACTGCTAGCTGTTCCTTGGTGGAAGTCCAACCTTACTAAAAGCGTGGATTTCTATGGAAAAGTGACAAAAATACATGTCATTGTGTCTATATCTGACATTGTTCAACTGGGGCTGCCATATATAGCTTTCGAAAATAGCGGCCGATGTGTGTATGTGCAAAAGGGTCCGCACAACAGATTGTCGTCGGATCAGAAAGTTTCGTTTAAATCGCGTGGTCAGCTAACTAATTTTAGAAACCCTTTTGACAAGATGGCTAAAAGAAAGAAAAACGATGAGTATCGTACTTTTCAGCAGGAATGGACAGAGGAATTTTCCTTTGTGGAGAGAACGGGTTCTGCAGTGTGTCTAATATGCAGTGATAAAATTGCATCTATGAAACGGTCAAATGTAAAGCGACACTTCGAGACACGCCATTCTACATTTGCATCGAAATATCCTGCGGGAGACAGCAGGAAGAAAGCATGTCAAGAACTGCTATCAAGAGTGCAAGCTAGTCAGCATCAAATCCGTGTTTGGACCCAACAAGGTGACTTGAATTCGGCTAGCTTTGCTGGCGCTTTAGCTATTGTGAGAAACGGAAAGCCATTCACAGATGGGGAGTATGCCAAAGCATTCATGCTTGATGTTGCCAATGAACTTTTTGATGACTTTTCGGATAAGGACAAAATAATTAAACGGATAAAAGACATGCCTCTGTCGGCAAGAACTGTTCACGATCGTAGCATCATGATGTCAAATCAAATTGAGGCAATGCAAGTCAAGGACATAAATGCGGCACCGTTTTTTTCTCTCGCTTTGGATGAGTCAACAGACGTCAGTAATTTATCCCAGTTCAGCGTGGTTGCAAGGTATGTTGTCGGTGATACACTACATGAGGAAAGTCTTGTTGTGTTGTCTATGAAAGGCACAACAAGAGGGCAGGATTTGTTCGAGTCCTTCACTGAGTTCGCTAAAGAAAAAAATCTACCGATGAATAAATTTGTTTCGGTGTGCACTGATGGTGCTCCGTGCATGGTTGGGAAAAGCAGAGGATTTGTCGCTCTTCTTTGTGAGCATGAAAACAGACGCATCATAAGCTTTCATTGCATCCTCCATCAAGAGGCGCTTTGTGCTCAGATGTGTGGCGAACAGCTTGGTGAGGTGATGTCACTGGTGGTTCGGGTAGTCAACTTTATTGTTGCCCGAGCATTAAATGATCGCCAGTTTAAAACACTGCTTGATGAGGTTGGGAATAATTATCCTGGTCTGCTTCTGCACAGCAACGTGCGTTGGTTGTCAAGGGGGAAGGTGCTCAGCCGATTTGCGGCTTGTCTGAGCGAAATCTGGACTTTTCTTGAAATGAAGAATGTCGAGCATCCCGAGTTATCTGACACTGAGTGGCTTCTGAAGTTCTATTATCTCGTAGACATGACTGAACATCTAAATCAGCTCAATGTGAAAATGCAAGGCGTTGGAAACACAATCTTATCCCTGCAACAAGCAGTGTTTGCATTTGAAAACAAGCTAGAACTCTTCATCACCGACATTGAAAATGGTCGTTTACTACACTTTGAAAAACTGGGAGAGTTCAAAGACATGTGCACATCAAGTGACCCTGCTCAACATCTTAAACTTCAGCAGCTAGCAGGCTTCAAGTCTAATCTCCTGCAGTCATTTAAAGCGCGCTTTGGAGAATTTCGCGAGCACACCCGTCTTTTTAAGTTCATCACCCATCCACACGAGTGTGCAGTGGACAGCACTGACCTGAGTTGCATCCCCGGTGTCTCCGTCAGAGATTTTGAGCTCCAAGCTGCTGACCTGAAGGCCTCAGACATGTGGGTGAATAAGTTCAAGTCACTGAATGAAGATTTGGAAAGACTTGCACGACAGCAAGCAGAGTTGGCGAGCCAACACAAGTGGGCAGAAATTAAAAAACTTCAACACGCAGACCAGCTGATTGTCAAAACTTGGAACGCGCTTCCCGTCACATACCATACACTGCAGCGTGTAAGTATTGCTGTACTGACAATGTTTGGCTCTACGTATGCATGCGAGCAGTCTTTCTCACATCTAAAGAACATTAAGACCAACCTGCGATCACGTTTAACGGATGGAAGTCTCAACGCCTGCATGAAGCTTAACCTCACCACGTATCAACCAGACTACAAAGCCATCAGCAAAGCCATGCAGCACCAAAAGTCGCATTAATGGGAAGAAATTCTCATCATTGATTAGCAACAGCATAATAATGTTATTAAAAAAAATTAGAGACATAATTATTGTACTTTTAGTGTGAAAATTACACAAAATTACACATTTACTTGAATTTTTAGTTTTAAACATAATGTATGGCTCTCATAGAATTACTTTTCAAAATATGTTGTGTCCATGGCTCTCTCAGACAAAAAGGTTCCCGACCCCTGCCATAGTGGATTCACCTCTCTACACAGGGACTCAGTTGAGTGGTCATGAACCATACAAAATTGATAATTTGGTCAAATGCAAACTTTAGCTTGGGACAGTTCAAATAGGTGATCTCAGTTTGAAATTTGAAATAGAATTTTATTGTTTTCTTTTGTTGTTTATTATTAAATCATTTTTTACATTCACTGCATCCTGAAAAGCACAGATCCTATGTTCTTTGCACATGCAAAACCTCTCCAGCAATTTAATGAACACCTTGGATTTTATTTCAAAATATAAAAATTACTCACCTGAAACAATCTTAGACATTGCAGGCTCTGGGATAGAAAAATTCCCCTCACACTCTGGCAAGTGAGCAGGTAATGGAATTATAGGAGAAGTCAAATCTGTAGGGGGCATATCAAACACCTGATCATCATCTTTGAGCCAATCAGCGAGGCTTGTCTCTCCATAAAGCACCTCTTGCAGTCCCATGCTCACATTCATTCTGATCCCCTCGACCTCACTCAGCTGCTTAGTGAATTGTGCTACACTAAAAAGCAAAATAAATTCAATATGTGTGTCAAAATTCAATTTTGGGGGGTTTGCAAAAATAAGTCTGCTTGGAACATATTTACTTTTAATTATAAATCAAAATATTTTTTTAAAATCTACTTTTAGATCATAATGGCAAGTTTGTGGTGAAAAAATATTTTAAAGCAGCATTCACTGTTTAGTATCATAACAGTTATTTATTAGTTTTCATCTCAAGACCTTGATAAAAAATTACCAAAAACAAATGTATTTAAATTATAAAAGATCATCTAGGATATCTGAAGGACATTTTTTTTTAAAAGTTATATTTAATCTGCTTGTTTTAATATTTCAGTTCTCAAAATAGGACATACCAATAGCACAAGCTTTTGATAGGCAAACTCTGACTGCCTTCCATGAGTGAAATTTATAGGGTCCAGCATACTTACGTGCTGAAATATAGATAATAAATGTGTCCAGCATTCTTATGTACTGAAATGTGGATAACAAATGAGTCCAGCCTACTTACGTGCTGAAATGTGGATAATAAATGCAGTCAAATGGACTGGGGTGGGGGAGGATGGCAAGAAAAGTGATGGCTTCACACTGCAGGATATCTTTCGTCGCAGTGAAGAACTCTTCAAAAGACCAAGTGCGACCAGGATCTCGCTCAAAGAGAGAAACCAGCAAGGGAATGAGAAGCTTTTGAAGTCCTCTGTTTCAAAGCACAAAAAAAATTTTCTTTATTCAGTCTTACATGTAAAATTGTCTTTGTTAGGTTTCTGATGCAGTCTATCACAATGAAGCAAACAATTCCTTAAAATTATTTATTTATAATAAAATATATGTTTTGTGAATCTGCAAAACTAATGTAAAATAATTAGGCAACGAGTGAAAATGTAAGGCCAAACTAATGTAAAATAACAAGGCAATGAGTGAAATTATAAAGACAAAGCAACATGTTAACCAATATCTTACAGGAATGAAATTTCAAATTTTGAAAGCTTTTATTGCATCAGAAAAGTCTTCTTAAACAATATTCTCAATATAAATCTTGTACCAGTACTCAAGAGAACAAATATAATAACCATACAGAACTAGATGATAAACACAAATACATATGGTTCTGATCTGACAAATCTCCCTAAAGAGATTATATATGGAAATATGTTGTCATCTTCTGAAATTTGTTGGACCATGATGGGAGATGTAACATATAATACAAAGTAATAAACTTTATTTCTTTGTTGTTAATTTTATTTTTATTCTCTTGACATAGTCCAGAGATTTCGCTTATCACCCAAACAGATCTTTGGGGCCTGGGTGGTTGGAAATTCTAGATAACAGACTCTCATCCTGGAATGTATAGAATTATGGGTTCTTCAAGACCCAACCAGCTGAATGGGTTTATTAGAGAGATGCATCTTCTTGTTTCTTGGGATTGTTGAGCTCAGTAAACAAAAGTGTAAATGATAAAAATGAACAAGAGCAAGAGTATTAAACTCGTCAAGACACAAAAGCACCCAGAAAACAAATGCATCCAGAGAACCAAAGTTAGGATTGTTCATTTTTCTTTTAACGGGGATGGGGGGGGGAGGGAGGGAACAATACTTCATGCAACACTCGACAAAGTCGTATATTTCTGTACATAAAATTTAAAATTAGTGAAGATGTTTCTATCTTTCAAATGATATTTTAAATGTAATCTTTTAATTAATTATATATAATTATAAGATAGTTGAAGTTCTAAAAGCATAAGAATTATGGACCAACCGATTTTATGATTTAAGCTAAACAGGGGGAAACTGCTGCATAGCAGAAACTAAAGTCTAGGGAGGATAAAGTGTGTCCACCAACATACCCTGATAGCTGACATGTGTCTGGAAGGTCATACATCCATTGTATCTCTCCATTTTGTGAGTGCTGTCTAGCACCAATCACTCCGGGTGGCTTCTTGTCAATCATTTCATACCTGTGGAATAGAAAATTTGTAGAATGTTTAGCAGAATTGTTTTGTTCAAATAAAACATTTACACAAAAAGATGATAAACAGTTAATTTATTTTAATTAATTATAACCAATTTTAACAAAAATAAAGATGAAGAAAAAAGAGGAGTGGAAAGTTTAGAAAACAAAGGAGAAAGATATAACAGAGGGAGGAGAGATCAGAGAGAGAAAGATGATAGTGAGGGCAAGAAGAGGAGACAGAATGAAAGAGACAAGAGAGAGTTTACATGTGGTTTAATGCTGAGACAACAATGTAAGTTATTTCATAAACGAAGGAAAATATAACAGAGAGGGAGTGAGAGATAAGAAAAAGGAAGGAGATAAAAGACGGAAGAGAAAGAAAAGAAATAATGGAGAGCATTTGTCTTGCAGTTTCACCTTGGAGAAACCCTTTGAACAATTTTCATATCTCAGGGATATATATATACCCCTATATAAAGTTATTATGTCTCCAATGTTTATTACTTCAATCTCAACCTCTTGGGGAAACCCTAGCAATTTCACATGAAACCCTAGGGTTCCATAGAACCCTGGTTAAAATAGCTTGCTCTAGACACTTGGTTCCAAAGCTTAGTGCTGAAAAATACCCAGGGGTAAATTTTGGAGTTGGAAACACCCAGGAATAGTCATTCATTAACCAGTTTATAACACAAAAATAATGCTGGTTTGTATGACAGTACACAAAATGCTGGTTTGTGTGACAGTTCACTAAATGCATGATGTTAGCCAAGTGGTCCAGAGTCTGCAAAAATTATGACATTTACATGGAATGGGTATTTGTTAACTTTTAGTATTCTTTCCTTGGGCAGATGAATAGTCTGCTGGTTTCAGTTTAATGAGATATTGGAAAGATAACTCTTTGTGTTGCAAACATTTAGTTGCATGAGAGTAAAAAAAAAACCACTTGCACATTATCTGTCATTCTGAAAACAAAAAAAGCAGCACAAAGCAATGCTCATATTATCTGTCATTCTGAACCAAAAGCAGCATTAAACAATACTCAACTGCATGACACTTTGAACAACTCCCCCCCCCCAGCACTAAACAAAATACACTGTACTCACATTGTCTTTCTGAACAACAAAAATAAAAATTATTAAAAAAAATACATTGTCATTCTGAATAAAAACAGCAAAGAACAATATTTACATTATCTGTCATTCTGACCCCCTCCCCACAAAAAACAAACAAACAAACAAACAAACAAACAAAAATGCATTAAACCAAACTCACAGTGATATTTTGAATCAAAAGTAGTAATAAACATTATTTACACTGTCATTCTGAACCAAAAGCAGCACTAAACATTATTTACACTGTCATTCTAAACCAAAAGCAGCACTAAACATTATTTACACTGTCATTCTGAACCAAAAGCAACACTAAACATTATTCACACTGTCATTCTGAACCAAAAGTAGCATTAAACAATACTCACATTGTCTTGCGGTCTTGACGACGGTGGTAAGGAAGAAAAGGAACAGTGCCTGTGGCAGCATTGTAAACAGTGGCCCCCACACTCCACAGATCAACACTGTGTGGGAAGTTCAAGCTTTTACCTTGGTTCATAAAGGCTGCATTAAACAGGTCTGGGTGCTAGAGACAAGAGAGAATTCTGGTGAGTTATGCCTTTTATGACAATATTATTATTTCAAAATTCCATCATCATCATCATCTGAAGTTCTTCAATCCTAGACTCCTGAAAACTATATTGTACTTGAAAGAACACACTAAAATGGTCAATATTTACTCCTATTGCCTTAGCTAAGGCATAGATATCTTGCTGCACTTCCAACACAATGACATAGATATCTTGCATCACTTCCAACACAATGTGAAGATATCTTGTATCTGTAGAACTTACTCATTAATAAAGCTTGATTTGTCAATTAAGTGTGTGTACATAGTGTTTGTAGCGAACAATAACAGGACAATATTTTTTTGTGTAAATATATATTTTCATGCATGGATTCAAATTTAACATCTAAAAGTATACTTCAATTAAGGATATTAATAAATCTGCCTTAATTTCCTTTCATTTTGCATTTTATTTATTGAAATATATGCACTAATACCTTAGATATGATGTTTTTACTAATGTAACCCTAAATCTCACTGAAATCCTGAAAATTCTTGCCTGCACAGAGATAAAAAAAGGAAAACGCTCCATCCAGTAAAGAGTTAACAACACTATTAAACTATAAGAGAGTTCAGTAGCACAACTACTTAATACAAAAGCTCAACAACAACACTATTAAACTATAAGAGAGTTCAGTAACATAACAACTTAACTACAAAAGTTCAACAACACTATTAAATTATAAGTAATAAGAGAGTTCAATAACACAACTACATGTACTTAACTACACAAATTCAACAACACTATTAAACTATAAGAGAGTACTATTGAACTACACAAGTTCAGCAACACTACTACTATAAGAGAATTCAGCAGCACCACTATTAAATTATTAGAGAGTTCAGCAACACTACTATTAAACTAAAAAGAATTCAGCAACACCACTATTAAATTATTAGAGAGTTCCGCAACACCACTATTAAACTATGAGAGATAAAACTAAAGATTGCAGGGATTTCTTTAAAATGAGGCATGAGATAAATGCTTCATTTATAAAACTTTATTTATCTGCCATTTCATATCTTAATATGACATTATTCTGCAACATATCCTAACACCATTTCCTGACCCACCTGCAAGACATACACAATATGAATGTCAGCAACATTACATGAAAAACTGCTGAAATTGAGAGCTGTAAAAGGAACCAATTATTAAAATTCTATAAATTATCTCACCAAATATTCTTCTGTTCCCACCAGAGATTTGAAAAACTCATCATCAGCAAGTGGTCTTGCTGTACCAAAGTCAGACAGTTTGAAAATCGACCTAAAGGTAAAAGTAAGTAAATAAGTTCTATATTTCAAACTGTTTAATATTTTTTTAATTTGTAAAGAAAAATTAATTATTGTGCATTGTGTGTTGTATAACATAATGTTAGTGCGAATTCCCGTTGTAATTATTTAATTAAATAATGTGTGTGTAAGCAATTTGTGTAATATTGTGTGTGTGTGCGCGCGTGCACACGCGCATGCGTGCGCTTATACATGTGTATAAATTGTGTATGGGTGGAGGGATATACCACTGTACTTACTTCCCATCATTGCCAATACATCGAAGAATGTTGCCTGGCTTTATATCTCTGTGAATGAACCCATGAATCCGCAAGTGCTCCATGCCGGAAACTTTAAGAAATAGAATAATTGTAACAATCTAAGTCTCATTATAATAATGAAATAATAAATAAATAATCTTAACCAGTCACTTATTTCTTTGTCAGATAATAAACAAGAACAAGGAAAAGCAAAGCAAGAAATAATTTATTCCATTAATATAATTATAAAGAAGTTAGACATAATTAAAAACAGAACATACCTTACAGAACTCCGAAGGAAGCTTTTTTAATACAAATTTCTTTTACAAATTAAAAAAATTGCATACTCAGTAGAATGACTAAACAATAATCTCACTTACAGCAAAATTAAAAACGAAATGTTTTCAAGATAAACAATTCTTAAAATTCATACAGTTATTTATAAACAGTCTCTCAAAACTAATATCTCAAAGTAATAGCCAGTTATGAGTTTATATCTCCAAATGATAAAGAGAAAATTATCAAGATCTCCAGAGAGTTTATGAACTCTATGTAAACTGCTAATCAAGATTAATCAGTCATCAATTATCTCCACATGAGCCTGATGGTGTAAGCTCAAAATTAACAGTAAATTAAATTTAAATAAAATTAAAACTGGAAGGAAACTTTAGTCAGCCCTTTTTCATACCTCGGCATAAAGAAAGCAGAAAATTATAAAAAGTTTCCTCAGAGTGAATGAAAAGAGAAATTACCCAGATGTTTCAAGAACAGCAAAAACTCTGACTCTGGAAGACCATAGAAGTTGCAAGGTTCCAAGAGAAATGAAGCAAGACTGCCCCCTTCACAGAACTCCATGACGACCACAGTTCGGCGAGACATGAGCTGCTCAGTAATAAATTAAGCTTAACTTATTTGACTTATTTACTATAGATGTAAACTAATTGTTTAGTCTGTTTAATGCCAATAAACAAAACAAGTAGATGACTGCAGCAATGATAAGCAGCAGTAATATTATTATTATTAAACATATGTGAAATGGTAAAATCATCTAAATGCATTACAAAATAAATCTAGTACATATATATTTGTATGGGTATATTTCACATTACTAAATCAATGATATAAAATGCTGTACACAAGGACTAACAGTGTCCTTAAAATCATTTTGTGCATACATTTTAAAACTGTAAATCATATAAAACATATCTTTTAAAATTGTTCTTCACTGAAGGATAATGATTCCCTATTAAAAAAGGAAAAAAAGTACCAAAAGATCTGTCATGTCAAAGCTATGCAGTTTAAATGTGTATGTTTAACAAAGAGCAAAATATTTGTAGAAAAATAGTAAAACTGCTCCAAATTCTCAAAACTTCAGCAGGAATTGAGTCCTATCACAAAATCAATTCCAAAACTCTGATCTATATCAAAGTAAATTCATGTATATTCACAACTTTTCTGCCCTATCAGAAAAAAAATAAATGAGATTTTATGAGACTTCTGAATAAAACTCTCTATTTGTAACCACTGATAGGAGTGCATTGTTTACCATGCAATATTTTTATAATGTGAACCTTATGTCTTCTTAAATTCCCTATTTCTTTTTTTCTTTCTTTAGTTTTAAATTAAGAAAAGAAAAGACTGGGAATATAAAATATGTCATTACTGATCATAATTATGTCTTCACAATTATTATACAATGACATTTTCCAGTGTATAGTGTAAATAGCATAATCTGTAACAATGTTATTTGTATAACCATTTAAATTTCTATTTTAAATTTTACACTTTTGTCAACATAAGCAGTAGCATGAGGGCTGACCAGTAAAACACCTAAATGTCTAATATTTCATATTTAACAATGGATTTCCATACACTATTTTCAAACTAAGCTACAGTGAACAAAGGACAAATGCATGCAAATATTGAATCATATTGAATCAGAAAGCTATCAAAAACTGCAAGTTCAGTTTGAATCTGTATGGCAGTGCCAATCTGGTTGTGTTAATATGCTGAAGGTTCTGGATAGCTGAAAACATTTTTGTATTAAATCTAGAACCATACCATTAACAACTAAAGATTTTTTCAAAATGTATAGTATCAATGAAGGTGGAAAAAATTCATTTTTTACCAGCCTGTCATTTGAGTAGGGACATGTTAGTCTTACTGTCTACCTATTCAATAATTATTCTATCTACCTGGACAGACATATTTTCGTACTTTTGTGATATATGATCCCTATCAGTATCACATCTTGATACTTAATTCTGTGAACTTCAATTTTACTAGAGTTATCCTTTGTTATGCTATATTGAAATGCTTTTAATCATCTTGCATTTTGTCTTACTAGTGAAAGAAATAAAAGTACACACAAACACACACACAAAAATACTTACCTCAGCTTCAACCCCAATAAAATGAATAATATTTTCATGTTTAAGCTTCTGTAATGCAGTCACCTCACGGTCAATATCTCTGTAAGCATGTGTCTCAAATATTTTGAGAGCATGAAATTCTCCTTTCTGAAAACAGAACATAAAAGATCAAATTTGACAAATTAATTCCAGTATTCTGTTAGTAGAGACATTCCAATTTTTGTATTAATAGATATTTAAAAAATAACTTTTACCAAAACCTTTAAATTCTTCTTTGTAATTAAATGTAAACAAAACCAATATTGATTATTTGATATAATGGTACAATTAAATTACACTATATGTTTGATCACAAAAAGATTTCAGTCTGACGTAAACACAAACATTTTCTTATTCCGATTACCGAAATAACTTATAAATACTTAAAGCTGTTATAGTTGCAGTGTCATCGTATTAGATTATTACTAATAACTAACTTACTAAGCCTATAGCAGAAAACCATTTCTTTTTATTGATTCATATACAGAAATTCATTCTACCTAATAATCAAGATTAATGTAAGAAATCGACGCCCTGAATCTTAAAATATCATTGAAAACAATTTGCTATGAATGCTGTACTGTTTGTTTATAAATGTTTAGGCCTAAATTTTATTTCAGTCCTTCCGTCTTTATATTCGCCATGTTCCTACTCACAAATGTTCGAATAAATACACAAACAGGAACAAGTTTTGTATAGTAGTTAGTACCTTCGAAAGCCCTTTGAATACATTACAAGTTGCTCCTTGGCCTAGACTGTCCTCAATGCTATATGTGTGGTTTGACGTTCCACGTACGGTTGCCATTTTGCATTTAATTTTTATGCGAGCAATGGACCATGTAAAGTTAAAGGGGAAACCCCATTACACATATACCTACTTTCGTTCTTCAAAAAGAAGTATTGTTTCGCCGCCATTTTTTGTAAATTTATTAAGATTTACATTACCTTTGAAGTAAGATTTAATTACTTCCTATTAATATTAAAATAGTTAAAGTGTATAATCTCAAACAAGTAGATCAATTACATTTTAACGTAAATCTTGACCAAGGAACATAACACTACAGTATAATTTTAAGTGGAGTTACGGCTGCTTGAGTGTGATTACAGCGCAAGAAACTTGTGGCGGGGCAGTGCGAGAGTTGACTGGTGAGGGGAAGAAAGCAACTAAAATGACGGGCAAATAATGAAAATTAAGAAATAATCACTGATTTATATAAAGCGATAACATGCCAATTTATTAAAACTTTAGTGTGCTTACTGAAAGTTTGTACTTTTTTATTTTTTCTTTTAATTGTTAACATCGATATATTTGTGTCACTCGTGGCCTAATTAATTATCTCTATAACAGTATAAGTATTATCTATCACCTGTCATTTTCGATGATATAATATGAACACTTGGGGGGAGGGGTGTGATATTTTTTAAGTTTTTTTTATTTTTTAAGTAAAATCCTAAAAACAACAATAACGATTGTGCGAAGTAAAAATTCCATCATTTGTACCGGGGGAATAAATTTGACAGGATTGGAAGGTGCCCCAAAGGAGCGTGCATGGCAAATTTAGTGGGTTTTGTTAATGTAACACACAAAAGAGTCACTTGGTATAAAAATTTTCATTGCATGAATGTCATATATTAAAATCTCATTATATGATAAACATTTTTAATATATTTTTTGTTGTTGGTGTTTTAAAATAGTGCGAGCGTGCATACATATCTGTAAACAATATCAAATAATCATTTCTGAAGCAGTTTACGGCCATTTGAGTTGTTTATAAAATCGATCCAATAAATATTACGATCAATAAAATAATAATAAAAACTCGCCAACAAAACAAACGGCATGACTGCTAAAGAATTGAGCTAGGTGGGTGGGTGGGTTATTTTTATTCAAGTAATATAATTTGAAATCCAATAAATACAAAGAATTTTGTATACATATATATCTGATATATCTGTAAAGTTTTGTATTGTTTGTAAATGTTAAAGAAGTTTTGTAAAGAAACTTAAATAATGCTTTTCTCTGTTTTTAACAATGTGAAATCCATTTTATATGGAGTATGATGGTAGGTTTGCTCTAATGAAGGCTGAGTGCAACTGTAATTTTGGTGTCAGTCATCTTGTGTCCAGTTGTGGCATGAATACAGACACACATCGATGTAACTGGTCACTTATTTAGTTTGATGGACAAATATACATCTTGCTTCCAGTCACACTCATTCATGTATTGACAGCTGTTGACAGTGAACAGAATGGACACAAGATTCTGATGAATGTGCAGGTAACTTTAATATGTAACCAAAAGGGTATATTAATGAAAAGTCTCGGCTGAAACAAAAGACAAAACAATGTCTCTAGTTGACACAGCAACCTTGCAAAATTTAAGCAAATAATTCTAAAACAAATAACTAGGAAAGAGTTAATGCTCTTGTGTAAGAACTGTCAGGTTGATGAGTCAGTTTACTTAAAGCCTCTACTCTCCAAAATACAAAAGACTTGCAGTTCACTGAGGAGAAAGGTTCTGGATCAGCAATAGTTTTGTGGAGAACATCTTGCCAGGAAACACTGCTGATTGAAGATATGAGGCTGACAGATTTTTGGTAATTTAAGTTTGTGGCCAAAAACAGTGTTTAAACCATAAGGCAGATATTTCTGTCAGGGTCAGAATCAACTAGCTAAGGGTGTTTACAAAATTAGCACCAGTGTTTTCAGAACCAGGAATGTATTTGGTCCTAATGGAGTATACCTGCACAATTATCTGTCTATCTATCCTTTAGTCTTGTCGACTGTTGGGGCACGACTGATGAACTGACAGCCAGTTTCCTCCATTCCATTCTGTTCTCTTCTTCTCACCCCACTTCTACTACATTTGATTTGAAATGAGGTAGACCCATGTATGTGGTCACAAAGTTTGCTTAATGTTTATGATGCTGAATGCAAAATGGTTTGAATGATTTTGCCTGTATTTTTGTTTTCTTGGTATGAAATGTTCATTATATAACATTTTCTATAGATATCATTTTCACATTTCACTCCAGACTGTTTGAATATTTTGAAGTGTATGTGTGTGACTATTTTTAAGTTTCTTGAATAACTGATACAATAACTGAACAAACAAAAAATTACTGTCATAAACTAATTATAATTTTATTTTCAAATATTAAACTCGTGCCAGTATCATGTTTGCAAAACATTTAGATGACAAGTGATGTTTCCACTCCTGGGATTAATTTCAGTAAGTTTTAACTTTTAAACCTCCTTGCTTATTGCGTACAATTTTTATAAAACAGAATGCTTGAGTATGGGATTAAAATCTCTGCTTTAAAAAGAAATACTGGCTTGATATATTTGAATTTTTAAATTGTTTAAAAAATTATATATATATATATATATTAGTATTTACACAGATGCTAAAAGTTAAAAATATTTTAACGACAACTGGGTCAATTACCAATCAACATGTTTTTCTTTGTTAAGAAATAGGCTTGACACACGTGCACACACACAAACGTAAAACAAAAATTCCTGCATGCCTAGCTATTTCAGATAAAAGTTAATCTGATACAAACTTTAATTATTCTTTTTACTTTTCAAAAATCTTGAAGAATTGGATGAGATCTGCATCTAAAAGCAGAAATGAGGACAGAAATGGAAACATTAAAAACAATATATATATATATTATATATATGCAAGAAAGAAAAAAACTGTTTAGCTAACCAAGGTAAAGAAACAAGTTAGAATCTTTCATATGCTAAACCCAATTCTCATGGAATTTCACTGGCAGTCTTTGCAGAGGTGTACAGGTTCTAATTAATTTACAAAAAAGAAAAAAACCAAGTTCTTTTCTGTTATTTTAATAAATCATAAAAATTTGGTTCTAAAAATGTCAGTTGTGAACACACAACAAATAACTCAGACATTTTATTCTTCATTCTGTTAGCAGGACAGACACAGGATAAAATGTCACATTATCTTGAATTCATATAAGAGACAGAAATGTGCAGTTCTTTTGTTAAAACAGTTGTGTACTAACCACACATTGCTTGTATTAGATGTTGGTCATATATCATTTAATACTTCATGAATACCTTCCCAATCAATCTTGCAACGTTCATTGATATTTCTGCAAGCCTCGAGCAGGGTGCCTAAAGTGGCTTTGCTGGCCTCTCGCTGACGCCATTTAATGAGCAGATTCATTATGACAGTCGTAGCTGAGTGTGGAGATGCCATTAAGGCCTGGTCAATGACAACATCCTTCATACCAAGTTCTGAAAACAAGTGTTTCCAGCCTTCGCCAAACTTTGAAGACAATCTACTGGCTACACGGTCAGAGAGGGGCTGATTTTTAGTTGAGACTTTAAGTTCATCTATCCATGCATAAGGATCTGAAAAGGAAAAACATCTTTAGTAGTTTGGTTGCTTTTATTTATAAAATAAGTTGAAAAAATGACCTGTATATATACACAAGTGTATCTGCAAAATTAAAATTTTTCTTCAAAGAAACGACTGTAGTATAGACTAATTTATTGTAAATTTTATAATGACTGAAAAGCAAAAATATAAAAAAAAACAATTACTATTGAATTTTTATTTCTCTTCCCTTAATTTTCAAAATTCAATTATGTTTAATTCAATGGTGATTATATTTATTCTCTCATATTAAAAATATACATTACATAATTCTAGTCAACAGATTTGTAGATGCTGATCTTTCTATTTAAATTAAACTGAACCAATTTTTATACTCTCTACATTTAGACCAAACTTGTGGCAGAGTAAATTTGCCAATCCCTATTTCTAAACTTAATTGTTATAACAATTGATAAATCTCAATGTGACCTGACCTTCAGCACTGCTTATGCTGATATTTTTTAAGTGTCAGAGTTGGAGTAAACAACTCAGATAAAGAATATGCTAAAATTTGTTGACTCCAAACCAGTTCCCAATGGATGAGTAGTTTTCTTTTTTTTTTGATTAAAGTTCTTACACTATTCATAACAAATTCATCCAATGGGGATTGACCGAAAGTTACTTTGTTGAAGAAAGTCTATATTCTAATCACTTTCATTTTGACCCAACTCGAGTCCGGTCATAAAGGTGTTTGTTAGCTTATGGTAAGTTAATTGACTGATAAAGAAAGAATGAACATAGAAATATTTTGTACATATTTGCTGTTGATGCATGATTTGAATTGGAGAATGCTTATGTAACTGAACCATTATTGCTATGTTCACTAACTTGATTTTGTTGTACATTATACTTGTGAATTTTGATTGATGCTATATTTCTTATGTTGCATGTGTATAGGACTATTGTTGCGGGGTTTGTAAGTTGAGAATGTATGTAAGGGAGAAAGGAGTTTAGAGGTGAAATATGCCTGAAATTCAGCTCTGCCTTAATTCAACTTTTGCAGGAGCACATCTTTTTTCTTTGATGCTCTTGATCCACCTTAGACTGCAGTGACTACTGAACTCCACCAGACCACGTTGGTGTGTGTATCCAATGTTGTTGTTGAACTTATCAGTAATGTGTTGTTGTAAGTTGATTCCTGTGAATTCCATTTGAGAGCCAACATGGCAGAAATTTGTGGCTTGAGCTTGGTCTCAAGAATGCACAAAAGTTTCTTGAACATCCCTTGTGGTGTGCTGAGTGGCATACATGAAAATTTAGGAACATTTCTCCTGATGTGCTTGGAGAGCACATTCAATATTCTGGAACAGTTGTGTAATGTGCTTAGAAGGGGTACGTGGGACCATCATCTAAATAAGAAAGACAGTGATTTGTTGCAAACTGTGTGATTGTGAACAGGTGCTAGTGACAGCAGCCATCATTGAAAAGATTATGTACACAGACTTTAATTATCTCTCTGAAACTCCACTCTCATTCTGTGATGAATTAAATCCATGAACTTGATAATGTGTACATGTTAATTTGACTGCTGATATCTATGCTAGGGTAAACTGAACAATTGTCTAGTGCTAACTGAATATTGCTGTAAAGTGATGTCAACACTTTTCTGATTAATTATATATCTGATTGTTGATTTAATAAATTTATTGACCTTACACAAATTGATGACCATATGTTGGAAGAGACAGTGGGTGGATGGGGGCTTGATAAATATAGAATAAAAGATGGATATTCTTCTCCTTTGGTAAGAAGTTTTCCATGTATGGAAATATTGTGTGACAGTAAACGTTTGTCTTTACTGTTCTGGAAAGAGATTAAATGTTTACAGCACCTGCATATCTGCCAAGTGAGAGAGATGTGATGTCTATTGGAGAATTATTAATAATATAAATTAAGATTCTCATCACTTGTAATTAGTTATGGTATTAAATAATAAAAATTATCATAACCAATAAGTAGTGTGGCTTAGGCATCATACAGTTAAAAACAAGCCTACATGAGTTAACATCTCTTGCAATGAAACAATTTCTTTCTGATGCACTGTCAATGTGATTCTATGATGAACCTATCATGCCAAAAACCTACCAAATCTGATTTCATTGGATTTATCTGAAACCCCAGGATTCCTGAAAATTTAAGAAATGGACTACAACAACAGACAAATATCTCTGTCTTAAAGTGTAGATTGCAATACACTATTAAGAAAGTGGTTGAGAGCTGTAAGTCTTAAACATCTAGGACTTCGGAGAAAGCTTAAGCAGAAGAACCATGAATTCTTGGTTAGACATGGTGGTCATGAAGGTAGGGGAGAAGGAGACATTCACAAAGAGCTCCTTTAGGACTATATATAAGCATAATGATCATAAAAAACGTTTTAAATTCACCCACACAAACAAATTTTCTTTCTTCTCTATTGATTTAATCAACAAGAATTAAAGCCCAAAGGGAAATTAAAGATATCTTCATAATCTAGGCAAAATGTAGGCATCTATTTTGCCTCATTAATAATAAAGAAAACTTTAAAAATGCTTCATCATATGAAATCTTAGAATTTTACAATAATTAAGCATAAAATACAAAGAACCAAATTACTTAAACATAAAGAAAACTAAAGTAAACGGTAAAGTAACAAATAGGAACTGAATCCAAATGCAAAATGATAAAATATTCAAAAGAGAAACATAAATAAAATGAATTTACATATGACAGCAATCGAGCTTAGAACACAGCAAAATGAAAGATGGTGTTCTTGCTGGTGAAAAAAATTGTCACCTGCCAGCTCTCACCTTAGTTTCAAGAGAAGATGGATATTCTTCAAATAAAGCCGATTTCCAAATATGTATTTTCATAGTCTAATGGTACAGCATACAGCTAATCTAAGCGTATTTTGGCAAGGTACAAAATTCAAAGACAGAACACCTGTAGAAATAAGTAAATCAGTACAGTCGAACCCACGTATCTCGACCTCGGTTAACTCGCCAACACTGTTATGTTGACGTTTTTGAAGTGGAACTGTCAAATTCCCTCTTTGTCTTAGCATTTTCTCATTGGTTATGTTGATTTTTTTATTTTGCCGAACCCTAATAATCTCGAGCACAAAAGAGGGCAAAAATTGACACTTAACACTGGTTATCTCGATCCCCATGACTAATAGCCGGCTTTTGAAAATGTTAGTTATCGATGCCACTTTAAGGGCATTGTTTCCCTCATTGGGCATGATCCTGCCACGGGCAAAATAGGCACACTGATGCCCTCTTTTATGTTAATTAGCCAACTTCTGAAGTAACCGCGTGTACGATATTTTTCAGAGTTGTGTCAGAGCGAAATAACTCACAAATTTAATTTTGACACTGGTTAGTTTTTGTAAAAACGAGCTACAGTGTACACCCCGCAGGATTTTTGTGATTTTGTGAGCGATCTTTGTTTGCAATGTTGGAAAATATAATGAAAGGTTTGTACATTTTTATTGTATACTGATAAATCTCTGCTGTTGGTGCACATAGGCCTTTTGTTGTTAGCGAACATGTATAATCACATCAAACAAATTGCGGCAACGCTTTTGTGTGAAAGATAAAAAAAACTGTGCAAGTACATTCTCGTTTAGTAATGCACATCACGTACAAATACAAATTTCAAGCTCATGTTAAATGTAATATTGAAGCATTTGTTTTCAAGCAGACTGTTAAATGCAAAAAGCAACAAATCATTTCAGACTTTGTAAAGAAACCATAGTAACCAGGTGTACATAAGCTTTTTGTTGTTAGCAAACATGTACATTTATTTAGCATGCTGATCGCGTCATCAAGCAAATCAGAGCAAAGTGTTGTGTAAAAAAAATTACCAAAAACACATGCATTTACATTGTCATTTATTAACACACATCATGTATATAAAGAAATTTCAAGCATGTTACAGTACTGTAATATATTGTACTGTATTACAGTACTGTAATATATATAATATATGCCGCCATATTAGTTTTCGGTTATCTCGTCACTTTTTTGGCAAACCCCTAGGCCGGCGACATAACCGGGTTCGACTGTATTGATATTAAGTGCCAATATATCAGCTAAAAACTGCATGCTCCATTAATTAGATCTGCTAGAGTTCTACTGCCCCCAAAAATGCCACTGTCACTAGTCATCTGAAATCAGACAATATAGAGTCTGTGAGGTTTAAGTGATGAGAGATGTTGATATTACAATTTGCTCTAATATTGGGTACAACAACCAAAATCAGGTCTGCTATTTTATTATTATGAATTATTATTAACACATGCACCTAAATAGTTTGCAGCATTTTTAATTTCATGTTGCTGATGCTGTAGTTTATGAAAAGAGGCAGTATTTTTGAGTGGGATTAAGACTGGCTGGTTATGTAGGAATATTTAGGCCCCAAAATACAAAATCAGATTCAGTTTTATACTAAAAGATTGATTGATTGAGTTTCATCTAACCTTCTTCAGTTTAATTTATTTTAGGAAAATCTTATTCAATTTAATTAACTGCTTTAATACAAAATTTGATTCAGTTTAACGAACCTTCTTTTGGCAAAAAATCTAGTTCATTTTAACTAACTTTCATTTTGGTACAAGACATGATTCAGATTAGCTAATTTTTTTTTTGTATAAGATTTGATTCAGTTTAAATAACCTTCCTTAGGTACAATTCTTGATTCAGATTAATAAACCATCTTTTTATAAATGACTTGATTCAGTTTATTTAACTTTGTTTCATACAAGACAGTTAACTTCTTTTGGTACAAAACTTGATTTAGATTAGCAAACCTGCTTTTGGTACAAGATTTGCCTCAGTATCTCGGAGCTGGTTAGCTATATGTTCACAGCCTTTTTCATTGAGAGCAGCAATGAATACTTCATAAGCATCTTTTCCTACAAACAAAAGAAAATCATCATTATTATTATGGCAGAACAATTACATATTTTGCAGAGTAAATAAAATTTTAAAATAATGACATAATTCAAAACAAAATATTCACAGGCAAGGTGCATCCTCATACTGCAGATTAAATTATTATTATTATTAACAACAACAAAATATATGAATACAATTTTCTTTTTCTTAAACTCCTTTCAAATTTAATACTTTAGCTGGAAAATAATTTTAAGAAAGTATGAGCATTATGGTGACTACAAATCTCTCTAGGTTATTATTAGGTTATTATTATAGGTCACACCATTCCAAAAGTTTACCATTTAAAGGATAGATTTTAGTTAAGTTTAACATAACATGTGCCTATGTACTTTAATAGGTTAATTAATAACTGGTTGTGAAGCACTGCAAGTGCAAGCCTTTAAAAAAGAAAAATGAGTTAAACCCACCTTCCTCTCAAGGCTAACATAGACTTGACTGTTAATGAATTTTATTTTAAATTCTCTGTAGATTTATAGAAATAAATTTCAATTGTAAAAATAAAGAAAAGAAAAAGAAAGAAAAGAGCTTTTTGATGCTTTACTGCAAACTTGTGCAGAATGAATTAACCACCAAGATTGCAATCATTAAGGAAAACAATGAATCAATGTAGCAAGTACTCTATTGCAACAAAGTTCAAATCCACTGCAATTCAAACTTTTAGGTTTGTGACAAATGTAAGTGACCAGACACTTTTGTTATCCTGATGCTAAATGTGATAATCTAAAATTATAAGCACTGTTGATAAAATAGGACATTGTATGCAAAAATACAGTGGACAAATGAATCAATCATATGCGAACAAAATGTGGTAAACTCAAAGTTTATAAAACCACATTGATAAAAATGGGAGGTTGCATAATTGATAAAAATGAACCAAGCATGTACGAGCAAAAACTGGTACACTAAAAAACCTTATAAAACACCATTGACAAAACAGGATACACTGGAAGAAGTCTTTGATCTTTTCAGCTTATATTAAATGCCAAAACTAGTGAAAAATTAACCAATCATGTGCAAGCAAATACTGGATCTATGATAACCAGTTTGGAAAATAAATAGTTTTTGCTCTGGTCAAAATAGAGAGAACTTGCAAAGTCTGTGGCTCATGGCAACAAAGCCATCAGTATAAATTGTTCAAAATGTGTTTTTTTGAGAACGGGAACATGACTCTGATACCAAACTCTGCTAATGCAATCCTTTTTTCTAATAAAGACATTCTTGCATATTTCTAGCATCAAACATACCTAATGTTCTATAACAAATCATTTATTTTTCTATAATGATCCATTTTTTTTTTAATAAAGACATTCTTGTATACTTCTGGCATCAAATACGACTAATGCTCTAAACAGTCTTTCTTGAAGAAAACAGATATCTATCTCAGTTGATGTTTCGACTGATGCATTTGTTTTATGCTACAAGTGATTGAAAGATTGATATGACTGCCTTTTAAACTAATAACAGCCTGGGATTATTTTTTTTTTACAAAAACATAAGAAATCTTGGATCTTCAACTGTAGTTAAATTTAAATTAAAATTTAAACATCGTTTCTTCTGGGAAGTACTGTGTACCTTTTTTTTATTATTTGTTGTTTTGTTATTACTTTTATTACTATTTGAAATAACCACCAAAAATGCTAGTACTTTTTTAAATTATAAATCAGATTAATTAGACTGACAGAAAGATTAACAATTAAAATTATATGAGATAAACAGACCGAAAATAATTAATGAGATGATCCATGATTATGACCTAAAGTTACTTGGTTTGAAGTCACTAACCTAAGAAAATTATATTAATTTTGCATACTATAACTGTTAATAGTTTTACTTATTTTATTTATTTATTCTACACACACTTTAAGCACTTACCACTTTTGAAATGACAACTGCTGCACAACTAGACAGTAATAAATTATAAAGGTTAAACAAGGAAAAACAATAACAAAAACCTATGCCACGTATGCGTTCATCACATGAAGGTCAGTAAATGGCATACCTGCGCGGAGAAGGAGCTCTAAAAACCTTTCGACACGGCCTTGACGAGTTTTTGTACCACCGTTTTTAATATAATCATTGTCGTCTAAGTCAAAAATTCCACCACTTATCATTACATCCATGATGTCATCTGGCTCTAGATCTTTTGTGATATTCACTAAATTTTTGTTGATGCATTCCTCATGCTCAGGCTGGAGTTTCCCTTTTTTGACCGGCATTCTTTTAACACAAGCAAACAAAATAACTATCAATTTTGAATATAACCAATTGTTTGTAAAAGATATGAAATAAGCATAAAACAATAAAACAAACTGCTAATAATAGCAAAAAAGGAAGATTTAACATACTGATTAACTTTATTAAAGCTCTAAACACTGAAATTATTGCATATAATGTGCAAAATCTTGACAAAACCTATTTACACATGCAAGCAAACCAAAGATAATATAACAAATGAAGCTGCGCACAAAATGACAATTTATAACGACTTTATTTACAAAAGAAAAACAGAAGTAAATGTGAATTTACAAATGTTCACTTTGAACAAACCACAATACAGCAGAAGCAGTGTTATTTCTTGCTAATGAAAAAGATTTAGACTCAAGAGCCTTGTGGAAAATGACTCTGGCCTCTTTGCACCTCGACTCTAACGGTAGCAAAGTCCAGGTAGATGGAACCCTGATAAGCAAAAGAATGCTGATTGTATAACTTTGTATTTTGCTGTATGGAATGTTGAAAATGTGCATGTGTATGATAATGAACAAAGACTTTTAGCAAAAGTGTTTATGTGTGAGATCAGCATGCATTCAGGGCTAGAACAGAGAGAGAAGGTAACAAAGAGAAGAAATCTTGTATTAATTATTATGCTATGAACATGTGGCCAGCATATACTATGGGTAAGTAGAATAACATGACCAGTATTTAGATCTCTGAGAATAATCCCAGGTGTAATGTCCTGAACTTTGCTCATGAGATGATGGCAGACAAAAAGAGGAGAGGTACAAAAGTCAAGTTGAGAGAGAACCCATGAAAATATATTTTTTAATTAAAAAAATGCATGAACAGCGAGAAAATAGCAAATAGTGCTGATTAATCTCAGATCCAAGTTAACTACCTTACAAGTAGTGATGATGTGCTACTATAGGAATGAGAAAGCTGTCTAAAGTAACCTCCCTTTCTTCTAACATACTAAGCTCAAAGGAAATTAAATTATTAAAAGTGCTCTTAAAAAATGTTTCTTGAAATCCTGATAAATGTGTTCAATAAAAATTAAACTAGTAAGTTTATCTTAGTTTTTTAAGTTAATATTTTCACAACTAAGAGTGAGTTTTGTCTGTTTTTGAAAAAAGTGAGGGGTTTTAAAGAACAAAGTCAGCTATTTTGTTTTGATAGCTAAAAGTTTAAAAATGGTTGGGCTTTTCAGTCTATTTTTTTAATAGTTCAATGTTCCCCTTCCAAAAATGCCAACAAAAAGAGTGAAGGATTTAAAAACAAAGTAAATTATTTTGTTGGATGAAGATGACTAAAAGTTTATGGAATTATTGGGATTTTAGACTATTTTGAAAAAAATATCGGTTTTTAATGCTCCCCTTTTCTCAACTGCTGAATATTCTCTTATGACACTCCATGGTTGTGATCGTGAACTATAAACATTTATAAACTCTAAGTGTAATTGGTTGAACTATTCGCTATATGTAACCATGCTGCCCTAGATTATTTCTTGTTGAATACATTTAATGTTGATACTTAGACCACTCTTATTTAGCGCGACACTTACAAGTTACATGTTATATGTTGCGCTCTGTCATCTGTATTTACTTACTATCCTGGCTGAATGTTTCAGGGGGCTCAATCTATCTTCTAGAACTATCACTCTTCTATTCTACACTTCAAAGTCAATTCTGGCAGTCTAAAAAAAAATGTGAAAAAGTAAATACTGAAAGAAAAAAAATAACCCAACAATCAAACTCAAACATATACTTGTTTAAAATGAAAGTAGAGTTAAATTAGAAAGTTTCTGTTAAATAAAAACAAAAATCAAAACACCCATATTATATTCATATTTTAAAAATGTTATGAGAAATGATGATTTAATCAAAGGTTAAAAAATATTCTCTCTTGTGAAATTAATTTATTAATGTAACTGTAAACCCTATCTCAAAAGTTAATCTTTTGATAAAACTATAAAGTGAAAGTAATGACAGTAAATACAGATCATCAACGTTGTCTTAAACTAGTTTCAGAATTTTATATTTAAGAAAATAAAAGCAATCGGTTTAGTATATAAAACATTTCAAGAGTTTTTAATAATAAAGAATAGTTTAAGCCTTTGATAATTAATTATTTGAAGTTGAACTCTTAATTGGTTAAAAGATGTGAGTAATTTGTGCAGAGATTTATTCTTATACTACTGAATTAAAAGCTAAATATTGCAAAAGTTTAATTAGAAACTACTAAAATCTAAAACAGAATTATAAAAAATAAGATTAGACATATATTTCTAAAAACAAAAGTAATTACAGTAGCCTACGTATATTTACTAAAACTGTAGGCCCCTACTGAATTTCAAACTACATGTAGTATGAAACATTCCACTCAGCCCATCGAAGATGCGCACTTTTGTTTACAGTGAGAAAATAACAGAAAGTGTGCTCTAAGAACAAAAGCATACAAATTATAGGTACATTAAAAATAAAATAAAAACGTGTAATTACCCTAAGTTTGTATGTCAGCGTCTGGTGTACGCGATACACACCTTGTATATTATATGCATAACCTCCCCCTTTTTACTCTCACTTCGGGAGGTTCCTCCTACAAGACGTACACATTTGTCCGACCTTCGTGCAAATGCAAATATGTTTACACGATCCGCAAAGTGTATTTTATAAAATCTATGATTAGGCATGCAACATTTGCACTTTTAAATTTTTATGAAATAAGAATATGTTCTCCAACTCACGTTACATGGTGACGAAGTAGTGACATAAGAAAACATCCCGATTATCTTTGAAACCTCATCCACTTACCGGCATTTACAGATTTAGTCATCATGTCATTAAGTTCTTGTGTAACTCGAAATATATTTCTGTTCATCCGACATTCCGGCACACTACAAAGATCCGGATGGGTGAGACTGTGCTCATCTTCGTCTTCCAATAAGCTTCAGACTAGTACCCAGAGCGAAAATCGTCTTGCAATCAAGAAGAAACCTCTTACTAACGAGCCTTTCATTAAAAATCTTTTCTTAGGCATATTCGATAAGGTAATAAACAAAAAATAATGTACTATTTTAAAAGTTTATTGTATGTATTAGATAATTTTCTATAACAAAAATCTTTTATTATAATCACAAGAGTAAATATAACAAGATAAAACAACAGTCTTTGTATTGTTATTTTTAATTTGTATTATACTTTATAGCTAGATAATAATTAGGCCTATTAGTATTATTACTAATGCAAAAATCGAGTACTAGAGGAATAGAATATATTATATTTTTATATTAGTACCTATAATAAAAATTGTAACCATTTAAATAATGTTTCCAAAACTATTTTTCGGTATTGTGATAAAAAATATAAACATTTAAAAATTATAACGAAAACTCGGAAAAGGAAGGGAGAGTGTTGGTGGTAATGAAGTATATTTAATATTTGTAATTATTTAAAATACTAGATAACTAATAAACACAAATACATAATTAATTAAAATAAAGTGTGTTTTGCTCTAGCTGCTTATTCATTTTGAATAATTAGCTATTGATTTTTTTTATTTTTTTTTTTTTTTGGGGGGATAGTATTTTATTTTTAATAATATTAATAATTAATCTTCAGATTTGTTTGAATAATGTCAGACCAATGTTACAAAATGGCTATTTTGTTTTCTTGTTTAAAAAGAAATACTGAAACTTTTTAGATTTTGCATTGGAAATAAGTGCTGGATTTATACTGAAAACTCAATATTGATGAGAATGATAATTTTAATAGTATATTTTTATATTTATAGTATATTTTAAAAAACTTTTACTCTTTGTATATATGTATGTTCCTCACTTTAAGATGATGATACTATGATGTAAATAAAGGTCATGATGGGAATTTGAATTGTTTTTTTTCAGGAGGCACTAGTGTATCCAGAAATCACTAAAAAGGAAGAATATGATGAGCTAAACCAAATGATTGCACCGCTAGAAAAATTTTTTGCAGAGTCTGGTAAGTAAATGGTTTTTTTCTTCTGATGAAATGTTTTCTGAAAATGGAGAAATGGTATTGCCATGATCAAGTAGAAATTGTATCAATGTTGGTATATTTAAAATGTTCATATCATGTAGTATGCAGTATTTAGCATTCTCATACCATGCAATGTTGGTGTATTTAATGTGTTCATACCATGTGATGTAGTGTTTATGTATTTAGCTTACTCATATCAATTATCATGCAGTGTTGGTGTATTTAATGTGTTCATACCATGTAGTGTTGATATTTAACATTCTTATACCATGTAGTGTTGGTATATTTAATGTGTTCATACCATGCAGTATTGGTATATTTAACATAGTGTCAGTTTACTTAATATGTTCATACTGTGCTGTGCCTGTATACTTAGCATTTTCAGTGTTGGTACACTTAAGATGTTCATACTGTGTAGTGTTAGTCTCCATTTAATAACATGTTCTGAGTCATACCATGTAATGTCAGCATACTCAAAATGATCATACTGAGTATTGCCAGTGTACTTAACTGTGCATAATCATTATGCTTAACATGTTTAAAATATGTAATATCCATCTATTTAATATATTCTTGCTCTTTAGATTTATCATTCATGCTAATCAATACATATCCAGATTCTTAACATATTCTGAGATATTTTCATTGTTCACATTATTAAGACACATTATTCATTCATGTAATTATATGTTAAACAGTCCATTTGAAAACTCAGATGATCATTTATTACAAATCAGTAGAAATGATTAAATATAATTCTGTTCAATAATTTATTTTCTTATATTTAGTTAAATAAGAGATTTATTTAATGAACATTTAATTTATTTATTAACTATGCATTTATATTTTGGGTATTAAATTCATGATTTTATTTTAAATAATACATTAAACTAGTTTAACTTTAAGAAATTATTAGTAAAAATGCTTGTAACTTTGTGTGTATTTAATCCCTTCAATTTCATGGTAGGCCATCAAATGTAAAAGGGAGATAATTCAGCCAACTTTCTTGACTATTATTTTCTAAATTTATTTCCCTTTATTATTCCAGTGTGATCTTAGAGTTGGTTGGGCAATAGAGAATAGTTGGAAATATGCTTGAGGATACTTCTTACTTTAAAACAAGTGACGATATCTGGAATCAATCCTGATCAGCTAAATCCTGATCTAAATCAAGTACTTTCTTCCTTGAGTTAATATTGCATAATTGCCTAACTGACCATTAAAACTTGTTTATATTTCTGAAAGAAAAAAAATTATATTGTGAAACTTTCATTCAGTAATTCTGATCATTCTTTGTTGGTGTATGTCACAGGGCAAATCTTATTTAGATATTATAAATATATAGATGTATATACAAATTATACATCCTACATAGAAAAGTAAACTTAGAATGTTAGGACATGCTGAATTACAGATATCATTTATTAATTTATAATTATAGTATTGTGATAAGTACTATGCATAGATTATAATTAATGTCTTTTTGTTTAAACTTACAATTTTTAACTTATTTTAATATTTGTAACTTATTAAGTTTAACAGTTACAAATTTTATCTAATAAAATAAAATTAATATCTTTGCAGATTTGAATACGACTTTTATTTTTATTTATAATAATTATAGTAAGTCTTTTGGTGGATACATATTGCATACCCTACCTACAGTGAGCAGGGTTAATAGACTTATACTTCAGACTAATTAATCTCTAGAAAGTCCGTTATGGGCGGGGTTATTGAGATTAATTTGTCTGGAGTATTAGTGCAAGAAATTCGGTTAAACTAATGCCTCAAACTATATTAAATCAAATTCATCTGCTACACTGAATGTTACTGGTTCACTATACATTTGCAAATATGATTTTGACCTTCACCCTTTTCATTACTTTGGCAGGAGATCCCACTTGAAATATGTGCTAATTGTCCATTTTAAAAGTAAACAAAGATTATTCCCACCCACCAAACAGCATATCAGACTGTCCTTTATTAATTGTAAAGGGTGAGTGTTAAAATTTGAGTCATGGAAACAGTTTAAATTTTGCTTTGTGTTTTTAGTTGATTCCAGAGCTATTGACCTTGAAGCCAAGATTCCAGAGGAAACAATGCAGGCATTGAAGGATTTAGGATTGTTTGGTCAACAAATTCCTCAGGAATATGGTTTGTTAACTTAACAATGCATTTGTGCACGCACACACACACACACACACACACACACGCCACGTTAATATTCCCATTAGAGAAAATTGTTGCTTGTCATTTCATATTATAGTGCAAGAAATTAACTTAAGCAAAATGCTAGTAAATAATTTTTACTAAAATTCCACTGTTTAAGCCTTTTGGAATACTGACTTGCAATTCAGCTGATTT
This sequence comes from Sinotaia quadrata, assembly GCA_028829895.1. Lineage (NCBI taxonomy): Eukaryota > Metazoa > Mollusca > Gastropoda > Architaenioglossa > Viviparidae > Sinotaia > Sinotaia quadrata. The sequence continues at coordinate 5,122,903 of CM054178.1, forward strand.
AATTTGAATTGAAAGTTGTTTCTGATTGAAATTTTAATGACCAGAATGATTTTTCCATCAAGCTATTCTAATACCGAGTCTGTCTTACCTCAGATATCTTTGAGCATACTAGTGGTAGTCTTGGCAACCCTGCCTCTTCTATAAGAAACTAAAATAAGAGATATGAGAATCATGCAGTTGGTGGATTTCCAACAATTTCAGGGTCTCCAGAATTAATTCTGAGACTGTTCTTATCCCTGAAGTTTTAAAAACTGTTAGGTTTTTGTTTTCGTCCATTTCTTCAGTTGATACCAGCAGATTTGACCTGCCAACAATTATCTGTCATATTATTTATTAGTCTTGAATGAGATTTTAGCATTTAGCTTGATTTTAACAAGACGTTATTTAGGAATACTACAATGTGTGGTTATCTCAAGTCTTACTCTTAGCAATAGCATTTTATTGTAATATATTATACAACCCAGACTAGAGGATTTTTTTCTAGGATGCATAGGATATGCAATATCCACGGTTTCCTTTTGAAAAAAAATTATTTGACCTACTTTCTTCATTTTATTCTCCTCATATAACATTCACATTATCCTCATCTTTTTGTCTTGACAGTATGTATTGATCAAAACTACTATACCCACATTTAATTCTGCTTTTTGTGAGATTTTTGTGTGTGTACACTTGTAGTCAGCAGTCCATGTTGCCAGCCAACATACTTTTCATTTCTCCCATTGTCTGCTATTCTATCCTATATTTTATCAAGGCTTCCATCTCTTTCGCTACTGTTTCAGTCCATTTTGCCAACCAACATACTTTTGATTTCTCCCATTGTCTGCTGTTCTATCCTATATATAGTTGAGGCTTTGATCTCTTTTACTACTGTTTCAGTTCATTTGTCCTTGTGATCTATAAATTCTTTTTAGATATGAGAGGTATTTTTTTCCTTTATTGTAAATGACACATTTATTAGTTGGTGTCGCTTCTAATTATTTTTGCATTATATATAAAAAAAAAAATAGAAGGGTTTATACTTTATGTTGTGAGTTTTAATATGATTTGTATGTGGTTGAAAGTATAATTTGACTCTCATTAAATTTTGTGCAAATGAAAAGACATGAGTTATTAAGATTGAGAACATAATTTGACTCTCATTAATCAGTGTACATAAGGATATGCAAATGAAAAGGATATAAATTTGTAAAACAGCATAATTTTGACTCACATTAATTTTGTGCATTAAAGGGTGTGTAGATGAAAAGGGTATGATTCTTTTTATTGTTTAGTGCTTTGTTTTGGTAAAGAGTGGCACTTGTAACTGTTATTTTCCATTTCTAATTGTGACTGAACCCTTATCAATCTGTCAGATAGTGGTGCCAATGGGTGCCCGTTGTCGTGCTAATACCCAGGTAGTAAAATTGAGAACAGATACCCATGGTAATGCAGCTGTTATGTCTATACACAATTTAGCACACTCCCCCTCCGATCACACTTGCATCCCGCCTGCTAAATTGTGCCGGCCATAGGTTGGCTTATGCGCTGAACAGCCACAGTACCTAGATCTAATTATTTACGACATAGATCACCAATCACCATAGCTCGCACCTTTCTTTTCGCTTGTGGTTGCTGTGCTCATTAACAAGTGTAGCATGTTATTGATCTTAATAAGACTTCAATAAACAAATTTGTCAATAAATTAAATAATAACGTAATATTTTTAATATGTGGAAGTCATCCTCTATGTGGATTCATGCCAAACAATTGGATAGTGACACAGTGAAATGCAATCTGTGTGATGAAATTCTATTGGCAAAGGGCGATTGAACTTGATGCCCTATTTTTAAATACGTTATTGTTGTTGACATTTTGTTTAGTTTTAGTTTACTTTAGATTATGTAATGATTATTAATATTAAAAATAAAAGTTTGCATTGTACATATAAATTCATAACTAATATAGTAAGTCACTAGATCAGTAGATGCATACCTTTGGCTACGGTGTGAAATAGAGCATTTATATAATGATTGATAATATTAAAAATTAAAGTTTGCATTGTACATATAAAGATCATAACTAATAGTAAGTCACTAGATGCATACCTTTGGCTACTGTATCATATGAAATAGAGTGCATGCTTAATGGTTAAGTAGCTTTGTGTAGAAATCACGAGTTGTGATGGAGATTATGCTAATTTTCGATCGGGTACCTGCCTTTGAGTTTGAGTAAGGTCATGACCTTATGACCTTATGACCTTTGCTCTGTAGCGATGAGCAGTTGCAATAGTGTCTTGTACTTGAATATCAACAAAATGTTTGACAATTTTGTATGGTGTGTTTTATAGTTATCAGATTACTCATTTTTAGTTTTTTAAAAATTTTCTCTCATTCTGTAGGTGGTCTTGGGTTAAATGCCACAAAGTTTTCTCGAATTGCTGAAATTACTGCCATGGATAGTGCTATCGCTGTCACACTTGCTGCTCACCAGTCAATTGGTCTGAAGGTAGACAGTGCATTAATACAATAATGAATTTAGAAAATAATTATTTTAAGTGGTATAAGCAAAGTTTTCTTAGATTGCTGAAATTAATGCCATGGATGGTGCCAGCATTGACACATGCTACATACCAGTCCATTGGTTTGAAAAGGTATGCATTTATTTAAGATCTAGATTAATTTGTTGACGATTATAGAAAATTGTTTAAAATGGCATTTACAAAGATTTTTGCTTGAAATGGTTGTGGTACTAGGAAACAGGAATTCTACTAGGGCTATGTTCTACTAGGGTTATGTAACTGTCAGTATAGAATTATAAATAATCAGTAAAACAATGATTTATTTATCCATATGTAATTACACACATACACACATGCGCGCGCGCGCGCACACACACACACACACATTTATTGTACAGTGACAGGATTTAGAAATACATGAATATTTTGCTTTCTGCTTAGAAATTAGACCATGAACTTCATCTCTTGGTCTGTAATGTAATAGTTAATAAATTCATAATCAAAGAGAAATAAAATTAATCTGCTATGACCACTTACTAAGTAAAATGAGAGACAAAGGGTAAAAGTGCTGTAATAGAAATAAGAAATGCTTTATAACAAAGAGCCATATTCAGTAAATAGATGGTTTTGTCAATCACATTGCTCATTGTAATACAGGATAATAAATTCTGTTTGTGGTTTTGAAAGAGTATGTTCATTTTAAGGTAATTATTACTCTGAAATGATTCCTCCTGGAATGACAGTCATTAAACAAAATAGATTGTGCTAGTACTGACAGTCTATTGATCTACTATGGAACTGGTGGGACATAACAGAATAATGCACTGTACACAAAGAATGAAAGATAGATAGACAGACATATAGATAATGATTCCTTCTTGCTGTGACATTGAAGAACATATTATTTTAAACTAGAGCACAGTACTGTAATGAGTGGTAATTTGCATCAGTACTGTATGGAAAGCAAGCTAGTATGTGTGGGTGTGGCCAGTATATTAATTGAAAGATAAACAGTTTTTTTGCATTCAGTGGATGATTATTTTCTTTCATAGAGAGATGTATTGCATTGTATACTTTACAACAGTGCAAAATTAAGTATTAGAATTTAGATATATAATACTAGATATATGTGATATTATTGGAGCGCACATCGTACACCAATAGTTCAATTGTAAGAAAAAACATACAACATGACTGTTCAGTGGTTGGTGACCATTTTCTACTTAAAAAGAAAATAATTATTTGCTAGGATTTAATATTTATTTTATTGTGCAATAATTAAAGGGTGGTAAAAGAAAATATTTGAAAATACTACCGTATGATCGATTATTTTATTTTGAAATTGCAGGGGATTCTTATTGCTGGTAATGAAACACAAAAGAAGAAATACTTGCCTAAGCTTGCGACAGGAGAAATGGTGGCAGCTTTTTGTTTGACTGAGCCTAGTAGGTATGGTCAGGGTGGTTGTTTCTTAGCATCACCTTTATTTGTTTAAAGTATAGTTGGTATGGTTAGTTTTTTTGTTTCTTAGCATCTCTTTTCTTTGTTGCTGTCTAGTTGGTATGGTTAGGTTTACTGTTTCTTAGCATCACCTTTCTTTGTTGCTGTCTAGTTGGTATGGTTAGGTTTACTGTTTCTTAGCATCACCTTTCTTTGTTGCTCTCTAGTTGGTATGGTTAGGTTTACTGTTTCTTAGCATCACCTTTCTTTGTTGCTGTCTAGTTGGTATGGTTAGGTTTACTGTTTCTTAGCATCACCTTTCTTTGTTGCTGTCTAGTTTAGTAGATGTGTCAAGATTGTCTATAGAACCCAACATTTGTTAAAGTTTAGTAGATGTGTCAAGATTGTCTATAGAACCTAACATTCTTTTGTTAAATCTAGTAGGTATAGTCAAGACTGTCCATACTGTATTTACCTGTTGTTTACTTGTTTACCTGTTTCAGTGGCAGTGATGCAGCATCAATTCAGAGTCGTGCCACGCTCTCTCCTGATGGCAAACATTTTCTTCTGACAGGAAACAAGCTTTGGATTTCAAATGGTGGCATTGCTGATCTATTCACAGTGTTTGCAAGAACTGAAGTTGATGTCGATGTAAGTTTTGAGAGATTTTGGTTTTTTGCACAATTGCTCATGCACAGGTAACTAGGGTCTGAACACAGATGTTCTTGGGTTCTTTTTCTTTCTATGGGAGAGAAATCTCATAAGAAAGAACAGTGTTTAGACATTGATTGAAGATGTAAATTAAGGATAGTGATTTTTAAAAAATTACAATACCTCTTCTTAACTCTGTATTTAAAAAGATGACAATATTACCACTACTAGCCTCTTTATTTAAAACATGGTAACATTACTACTTCACTTTTGACAAGTAAAGAGTAGCATCATGTTTCTTTGTAATAGTAATGGCCATCATTTATTCATAATTTTTACCTTATAATTATTAAAACATATGAATACTTTTTCTGATATATTTTGGTTAATTAATGACTAGTACCTTTACAGTAAAGACTAAATACAATTGTTTATGCTATATGATTGAATTAAACTTAGCCAGAGGCAAATTCTTATTTTTACATTTACCCAGGTGTCAAAGACTAGCAAAGTTTGAAAGAAATATTTAATTGTTTATCTCGTATTGCCCAGATCACATAACAAAACAAGTTTTGTAAGAACTGTTTCGCTATAGTTTTTAAAATGATAGTATCTATAATACTCAGCTGTTTACCACATTCTGCCCAGATCTCATAGTCCAGTAAGTTTTATAAGAAATATTTAACTATAATTTTAAACAATGATAATATATTTTTCTGATCAGTAGATCAGACTGACTGCAAAAATCAGCCATTTTAGAAGAAGAAAAAATTGCCCTGACTAATCAGACTTGAGACTGTCTATAGCCATAACCTATAAGTAACTCTGACCTTTACCTTATGTTGTCTCCCCTTTCCAAGGTGTTTCACATAATGTCCCTCAACTTTTTGTTTTTGCAGTGTAAATAACTTCTGAAAATTTTTTTAGGGTAAATATGGCAATCTTATCAGCATAGATATTAGGTAAACAGTCAGGACTAATTGTTTTATTTAAAATTTTGCATATTTGTTTTATGCATATCTAAATCTTATAAAAGTATCTTTTTTTTTCCTCTTGTAGGGAGTAAAAAAAGACAAAATATCAGCATTTATTGTTGAACGAGCATTTGGTGGTGTTACCAGTGGACAACCAGAAGACAAGCTTGGCATTCGGGGCTCCAACAGTCAGTTATAAAACTAAAAATTTTTAACTTTAGTGAGGATTTTAAGTTGTCAGGTTGTATTTTATATAAGTGGGCTATTTAGTATTATCTTTCACTTATGAAAATATAAGAATGTTCTAATGTTGTGTGATTATACTTATTTCAATACATTTATTTATGATTAAAAAATTGCCCCTGCATTTTTATAATGAGTATGATATTCCTTTGACATTTCCACTATTTCAGCTTGTGAGGTCCACTTTGACAACACACCTGTTCCTGTAGAAAATGTTCTTGGAGAAGTTGGCACTGGTTTTAAGGTATGTTCCTTCTTACAATTACTGATAAAGTATTGCTCTGTCCATATACTATGAAAAATGCTTTACAGTTTTCAAATTGCTTATCTTTTTTTCTGTCTGTAGAAATAAACTCATACCATGTTTTATAAAACTGTTGGTTTCCAAGAGGTTTTATTTAGAACTTTGTTTTTGAAGATGTAGTCTTTGACATGTACCAGGAAAAAAAAATATCAAGCAAAGGACTTAAACAGCATTTACAGTCAGACATGTTATGATTTAATTGGAACTGCAGAAATGAAGGAAAAACCATCAGATAAAAGCAGATCTTGAGAGATTTTGTATGCTAATGGAATTGTCCCAGAAATGCCAACATATGCAACAAAAAACCGATAACCTGGCCCAAGAAGCATCCAGGACTGGACTGCAGATCAACCCAGAGAAGACTGAAATCATGACCCTGTTAAAAAAAGCAGCATAAGCCAATCACCCTTGGAAACAGTGAGCTGAAAGAAGTCACCTCTTTCACCTGTGTCGTGGGCGGTCACTGTCAATGATGGCAGTAACCAATGCTAACTATTGCTGGCCTCTCCTTCTCAGTCAAAGGTCGGTGGTGGTGTCAGATCAGCTGTCACGACTTGCTAGATCACACCGAGTGACTAAGGTGTAATATAATCACTCTCGCACTCAGACACCACAAATGTTCTTGTGGGGGGAATGGGCACCTTTATTCTGAGATGTGGGGTAAAATGTGAAAGTCAGCATGTATGTGTGAGTAGCAGTGGGAATGTGATGTGAGGAACGAACAAATAAACAACCGTACCAACACACTTTCGCAACAGAGAGAGGAAAGCCCAACTCTTGATGAAGAGTAAACAAAGAAAAAATTTATTCTAATAAAGGGGAGGGTAACTCTCTTGTATGGTATTAGTCATTTATTCAGAAAACATCCACTCATCAACATTTGTGGGACAGGGGGGGGACCAGAGCAATGAATGATGATGAATAAAATAAATTTAAAATGACAAAATCAGCAATGAAAAACACAGCGGTGATGACCGCAATATTATCTCAGTCTATACAACAGCGGTGCTAACCGCAAAAACCTTTCAAATGCTAATGACAATTAGCCTTACACAATAATGGGTGAAGACCAAATACAAATAGTGCCTAAATTCACAAAAAGCGGTGAGAACTGTAACACTTTATCATCTAACAAATAAAAATTAATACTACAAAATTATCTCAATTTAGAATTAAATGTTTATAGAAAATGTCCTGGAAATGTCTATAAAATATTTAGGGTGAAAACCCAATCATCACTCTAACCAAAATGTTTATAAGAAAATATTCCAATAATATCTGAACCAAAGATTGCCTTTTTCCCCTCACTCTGGACTGATGGACGTAGGACTGTTGAAAGAATGGAAAGAAAATACTCACACTACATTAAAACAGGCTGGTGAGCCTGGATGTAAGTCCAGCTCGACAACAGCTAAATGGTGGAGATTAAGCTGGAAAGCTGAAATCACATATTGACGGCATTCAGAGCAGGCTGCAAATGCTCTGTGCTTAAATTATTTTCCTTGGATGGTTTTCTTTTTTTTTCATTGAGTGCTATCCACTCCTGCACATGATTTAAATACCAGGTTCTGATGATAACTACAGTAAAACTTGTTTGAAATTGTTTAGCACTCGCGTTTCTGATATTTTAATGATTTCATTTTTTTTTAAATGGTTTGTTTTGTTTATTTTAGCTCGCTGTAAATATTTTAAATAGTGGCCGATTTACAATGGTTTGTTTTGTTTATTTTAGCTCGCTGTAAATATTTTAAATAGTGGCCGATTTACAATGGGAAGTGCTGGTGCTGGCATCCTGAAGAAGCTTATAGGTGAGTATGCTCTTGTCTTCCTATGATATATATGCACAGACTAAAAACTTCTTGGTATGTATACTTTTGTTTCATTCTTTTTAAATAGGCATTGATTTGAAACTTTGGTGTATATTCTTTTGTTTTGTTCTTTTAAAAATTACTTTGAAAATCTTTGAATGGTTGCATCCAGCCTTAATGAATTTTGGTTTCCTTCTTTTTAATTAAGCACTGAATACCAACATGAACTCTTGTATAACAGCCTTGATGAACTTATATAATGAATTTATAATTTCAGTACCTTTAGTGGAACGGAAATAATTTTGAGTTAATATTGGAATAGTTGTCTGTTTTTGCTGTGTTACTAATTTGATAAAGAAAACGGGGGGAGGGAGGGGGGCTGAAGAAGAGAGAAAGAGAATGGTTTAATATTTGTCCAATTTTTATTATTGTCTCTTAGGAGTTACTGTAGAGCATGCAGCAACACGTACTCAGTTTGGGAAACGCCTGACAGAATTTGGATTGATCCAGGTGAGGTTGATTGATGAGGGTTCTTTACTGTTTTAGTTTATGTGCTTAGGCTCATAGCTTGATAAATAACTGATGACTCTTTACAATGTATTAGTAGTAAATATGCTTGTGTTCATAGCTTGATAAATAATCTGTATGTCTGTTTATGGTGTATTAATAGTAAATATGCTTGTGTTCATATCTTGACGACTAACTGATCTGTCTGTATGTGTATTAGTGGTATATGTACGCATTCATCTGCTGATGACTAACTCCATGTTTGTATGTGAGTTAGTTGTATATATACATGTTCATCAAACTGGTAACAAGTGACTTATCTGTATGTGTATTAGTAGTATCTGTACATGTTCATCAAACTGGTAACAACTGACTTATCTGTATGTGTGTTGGTAGTATCTGTACATGTTCATCAAACTGGTAACAACTGACTTATCTGTATGTGTGTTAGTATCTGTACATGTTCATCAAACTGGTAACAACTGACTTATCTGTATGTGTGTTAGTAGTATCTGCACATGTTCATCAAACTGGTAACAACTTACTTATCTGTATGTGTGTTAGTAGTATTTGTACATGTTCATCATACTGGTAACAACTGACTTATCTGTATGTGTATTAGTAGTATTTGTACATGTTCATCATACTGGTAACAACTGACTTATCTGTATGTGTGTTAGTAGTATTTGTACATGTTCATCATACTGGTAACAACTGACTTATCTGTATGTGTATTAGTAGTATTTGTACATGTTCATCATACTGGTAACAACTGACTTATCTGTATGTGTGTTAGTAGTATTTGTACATGTTCATCATACTGGTAACAACTGACTTATTTATATGTGTGTTAATAGTATCTGTACATGTTCATCAAACTGGTGACTGATTTATCTGTAAATGTGTTAGATTCACCTGTGCTTGCTAAACTTTATAAATATAACATTAAGCAGCATAAATTGAATTCAACCCCTTTCTTTTTAACACTGGTTTTGTCAGTCCATTGCCATGGAAGTACATCATTTATGAAAGAAAGAAGATAGATAAATGGATGGATGTGTAGGTAGGCAGGCAGGCAGACAGATTGATTGATTAACAGATAGATACATAACTTATTTCTTTTCACAGACACAACAGTTGATATAAGATATTTATGTCATCAGTGCAGCAGTTAGATACCAGTGTTTGCTACTTGCATAACAGCCTGAAATTGTCTTTGATTGAATGATGTACAATTTTCCTAAATAATTTTTTACACTTTTGTATCTGCAATGAGAAGTGTTTCTTCTTTGCCCCAGGAGAAATTCTCTCGCATTGCTGTGACAACTTATGCTATGGAAAGTATGACCTACCTAACAGCTGGAAATATGGACATGTATGAAAATCCAGATTGCGCTGTAGAAGCAGCCATTGTTAAGGTAAATTTAAATTTAGTTTTATATTATTCATTTATATGATCATAGATCTGCATATTTATAGAGAATTTTAAAGAATTATATCAATTCTTCTAGCAACAAAAATAAAAAGCATGAGATGATTTTTTTCATGCTATTTGGGTTGTATGCATACCCAAAGTATAAATAAAACAAGTAATTCAGATGACTTTTTCCTGCTATTTGGGTTGTATGCATACCCAAAGTAGAAATAAAAGATGTTGTAGTACTAGTTTCATGCATATCTGAAGTATAAATGAAAAGTATAACGCTAGTTACACATATATCCAAAGTAAATATTAAAAAAGTTTGAACACTAGTTTCATGCATTTGTGAAATAGAAATAAGAAGTTTTAGCATTAGTTCCATGCACACCCGTGTAGAAATGAGAGCAGTATACACTAGTTCCATGCATACCCATGTAGAAATGAGAGCAGTATAACACTAGTTCCATGCATACCCATGTAGAAATGAGAGCAGTATAACACTAGTTCCATGCATACCCGTGTAGAAATAAGAGCAGTATAACATTAGTTCCATGCATACCTGAAATAGAAATATAGAAGTTTTAACTCTAGTTTCATGCACACCCAAAGTAAAAATGAGAGAAGTATAACACTAGTTTCATGCATATCTGAAGTAGAAATTAAAGAAACATAACATTAATTTCATGTGTCCCTGAAAGAAGAAATAAAGAAATATAACACTCGTTACATGCATACCTGAAGTAGAAGTAAAAAAAGTATAACACTAGTTTCACGTATCCCTGAAATAAAGAACTAGTTACATGCACATCCGGAGTATAAATGAAAGAAGCATAAAACTAGTTGCATGCACACCTGAAATAAAATTTGAAATGTGGAAAGAAGCCAGTGACCTTGATGAAATTTCCGTAAATGTTTTCATGGTCAACTGATTATACTCTGTTCTGAACAATAAAACATGCTGCTGAGGGAACCTACTTTACAGATAACGGGGAGTTAAATCTTTTAGAAGTGTTACTATTTTTTTCCTATTTTGGGCTTGCATGGACTCAAATTCATAGAGGGCTTAAATGTCCGAGACAACTTTGGTATCCTTATATTGTAGACTTCTGGTTGTTAAGCGAAAGACAACCCCTTTTGCCCCCTCAGAGCTTTTCATATCCATGCTCCATCTTTGTAGTAGTTACAGTTCTGGTCATATTTTTTTCCTTCACATTGTTGTTGTAGCTGTTTATGGAAATTTAGCACCTATAGTTATCTAAACATAAATTTTTTTGTCTTCTTAGGTAAAACTAGGAGACTATCAACATTTCTAGATAGATTTTAAATAGAAAATTATCCATTTCTGTGCCATTTATATTTGATAAATGTACATGGTATGTGTAGCATTTATTTCAAACTTTTGCAGAGTATTTTGTTTTTAAATTTTATAATTGAAAATAACAAACGATGTTCAGGTGTTTAGTTCAGAGGGCTGTTGGATGTGCATCAGTGAGTGCCTGCAAATATTTGGTGGCCTTGGCTACATGAAATCTTACCCTTTGGAGAGATGTCTTCGGGATGCCAGAATTTTGCACATTTTTGAGGTTTGCTAAGATTTGTTATTTTCTGTCAGTTAAATTCTTTTCCTTGGATAGTTACATACTAATAGCTGATAGTACATTGTTAAGCATTCAGTTTTAATATGCTATATTATTGGTCACTACAATCCTTGCATTCTGTGGTAGTTTGCCTTTTAACAGGATTGTCCTATGTTGTTGAAACATTCTGTTCTTACATAAATGTACTCATTTTCAATGTAACTTTTCTTCACAGGTGGAATGATGTGTACTTTTTGTTTTAATAACTAATAGTTTGAATCTTACATACGATATACAGACTTTGACATTTAAATTTCATGGTTTCATTTTTATTTAACCCTATTACATTCTCCCCACAATAACTTAAAAAAAATATGGATATAAGAACACCACTTATGTTCTTATAATGATTAATAGCTCAATTAATCATTTCATAATATTTTTAATTTAAAATATGGAGTTCATGCAGAGAATTTTTGGACACAAAACTTATGGTCTTACACACAAAACTTACGAAATATATTGTAATTACATTCTCTGTGCTTTTATGATTTTTTTATGTTTAAATCCTTAGGGCACCAACGAAATATTGCGGCTTTTTATCGCCCTTCAAGGAGTGCAACATGCAGGAAAGCAACTGAAAGAATTAGTTAAGTAAGGAAAATTTATCTTCTTCATTATGTGAGACTATGCACTAAGAAACTGAAAGATTACTTCATTAAGAAAGTTCACTGTTTTCATTACATGGAGACAAAGGCACTTAAGCACCAGAAAAAAATTAGTTCATTAAGAAAGTTCACTGTTTTCATTACATGGAGACAAAGGCACTTAAGCACCAGAAAAAAATTAGTTCATTAAGAAAGTTCACTGTTTTCATTACATGGAGACAAAGGCACTTAAGCACCAGAAAAAAATTAGTTCATTAAGAAAGTTCAGCCTTGTGGACACCAGGCACTTAGCAACTAAAGAATTAATTCAGTAAGAAAGTTTATCTTTTTGATTGTGTGGAGACTAGGCACTAAGACCCTCATAACCTTAATTCAGCAAGAAAGTTAAGCTTTTTCAAAGTGCTATAGCTAAGTCAAAGGCTAATATGATCAGATCATTTTGAGAGAAAGAAATAATTGTGTTATAAAAAGGCTAACATGAACAGATCATTTGAGAGAAAGAAATAATTGGTTGAGAGATTTTAAGTTTAGTCAGAACTGGTGAAAATACAAAGCAGAAATAATTGATTGGCTCTTTCTTAATGAAAGATTTCCTTAAACATCCACTTAGTAAAGATCTAAAGGAAAGTATTGATTTGAAAGCAAAACTACTAAATATACTACTATATGTAGATTTTCATGACAGATATTAGTCAGTATGTTTCCAAAGTGAATTCGAAAGTCATGGTGGATTTGAGAGTCAGTATGTTTCCAAAGCGAATTCAAAAGTCATGGTGGATTTCAGAGTCAGTTTATTGCATGATAGTGCCCATTAGAATTATTATGATGATTGAATGATTTTCCAGCAGCATTGTAAACCAGGTCTTAATTTTTTTATTTTTAAATTTTCATGCATTTAGTTTTGTTTTTTACCTGATCATTTTGTTTGGATGTCAGTCGTTCTTAGGGCTATCAGTTGGATTGGGGTGTGTGTGTGTGTGTGTGCAGAGAGGGGCTATATCAAGAACCAAACCCTCTCTAGATCTATCTAGATCTATTTTGTGGCCTTAAAATTTCTAACTCTGGAAATAGAAGAAGAATAAGTAAAACAATTTTAAAATGCATCATAGCTAAAACCAAATATTAATTACAAAAATAAAAACATCAGATACTTTTCAAACTTGTGACATAATCCATCATTATTGCAGAGGTAAACAAAAAGGTGTTAGAAGCAATTTTTGGAGGGTTATAAACATAGTTGTTAATTTGCGGTTCACTTGCATTTATTTACATGTGTGCCTGTTAATAAGATTGGCATCTATATCAATATATACAGATAGATATATATGCTTACAGGAAGATGCGTGATCCACTAAACAACCCTGGACTTATGTTCTCTGTAATTTGGACAAAAATTAAACGGCAATTTAAAGGCGTCCCAATGGATCTTCGCCTTGGGGATGACCTTCACCCAACATTTAAGGTCAGTACTTACTTAATTCATTCTGGTAAATGATTTTGGTTATGCCAAACATTGAATACCTATCCATTTCGCTTGAGTTCAGAGTATTGCCAGTGGAGGTGGGTGAGGGATTATTCCAAATTCCAGCATCTTTTTATTTGTGTTTGAAATAAATAAATTTGTAAAAAGCAATACTAAAGTACTGATACTGCTTTCTGTATAAAAGAACAGTGTGATGGGAATACATCTTATGCAGGGGTTTGAATTGCAGTTGTGTTTTGTCAGCACTTAAAACAAAACATTCACAGAGTCAAAATTACAATGTTGATCAGTACTATGCCTGTATGATAAATAAAATTACAATGTTGATGATTACTATGCCTGTTTGATAAACAAAATTACAATGTTGATGAGTACTATGCCTGTATGATAAACAAAATTACAATGTTGATGATTACTATGCCTGTATGATAAACAAAGTTACAATGTTGATGATTACTATGCCTGTTTGATAAACAAAATTACAATGTTGATGATTACTATGCCTGTATGATAAACAAAATTACAATGTTGATGAGTACTATGCCTGTATGATAAACAAAATTACAATGTTGATGATTACTATGCCTGTATGATAAACAAAATTACAATGTTGATGAGTACTATGCCTGTATGATAAACAAAATTACAATGTTGATGATTACTATGCCTGTATGATAAACAAAGTTACAATGTTGATGAGTACTATGCCTGTTTGATAAACAAAATTACAATGTTGATGAGTACTATGCCTGTATGATAAACAAAATTACAATGTTGATGAGTACTATGCCTGTATGATAAACAGAATTACAATGTTGAATACTATACATATATGATAAACAAAATTACAGTGTTGAGTACTGTACCTGTAGGATAAACAAAAAGACATACTGTTTCTGAGTTAAGTCCAACACAGCCAATTTATCCTCATCATTGGAACAGATGGCTGTCTTCCAGTTGAGCATCATTTGAATTATTTCTGTAGTTGGCTTGCATTTAGGGGCCAGAGTGTATGGATAGTGCCTGTCTCTTTAAATAGTAGAATCACACTTATATTGTCCAGGTGTTGTGCCAGGACATTCTTGACAACTTGCAGAAACTGGGACCGATTTAGGGAACATCATAATCATGTCTGTCATGTCACAGTTCAGTCTAGGTAGGAGGCAAAATCCCTGCACTATTTTTTGTTTTTTGTTTTCTGCTGACCTTGCTTAATCAAAGTCATGTAAGTTCAGTGCAGCTAACTTGTGGCTCTGCTATATATAAGACAACTTTTACAGTGTGTTTGTTGAAATGGCTTGTTTCATGACCCTTTTCCTTTTGGTTTCTTTCAGTATAGATATGTAATATCTATAATATACTTCTCATAGTTCTTCTATCAAATGCTTTCTTTAATAGTTTATTGCATTTATAAACACAAAGATATTTGTGCGGCACTGTGTACTGTGTACTCTTGTTTCAAATGTTCTTCATCCAGGTGTGAAGAATCTGGAAACAGCATAATATACCAGCTGGATTGTCTCTCTCTAAATAATAGTCAGTTGTGTGTATACAGCAAACATTTGTAAAGTTTGATTATTATTTATTAGAGATATAGTGTAAACATTTGTAAAGTTTTATTATTTATTAGAGATATAGTGTAAACATTTGTAAAGTTTTATTATTTATTAGAGATATAGTGTAAACATTTGTAAAGTTTTAGTTGGATTCTTGTACACTTTGTATTTACTGAACTATTAAAAATGTTTTTAGTTCATTCACTGCTTTTGTTTTAAGTCATGAATAGAGTAAAAAAAATTGTTATGTTCATATATTTCAGTGTAATTATTTTACAGCATTATAAAGTGAAGGCATTAGACATGGCCCAAGTGAGCATCTTGTTTACAGAAAGAACACAATGTTGAGCACAGTAAAGACGTTGGATATGGCTGTGAATAATTATTTTACGGAAAGAAAAAATAAATTTTGAGCACAGTAAAAACATTGGATATGGCTGTGAATATCCTATTTTACGGAAAGATTACAATTTTGAACACAGTAAAGACATTGGATATGGCTGATGTAAATATCTTGTTTTTCAGAAAGAAAAAGAAAAATTTGAATATTTTGTTTTATAAAAGTAAATGAAACTTTAACACCTATAAATATTCTTTTTACATGACAAAATAATAGCACTTTTTAGATGTGGCTGATTTAAATGTTTTATTTTACAGAGGGAAGCTTTGTTACTAGAGAAGAATGTGAAAGTCTTCCACATACTAGTAGAAGAAACTCTTTCTCGTCATGGCAATGTGAGTAATTTTTTAATTTTTAAGCTAAATGTGTTATTCACTTCAACTTAAATGATTTATCTGGCTTTTTCTCTTTGTAATTTTGTACAAATGAAATAATTGTAAATATTTTGCAAAACCATGTCATCATATTAGTTCATTGAAAGAAGAAAGGTGTCCCCAGTACTTTGCCTTAAAACTGCTATTCCCTGAGCGGGTGAATAGACAATATCTTTAAAATCTTTATAAATGAAACTGTGTCTTTAGTATTAGATGGGGTCATTATGAAATGTTGATAGTGTGGTCGTCAAGTTTAGTGAAATATAAGTTTGTTTTGTCCTCTGCCAGATCTGGATCACTTATGGCATCTAATTGAAGTGGCAAGCAATCTCTTCCTGCTTTGCAGGTTATAAACGTCTTATTGTCTTGAGTCTTTGTCTTAGTATGCCCAACGGATAAACACAGATTGAAATGATTTGAATGCCCTTGGACCACTTTAATTATTAATAAGTTTATCATTTGTCATTACTCATTTCATTCTTTATCTGTCATTGTTATTAATTATTAATAAGTTTATCATTTGTCATTACTCGTTTCATTCTTTATCTGTCATTGTTATTAATTATTAATAAGTTTATCATTTGTCATTACTCGTTTCATTCTTTATCTGTCATTGTTATTATTTCTTCATTGTCCTGATGAAGAGCTATTTAGTTGAAATATCAACTCTTGTAACTGTTTTTATAAACTCTTTTAACTGTTTTTGTGAACTTTTGTAATTGTTTTTGTGAACTATTGTAACTGTTTTTGTGAACTTTTGTAACTGTTTTTGTATTATACACCTATAAAGCATTCTGAAACTCATACCGTATTGACTTCTTTTAATATTTGGCAGTTGTTTTATTTGTATTGTTATCACTGCAATTATACTTACTGACTGATCTCTTGATGATTACTTATTACTCATTTATAATCCATCATTCAGCAATCATTTTCTAGTTCCTCATTCATTCTTACAACTAATTCTTGACAACCATTCATTACTACCTATTGCTATAACCTGTCAGTCATTACTAATTCTTGACAACCATTCATTACTACCTATTGCTATAACCACTCAGTCATTACTAATTCTTGACAACCATTCATTACTACCTATTGCTATAACCAATCAGTCATTACTAATTCTTAGACAAGACTACACTTGTTGCTTGTGAATATTTATACAGAATGTATGAGAGTTTTATATATCATCTTACATCATACACACACACACACACACACAGTTTTGGGATTGGTGTTTTTTTCATTAATAAAGAAATATAATTTGTCAAAAAAATAAATCCAGTAGAATGTAGTTACTGATTTCTAAGATTAAGCAAATGTTTTCAAAAGATGACCTCAACTCATGACTTGAGAAAGAGAAGAGAAAGATTGTGGTAGTAGAAATATTACAACACATTTATGTACACATTAGACACCCATACGCTCAAATTCAAGTTCTTATTAGCTGTTTTTAATTAAAGAGTTTCATATTATTGCAATGCTGGCTCTTTTTGAAGGTATTTGCTTCATGTGCAGAAAATTATAGACCAGCAGATGGACTTGAAGCGACTGGCAGAAATGGTTATTGACATTTATGGCATGACAGCTGTAATGAGTCGAGCATCACGTTCCTATTGCATTGGTCTAAGAAATGCTGATCATGAGGTACAGTCACATTTTCTATACAATTGCTGTCTTGGCTTTGATACTTAGTATTTGACTTCCACTTGTACTTTAATTGTTAAAGTTTCAAGACCAAATCATGAATCCATTAATACATATATATTTATGAGAACTAATATTTCAGTAATGTGAGAAGTTAAGAAGCTGCATGTTTTGTAAGAATTGTTATTTTAGTGTTTTAAAAAAAGAAATATTGAAAAAAATTCTCTTTGCTTAAGATCACTGCACAGTGTCACATAGTGGCTTTAATGTTGCAGGGAGGAACCTGGTCAAAACTTATTTCTTTATTTTGATGAGTTATGGCATGATGTATAGCATGAGACACTAGTGCAGAGCACAGTTTACTTTGGTCACTTCTCATAATTTGTGTTTAAAGAGTGGCTATGACAGTCTCTGTGTCAGAATTGGTGTTAATGTGTACATTGTATTGTGGAGAACCTTCCACTACAGGCTTTTTCCCACCTTGTATATTACAATATCCATTGGCACTTTAGCTTACAAATTTGCTATATGTTATCAGTGCAACCAACTTTATTGATTTATGCTATTTTCATGATTAATCTTTTCACATGTATACACCAGATTTCCTTTTAATCTTTATTCACCTCTAGTTTGAGGTTGTTGCAGTTAATATTTATGGGCCCAAAATTGACCATTCAGTAATTTTGTTTTATTGCTTGATATAACTCAGTGTTTAAACCAGGTTGATATTTTTTTTAAATTTTACATGCCCAGTACTCCTTGTAGCAGTTGAAAATTTCCAGTCTCCCAGTTCAGTATAATATATATGTATATATATTTAACATACCGTGTTTCACTTGCTGCTTTCATTTGCATGTAATATTTTTTTTTTATAAACTGGTTTACAGGTGATGTTGGCAAAAACATTTTGCCATGAGGCCAATGAACGCATTCAAGCCAGAGTTCAAGAGTTCCACAAAGGTAAGCTGATATGAGGAACAAAGGCAGGCTTTTGTGACATGGTAGGAGTAGAAGGCAGGCTTTTGTGACATGGTAGGAGTAGACTGCAGGCTATTGTGACGTGGTAGGACGTACATTACAGGTCAGGGTGTCCAAAATCCACAGGCTGAATATATCCCAGTTTGCAGCCTGCTGCCTGGTTTGTTTACCTAAACACTAATTACAGAAAATAATATGAAGAATATATTGTTTAATTAATTAAATATAAAAGAATAGGTCCTATATACATAGACATTGACATCAGACTTAAGTTTAATCATCACTGATGTGGTTCTGAAATGGAATTGTGTACAGTTTATTCTGTACAGTGTCTTTCTTTTTAGAATAGTATTTCTATATTCTAACAGTTTTTTTCCAATTTAATAAACAAAAGAGAAGAAAAAAATAGGTTCTGTTTTATACTTAATTTGAGTTGACACATATCATAGAGTTCACTGAACTGTAGCCAAGGAATTTACAGAGCTTCAATCCAAAAAGAAATTAGGTGTGAGAGGATTGACTGGGACTACAATCAAGGAATGGACAGATTTCTTCATTCAAATATGAGATATATATCTTCATTTAAATATGTGAGAAAATTAATTATATAATCAAGGAATGTCAGTCCACCATGCAATATATTAGAAGGTTGTCTGGGCCAGTAATCAAGAAAACATACAGAGTTGTCTCTAGAGTTTAAAAAAAAAGAGAGAAAATGATTTCTGAGAGGACTGACTTTGTAGCTGATTCTCCTAACAATCCACACTGCGACTGTTCCAAAGTAGAATTGACAGTAATCTTGCACAGGGTATACCAGGAAATTGTTTAGCTGTTGGGGGCAAGAAAAGGAAAATTAACCCTAGATGAATAACTCTGATATAAAAAGCTTTTTTGTATTCACATTTTGCACATACTTTTCATAAAAACATATAGCACACTTTTTAGCAGGATCTAGAGAAATCAACAGTACATGCCAGGAACAATTTTGTACCTTTTCAAAGCAATACAACATGAAAATAATCATCTGCTCAGCTCCTGTGAAAAATAGAGTATTAGTGCAGCTTATCTTTGACATAAGATTAAAATAATATTAAATCAACTGAAATTATTCATAATTAGGTACTTTCAAGAATGAAAAATAAGGCATCAGAATAAGTTTTAACATGAGCTGACTTGTGCTTATTACCTGCAATGTTTTAAAAACTTGTATACTATATTGAAGCACGCACACACTCACACACACACACACACACACACACACACACACACACACACACACACACACACACACACACACAAAACACATACACAAAACACATACACAAAACATACATATTGTCCCTCATTAAAACATGGCACATTATATTAAAACACAGTGTAGTGTGTGGTGCAAGCACATTCACATACTGACAATCAGAATAAAATCAGTAAAATAGTTTTCTCATTTTTGCATTAATTTTTCTTGATTTTGAAAGTTCACAAGACTTACTTTATTTATCTAACAGAAAAATACATTTCTCTATATGAAATTGTGTCTTTTTGACCATTTATAACAAGTTCTTACATTTGACTTCAGTTATTACAAGTTCTTACATTTGACTTCAGTTATTACAAGTTCTTACATTTGACTTCAGTTATTACAAGTTCTTACATTTGACTTCAGTAATTACAAGTTCTTACATTTGACTTCAGTTATTACAAGTTCTTACATTTGACTTCAGTAATTACAAGTTCTTACATTTGACTTCAGTAATTACAAGTTCTTACATTTGACTTCAGTTATTACAAGTTCTTACATTTGACTTCAGTTATTACAAGTTCTTACATTTAATGAATAGCTAAGGCTAATAAAACATCTTATTTGGATCTCTTTCTTGCTTGTCGCCAATATGTTTGCATGAGAATCTTTGTTTCTTTGTTACAGGAAACATGGACGAGAATTATCGGCACATTTCAGAAACCATTTTCAAAAATGGTGGATATGCTGCAGAACATGCTCTGGCACGTAACTGGTAGCTGTTTCAACAATTCATACTGATTTTTCAAGTACTGATGCCCTAAGTGCTGCTATTCCATGTGTTGATGCATGAAGTAATTATATTCTGAGTGTTTGATTTGTAAGTGCCAATGTACTAAGTAATGATGTTCTGAGTGACATTGCACCAAACACTGATACCTTAACGGCAGATAAAGTCCAAATTATGGTGTGTACAAAGAACTTAGACCCAAAAAGAATTGTTCATTTTCAAAAGTATGTGTTGAAAGCATTTCACATAATTGGTTAAAGCTAAAGTAGATTTTAGTTCATTAAAATCAAAGCATTTTCAGATATAGAGTTAAAACGTAATCATTTCAGATTTTGTGGTTAAAACCCAAGCATTCAGATAGTCACTTTTAAAGCCAAAGCATATCAGATAGTTAAAACCATTTGTAGGCAGACCTAAAAGTTAGTGAGAAATAACAATAGAATGCATTAATATTTCAAATATACTTGTAACCTAATTTATCACTATGTTTGAAATATATACGCTAATTAATTCAGGCTCATAATTTACTCATACAATCACAATGAGGAACACTCTTGCACAAGATTTAAAATAACACCATATGGAAATAATCATCTGCTCAGTTTCTTGGAAAAAATTGTTTATCTACCAGTCAGTTCAAGTGATATTAAATCAACTGAAATTATATAGTAGGCCTACATATTACTGAACATATGCAGTTATCTTTCATGAGTAAAACAAAAGGAATCAGAGTAAGTTTTAGCACAAATTGTCCTACTTTGTCCCTCAGCACTCACATTTTGACCTGAACATTTTTTCAACTTGTTTCAGTGACATTCTCCTATATAGACACACATTGTGCTTCATTGACAATGCCCCACATTGATATACACACTGTTACACTGACAATGCCCTAGTCATATACACACTGTTACATTGCCAGTGCCTAATATTGTTATACATCCTGTTACATTGACAATGCCTAATTGCTATACACTGTTACATTGACAGTATCTTGCATTGATATACGCTCTGTTATATTGACAATGCCCTACATTGATACACACTCTTTTACATTGACTATGCCCTACATTCATATACACACTGTTACATTGACATTGTCCTACATTGATATACACATTGTTACATTGACATTGCCCTACATTGATATACACATTGTTACATTGACAGTGTCCTACATTGATATAAACTGTTACATTGACAATACCCTTCATTGCTATATATATAATGGTACATTGACAGTGCCCTACATTGATATAAACTGTTACATTGACAATGCCCTTCATTGCTATATATATAATGTTACATTGACAGTGCCCTACATTGATATACAGTGTGCATTGACATACATGTGTTACAAGTAACAATTTCCTACCAAAACACACACAGCTACACATTTCATACTGCATGTTATAAATAGAATTAAATGATTTTAGATAATTCAGCATCTGGGTCAGTTACTTCACTTCATGTTTTCCTATGCCTTATTGATTCTTGTAGTTTGTGTCTAATTAGTACATCATTATAGCTAAGAAATATTGTTGAAATCATCACTAATGATTGCAAATTCAGTTTGATTTCTGCTTAAAAAAAGAATGAACTCTTTTGAAAGCATCAACTGGACTAATCAGCTGATATATACCTTGGGGTGTTTGTTTAAATCTTGATTCAAACTCATTACTTCTCGTACATTCAGGGGTCCTCATTATCCATAGTAAAAAAAAATTGCCACCTTAAGTGAATTTTTGCTAATGAGAAGCAGTGTAAATGTTGACTGGAATGCATCATTTTGCGAGTTTGTTTGTGAAAGCATCATATTTTAATTTTTTACAAAAAAATATATATATTAGACGCGTACAGTTTTTAAAATAAATATTTTAACATTCATATCAGTGACTTTTGTTTTCATTACATCATGTTAATTTTCACCTTCTGGTTCCTGTACACTCTTCAGCATAGTTTTGAATTACTGGTTCCAGAATCAGATAAGCACGTGCAATTTCTGTCACACATGCTCGCAATGAATAACTTCTAATTTCACTCACTGACATTATAATTCATGTGCTTCCTCTTAGACACATCATTACTAGAACTCTATACTCATGGATCCAACAAATACAGTAAATTTCTGGCAAGATCACCAAGAAAATTCTAGCATACAATGAATGTGTTGTGCTTTGGATGTTGCATACAATGAACGTGTTGTAGCATTGGATGTTGCATACAATGAATGTGTTGTGCATTGGATGTTGCATAAATGGACTGGATGTGCAAACAGCTGACTGGATGTTCATACATACATGGCAGAAGATGCACCTGGTTAATGCTAAAATACGAACCATTAATTAACGCAAGATTCTGGATTCACAAATGTGATCCTTCGAAGTGTAAGGAATGCTTACATATTTTGACCCACATATGCAGAAAAATCATAATTACATTCTGACTTGGGATACAAAAGGAGCACCAGCGAAGCAGAAGTAATTTTCAAAAGTTAGATAAAAGCATATGGGATTGCCCTTAATTATTTCCCATTTGTACTTATATTATTGTACAGGGGAAAAAATAGTTATCAAGGAATGACTTAAAAGTTTGAAGTTAAAGCACAGTTGCTCTCCCATTTGTTTACTGTAATTTATAATGTGAATTAAATTGATAGGTTGATGGTGGAATATACTTAACTTTGATAATTAAATACCATTTGACCAAAAGTTGACTATCACTTTCTGAGATGAGGAAAGAAAATACACAGATATAAATTACATGGTTGTCACATGAATAATGTGCATAGATGAATATTAATTTTCTTAACTATGACACCACAAACTCAGAAAGAGACTAAGCTATTTATAGAACAGTTACCAATGTTAGCCAAAGTCAAGAAAGAAATCAGTAATGCTAAAACAGAACAGTTGTTATTTCCAGCACAATTCCTGCTGATTTTTAAACACCCATACAACTTTATTTACAGCATGGGCAGAGATATTTTGTGGTATTTGAACAATGTACACATACATAACATGATAGATATGTTTCAAGCAATTTCTCCTCCAAAATGCATCCATTTCCTACAGATATGTTTCAAGCAATTTCTCCTCCAAAACGTATCCATTTCCTACAGATATGTTTCAAGCAATTTCTCCTCCAAAACGTATCCATTTCCTACAGATATGTTTCAAGCAATTTCTCCTCCAAAACGTATCCATTTCCTACAGATATGTTTCAAGCAATTTCTCCTCCAAAACGTATCCATTTTCTACTGATCTTGTATCTTAGATTGGACCACCATCTTCACCTCCACACACCCATACAGTAACAAACTTCATCAACACAGTTAATGCAGGGGCATGAGGGTGAAGGAACTTTTATTTGTAGAACACACTTTTATCATGAATATTTGTTATTCAATATTCATTAGCTTTTCTACCTTGTCTGTTTATAACAGCTTTTCTATCTTGCAACAGCTTTGAACAGCTTTTCTATCTGTTTCTAATAGCTTTTTCACATCATGTCTGTGGGAAAAGTTATCATTCAAGTACTGTTGTGCATGTCCATGAACATATATTGAAAAAGGTAATGGTTGGTACATCTATACCTATACCTTAACTATGTCTTAGTATGCATGATTTCCAGTTGTAGAAATTCTCTTAAGTTTGGCCTTGCATGTCAGGACTTTACAGACATAAGCAATCTTTTGGGAATATATCATAAAAATCCATACTTCTCTAATTTTAATATTACCTATGCAGCTTATAAATACACATTCACAAGTACTCATATTTACTTGAATTAGATTTATTAATATGTTTCTAGTTGGTTTCTCCTTCAGCATGTGTCATAAAACCTGAACTTAATATAGTATAAATGTCTTATCTAGGCAGCCTGTAAATATACATTTACAGGAAGTAGTAATAATGTTTAAATTGATTCATTCATACTTTTGTCTTTGACTGGCTTCTCAGCTTCTCAGCTCAGCTTGTTTCATAAAACCTGTTCTTGTCCAGTTTAAGTATCAAAGCGAGACAACCTGTAATTATGCATTTAGAGGATGTACTAATATTTATTCTATTTTGATTCATTCATATTCATGTCTTTTTTCTGAATTCTCCCTCTGTATATGTTCTGAATTTGAATTTCATCATAATAGCTACACCTTCACACAATCTGTGATATAGACTGTATGACATTTGGAAGAATTTTCTAAATGGCTAATATTTTATATTGTTTTATTTGCAAAATATAGAAGCTGATATAGATATGTTTGCTGTATCATTTTGCAATAACTGCCTGCAGTTTAGTGTTTTATATATATATAGTCAAATGAAAACAACTTTTATACCACACACATTTATTTGTGTTATTTATTTCTTATGTTACTCACATGATTTGCACCTCAAAAATTTGTATTATGTCTTGTATGTGTGACTAAATGAATCTTGTAACATACAACTGTATATTTCATTTTGTTTATTGCTTTGTATTTTTTTATTTTGACTTAAATTTGCTTCTCACTATTGTGAAATAATGTTCATTATCAGGCTTATTTTCAAAATATCATTTTAGTTTAATAAATAGCTTGCTTCATAACTTTTGCTTCACAATTTTATGATGATCAGATAAATTTTCTGTTATATAATTCTGTAATTGTTGGTTACTGATGGATTTTCTGTTATATAATTTTGTTTTTATTGGTTATTTGTAGTCATTTGTGTGCCAATATAAACCATTTTCTTTAAAAATAACATGAAGTGTTTTTAATACTGTTTGTCTTGTGGCATACTAAAGTACAAGGTGTTTCTGATCAGATGCATTATTTGCTCAGGGATTACTTAGTTCTTACAGCTTGTGCTTATAGTTTGTGTGTGTGTGTGTGTAAAGATATGCTATGTGTGTGCTTGGATATGTGTTTAAGTGTGTGTGTAAAGATATGCTATGTATATGTATGTGGTGTATAAATAGAAATTGTTGAGATGTAAGTAATCCAAATCCGAATGGTTCATCTAAAAAAAAAATTGTATTTGATGGGAATAATAAATTATTGAAAGAATGTCATTTTGTGTTTATTCTTTTGTTATATTTGCTGTGAAAAAAATATAGTTTGAAAATTTTTTGAGCTGATAAGTTGTTTAAGAAATATATGAGTATTAAAGGGGCACTGTTTACCAGAAATGGACACCCATCCAAGAAAGTATTAAAATAAATTACTTGCCACACAATTCATATCGCTAGTAAATGTATTTTTCACTCTCTATACTAGGCACGATTGAGCGTAATTTCGAGATTAGAAATTTTATCTCTCAGTTAGGCCAATCAGCTTTTGTAACGTTGCCTAAAGTTTCAGGACATGAAAGGACTCAGGAGTGATGCTGGTATGTGATATCAATATTTGTGATTGTAATTACTCTGCATAAATGTCACAGGCTCTGAATGTGTTTTATGAAGGGTTTAAAAATGTGGAAATGTCACTCAATATTAATTTTTATTGATTCCACTTTGCAAACACCCAGATCTCAGTCAACTCCTTTTCCTCACTCTGTGAGTCTGTTTCTCACTCTGTCTGTTGCTCACTCTTTCTCGATTCTATTTACCCTGTTGTATGTTTATAAAAAGTATCTTTTATCAATTAATTATTCTCCATCACTCTCCTATTTTTTTTTCTCTTTACACATGTATATATTGATGTGCAATGATTTATCATGTTCCCCCCCCTCACACTCCTGTTTCTGTATATTAATGATGTGCATCTGGCGCATCAATCATTTTTGTGTGTCTGCTAGAAATTTATGGAAAGAGTGTACTTTGTCTTAGGATCAGTACTCTATTGGCACCCTGAATGCCAAATACCTGCCACTTTGCACTCATGGAGTAATAAGCAGAACAGGCTCTGGGCTGGTTGAGTTCCTCTACCAATGCAAAACCCAAAGCCTGCACAGTGCCAAGCTGCTTGACATCATGGCCAACCTCTTGCAAATCAAGAGATATATAGACATAACTCTTAATACAGTGGATACAGGCTAACACTGTACTGTCAGAATGTGCTTGTAACATTTTGATTTTATGCCTGCCTTTACTTTATTTCTATAATTTGTTTTATCTATCCCTAAGTTTACAAGTATTTGTATTTTCCTTTTAAGTGTTGTTATCGTCTTTATGTCAGGTTAGGAGGTCACACCGTAGCATTTGCCAAAGCAAGCTTAACTTACACACTTCATCTGTTTCACAAGTCACTATTTTCTTAATTTTCTCTTTATTTTATATACATTGGTGTGTCCTGTTAGGTCTGTATCGGGTCTATAACCTCAGTATGTTCTGTTACGTCTGTATCTGTGTATCCTGTTAGTGTTACTTCTGTATGAATGCATGCTGTGTGTTATGTGTTTAGTTGACATTATATGCGAAAGTGATTTTAGGGTTATTGTGTATTATAGCACACATTTGATTTGTGTATGCTTGTACATGTATTTGGATACGTTTTTGTGTGAGTATTTGTGTATGCTTGTAAGTTTTGTGTGATTGTAATTATTTGTGTATACTGGAGAATATTTGTATATGTCTAATGTGTGTATGTTTGTAAGTATTTGTGTATGTTTGTGAGTATGTGTGTGTGTGTGTGTGTGTGTGTGCACCATTCTGTTCTTTTACCTATTTATCGTCTGCTTGTAAGTGGTGCATTTCATCGCTAAACTGTTAATTTTTTTTCTCTCTTTCTCTTTCTCACCCATTTCCCATCCCTTTTGTTTCTGTCGAGACAGATAATAACTTTCTAAATAGGATTTGTCTGCCCTTTACAATTCCGTTTGTTTCTAGTCGAATTGACATTGTAATTCCGCTGCATGTGGGCGACAGACAGTTTTCTTCAATTTAATCTCTCTTTCGCAAACAAGGTGTTTCCCTATCTCTATCTCTCTCTCCATTTCGTTTTTAATTTTTGACACTGTAAAAATAAAAGTGCACAAAATTGTTCAACTGTCTTTAGGTTGGCGCCATTAAAAAGCGTCACTGCAGCGACTATTCATATTTCAAACAACAAGCGTGTAGTAATTTCAAACGAAATGAAACGTACACTGTCATCACTTAAAACATCTGAAGCCCCCCGCCCCCAGGTCTATAAATAAACGTAGCAATTTAGAAAGCAGCAATTCAAAATAAATTAAAGCTATAATGCTACGAATCTGATTTCTTCGTCACTGACAAAACGCACGGCCACAAGATTCTTAATTTAAAAAATGGCGGTCATGTGCTTGTGTGTTGGACGTTCGTTTCCAATTTTAACTGATTGCGTACACAGGGGGCAAGTGTCGAGAGAGCATTTCTGTTCTGAAATGGAGAGACATAGTGCCATGGTGTGGAGAGTAAGGCAGGTGTATATGACTGGTGGGTTTGGGAGTACAATTTTGACCGGCAAGCAGTCTCCTCTTTATAACTTTTAACTAGCTTACGCGGCCTGAAAGTACACGGGACTCGAATTGTCGTCCCTAACCAATGCCTAAACACCGTTGACCTGAGTAGCTATTACGTTTCACCGTTAAGTTTTTTCCCCATCCAACACGTGAATCGAACCCGACTACAGCCGAGCGAAAAGCACGAGTCCTACCTTCTGAGCTCTGGCGTTTCAGCAGTTCACATCCAAAGCTATTCATGTCCTTAATATCTGGCGCATGGAAATTAAAGGTGTCTGTTGGTTTTTTTTCCAAAGGCCACCATGTCCTCATTTACTTAGGCAGTACCGTTCATGAGAAGGCGGTGATATTCAGAGATCAGAAAGAAAGGTCAATGACTACATGCCGCCCTTTGACCTTTCAGCTTGATGACGGAAGGCTGCTACTTAGGTGAGGTCGGGAGCCACCGGGGACATACAGAGAACTTTTTGTTCTCCCGTGACCGAGAGGTGCGTGATGGATGCACACGTGACAGGGTTTTTCTTAGCGTGACAAAGAGACAGTAAGTTGTTTCTTGGATGCTGCTGTAAGTGGACAGAAAGGGAGATGAGACAGAGGAGAAAAGTAAATCTTGGAATGACTGTCAATGTACACAACAATTTTAAATCGCTAACAGCTCTACTATACTTTTTAATTTATGTGTTACTAACTTTGTTGATCTATAGTGCAAAAGATCTTCATTTATAAATATGTTTCCTATAAATGACACATTGGACATATTGACAAATCGACTTAATGGGTATTGAAATGTTTAATTTCTA
This sequence comes from Sinotaia quadrata, assembly GCA_028829895.1. Lineage (NCBI taxonomy): Eukaryota > Metazoa > Mollusca > Gastropoda > Architaenioglossa > Viviparidae > Sinotaia > Sinotaia quadrata. Next base: position 5,151,663 of record CM054178.1, read on the forward strand.
AACCATCTTTTCTCAATCTTTACACCCTGTAGGAACCCTTGAAATAATCTTGACATCTCGGGAACCCCGTAGATAAAAATTACTACTACTACTAAATACACACACGAGATGCTTACCTTTCTAAATTTAATCACGATCTCTCGGTGGAACCTCTTAATGGCCTCAGTTAAGGAATTTTGTGTTATAGAATGCATGAGTGCACATGGTCACGGTATAAAGTTCCTGCAGGCCGGAGAGTCGTGCGCAAATCCAGCGACCGACGTTAATCAATCAGTCAGGGCTGGCGGTGTGTGTGTGGAACATAGCATAGTTTAAAGGCATTGACTTTAAAACGAACGTTAAAACATTAGAAAGTCTGAAAAGTGTACATTATTAAATATTACTGACTACATATGTGTACTTTATATCTATCACTGACTGCTTTATGTGAACATTATATCTATTACTCACTACTTATGTGTGCACATTATATGCAATACTCACTACTTATGTGTGCACGTTATATACAATACTCACTACTTATGTGTGCACATTATATACAATACTCACTACTTAGTTCACCGTACTAATATTACGCCAAACTGTCAAATGTTTCCTCGTTACCCTGTAAACTGTTGTACTCAAATGACCCAATAGAGATTGAGCAACACCTACTTCTTTCTCTAATGAGCATTAGCTGTTACTGTGGTAACATGACTAGACATGTGACGTCATGCAAATGCTTCTGACCTTTAAACATGTCCATTTACGGGATTGGAAATCTAAAGGAGGGAATACAACAGAAAAGTATTGTAGTTTAAATGTTGCATTCTTGATGCAGTTCAGACCCACAGCGCATGAATTGTCATTACAACAGAGCTACAGTCCCGGATCTTCTGTAATATAAAATAGTGTATATTCGAGGGAAGGGAGGGGCGATCGATATCGGTTTTACGTCACCAATGGAGCTTGCATTGCTCATTTTGTCGTCAGACGTTCTCAGATCTGGAGTGCCCCATTAGGACCCCACAACCTCACGCTTTCGTTTGAGGTGGAGGGTGGAAGGGGGTGAAAAAGGTCGCACCAATTTGGCGCACACCCTCAACTGCCATCCGTCGGTGGGAATTTGCATTCTGAACAATACTCTATATAAAGGCATGATAATCTAAGGTACGTAACTCCTGATTAATTTATCTGTTTTCAAAATTAGGATTTGAAAGTTTAAAGATCAATTTGAAATGTTCATGTTGATAATGGATACTTACTAGACTGTTGGACAATTAAGTTATTTGAGTCTATTCTTTAATAGGTGTCCTATTTTGGCGAGCATCGAGTGTTTAACATTTTAGGTTGATTCAGATTCTACTCTCACTTTGAGTGGATAATGTTAGTAGCTTGCTACAGTTCACTAAATAAAACAGAAAAAATGAAAATGAAACGGTCCTTCCGGGCAGACTGGTCATTTCAACTATGTATTTATTTCAGCCGAGATCTGCTTAGTTGGATAGTTCTGAAAAGCTATGACTACAGAACATGTGGTCAATTTCAGGCTGTACGCCATCACGAGGCTTGAAATGACGTCATTATGACGAAAGATGCTACCAAAATGACGTAATTGCGACGAAACGGTGATCCCAAGGAGAGATTATGGTGCTCATAATCTTACCATCACAAGAGCAAAAATCATGTTTCATTTTTGGCAACTAATCCAGAATCAGTGATGCGGATGACTGATTTTAAACCACTTCAACGCCTCAAAATTAATAGCTACTACACCTCTTAACAAATGATCAGTGGAGTGAAATCGTGTATAATATATTGTTTCTCCTGCAAGAAAGTTAGTGTTACATGCAAAGTAATAATTAAAGAAAATCCGAAAAGAAACAAAACAATCAAAACCTTGAGAAAACGAAAGGTCTCTAGCAGACGAAATAGAAATTTGTGAGGTATTATAAAATAAAACTAGCAGACTAAATTGAAGTTTGTGAGGTATTATAAAATAAAACTAGCAGACTAAATTGAAGTTTGTGAGGTATTATAAAATAAAACTAGCAGACTAAATTGAAGTTTGTTATTTTAGTTCTTGACAAACAATGCGCCATACTTTTAATTCCCGTAAATGGCAATTTTTACAAAATTACATCAATTTTTCATTGAATACATTTCATCAGCTTACTTCCTCTTAAATAAGTTTACTCTTGTAAAATGCGTTAGTTTTCTCTCATAAATTGCATCAATTTTCTACCTCGTAAATTGCATCAATTTTCTGTATCATAAATTGTATAAGTTTTATGTTTCGTAAGCTGCATCAATTTTCTGTATCATAAATTGTATCAGTTTTATGTCTGGTAAATTGTGTCATTGCCTCTGTTTTCTGACCCATTGTTCTGGCAGCCGAAGTGATGATAATGCTAATGACGTAAGTGGGGATGATAATGCTAATGACTTGAACGCCGTGTTCTAAAAGAAATCGAATTAAAATCAAAGAGATGCAGTTTGCTTATCTGGTTTACTCTTTGAAGACTATTAACAGTTCTGTGTACTCTGTTAGATATGCAAATTAATATGTGAAAGGACAAAGTGATATATTAAGATAAAGTGGGATATTAAGAATTGAAGTTAGCTTAATATCTGAGATGTAAAATTTGAGCTCTTTAACGAATTTCACTTTGACCTATTCTTTTTCGGTGTCAAGGGAGGGAGGGGTGGGTGGGTGGGTGGAAACAAGACAGGTCACTACAGTTTGTTATCATCGCTGAGCGACTACAGGAGAAATCTGTAAACATTTCTCTTACCCAACTAAAGCCCCACATTATTATTTTTTCTTGTTGTTCACTTTAAATGACAGCCAAAAAATAAAGAACAAAGAAGTAAAAGCATATAATCTCTACTCTTTAAACTCAAGTCCAGGATAACTCATACTTTAGAGTTTAGACATACACATAATGAATGATATGTAAACAATAAAACTATAATGCGCGAGGATTGAGAAAGTAAACTGGAATTAATGTATAGAATTGAGTTTATATTTTAAAAGAACAACAACAAAAATAAATGGAGAAGGTTTAAACTTAAAGTAAAAGCCCGCCCGCTTTCTCTATCTTTATCTTGTACTTTAAGAGTTCTTCCCCTTCAATTTCATTTGCATCCGACCGTGAAATCAGCAAGCGATCATTAAGTCAAAGAGTCAGTATCAACAGCTGATCCCATGTGCTACGAATTTGTGAGCACACGCTACAGTCCTAGTCACGCCCTGAGCCTGGCTAGGTTCACTCCAGGTGCTCCACTTGACCCTTCCCGCATCCCAATTTTGTGCTCGGGGCGAGAGGGCTTGTTTCCGGCGTTTTCACTACCGGTTCGACTGAAGTTTAAAGCCTAGCCAACACACTGGTTCCTTAGGGCAGAAGTTAGAGATTTTACCGCCAGACTTCAAGACCGGTTCCCTGGCGAAGTGTAAAAGTGCTGACCGATATACAGTGCGGCTCTCTACTGTATACACGGCTCTCGGCCTTACTGCACGCAATAAGTTGTAATGTCACAGCTGACATCATTGTTGCGAAAGTAAAATAAAATGGAACCGAACTGGTCTACATTGTAAGGGCCTGTTTGTAAGAGAGGGACATAGGGGAGGGGAGGGAGGAAGGCACGGTGCTTCACATTTTCACTACTGCTTCAACACATTCATCCAGCTGGCTATCCACCCCCCACCCCCCTACGGCAACACCCACGTCTCCTATTGGTCCGTAAAGGCGTGCGAGCGTTCTATAATGGAACACCAGGCGATGCCGAACGCAATGACTGGTGGTATTAATATTATTATTACTTTTATTTATTTCATGTAATAAATCTTTTATTTTCGTATTGGTTTTCTTTGGCAGAGTTTAATTTCGCTTTCAAGAGTTCGCATGTTTTAGAGTTTCTTGGTGATGTTAATTCTGGATACCGCGGTCTCTTAGATTAAGTGTAAAGGCGAGACGTCGCCCAAAGGAAGTGAAAGTAACTGGAATCTGACGTCATCTCGATTTGAGAAGTTCGTCGTGAGTGGATGACGCTCTCAGTCCTTGCACGGAAGCAACACTGTGAGGGGGACAGAAACACCGACTGGGACAAAACACACGGCTGGGACAGAAACACCGACTGAGACAGAAACACACGGTTGGGACAGAAACACCGACTGGGATAGAATGAACACACGGTTGGGACAAACACACGACTGGGACAGACATACTAACTACTGAACACTTAATTGGGTGAATAGGTCATTGTCTACTGATTTGCAGAAACGAAACTATATTTTTAAAAAAACAACATTCAAGGTAAGACTGTATTTTTTAATTTTTTAAATACACTTTAAAAAAAATAATTATCGAACAATTACATATAATTTATATTTAATCATAATAATGTTTACGGTTAATAAGGCCAAAAATCATTATCGAACACTTACCTATAATTTGTATTTAACCATAATAATGTTTGCGGTTACTAAGGCCAAATGGTTTGTCAGTCCTTATCAGCACGAAAAAAAAAAGTGATATGCAAATCAGACTTGATTACACTAGCAATTCAAAATGAATGTTGAAATTCATTCAGTGATTTCGATATCATTCACACATGGTGTATAAACTCATTATGTGATTTCGATTTTATTCACACATGGAGTTTAAACCCATCATGTGATTTCTATATCATTCACACATGGTGTATAAAATCATTATGTGATTTTGATATTCACACATGGTGCTTAATCCATTATGTGATTTCGATATCATTCACACATGGTGTTGCTGTGCACTGGGACAAGGTAGGCATACCTTCTTCCCCAAGTGACGTCAAAACAAGGATTTTCTGTTCCCTTCAAACTAAGGGATAAAAGATGATAGCCATCCCCCCTTCCCTCCAATACTGGAATATTAAATCAAAAGTACATATGTTTATCGAGTCAGTGCGTGACAGTAAAACTGGATCAAAACATATCTATCTGTCCGGCGGCCTGCTTACCTGCTTGCCTGTCTGACTACCTATCTGTTTGTCTATCATCTCTCTACATATATCTGCCTCATATCTCCTAGCTCTATGATTGTAATTTTGTATATGCCTCTCTGTCTATTTCTATATCTCTGTTTATCTTTTAAAATAGTATTTTCCCAAAATTTACAAAAAAAACCATTGTAGTCGTGAGTCCTGTATTCGGCACTTCTTCGGCAATTTTTTTAATTTAACCTCTTGAATTAGTTTGACCTTATAAATAATCAAGTCCTATTTCAATTTAACCATCAGCTGTTAATATTTGTGCACCTGATGACCTAAATCGTACTGTTTAGTGCATGACGTCATCACGTGCCTTAGGGTTGTGTGGACTTAGCCTCACAGACAACTTTTCACAAAATATAGAGGCCTATTATATTAAGGCTTAGGCCCGAAGTTATGACGATTTGTTCTAAAGCACACTGACAGTAAAAAAAAAAAAAAAAAAAAAAAAAATTCAGTGCTGCTTAGATTCCGCGAGCAATTTGATGTCATAATAAATTCCTCATAGAAGTCTGTATATTAAAATTATAAACTATCTGCTTCATGATAAGAAATATTTAAATCAATTTACTTGATTTACTTTTTTGATTTACTTTTTTGAAAGTATTTTTAAAGAATAAACTAATTAAAGAGTTAAATATTTTGTTTTATTCTAAAAAAAAAAAAAAAAAAATCCTAAAGACTGTTGATGTAACAGCTTGAGCTGTTTAAATTCTTTCAAATTTTTAATACATATACTCTGATCTATCTTTGGAAGTTTAATTCACGACTTTGAATTAGATGTTTACATCTAATAGTCTTTTAAAGATGTAGTCTGAAAGAGATATTTAATAGTCTTTTGAAGATCTAATACATGTAGTGTGAATTAAAATCTAATAGTCTTAGAGGATCTGATACATTCTGACTGATTTAATGATGCTTATAGTGTTTTAAGAGCTACTAAATGTAGCCTGAATTACAGGTTTTTAAACATCTAATACATGCAGTCTGAATTAAAAGTTTAATTCTCATAGTCTTTTGAAGATCTTTCATGTAATCTGACTTAGAAATTTTAAATCTAAGTCTTTTAAAGATCAAGAACACAGCCTGAACTATTTGTATATTAAATAGTCTTTTGAAGATCTAATTCATGTAATCTGACATAGAAATTTTAAATCTAAGTCTTTTAAAGATCAAGAACACAGCCTGAATTATTTGTGTATTAAATAGTCTTTTGAAGATCTAATTAAAATTTTTAATCTAAGTCTTTTGAAGATCTAATTAAAATTTTTAATCTAAGTCTTTTGAAGATCTAATTAAAATTTTTAATCTAAGTCTTTTGAAGATCTAATAATAAAGTCTAAATGAAATGTATAAATCCAATAGTCTTTTGAAGGTGTAATGCATATAATTTGACTTAAATGTATAAATCTAATAGTTTTTGACGGTCTGTTACATGTAGCCTGAAACTTAGACTAATGGTATTTTAAAGATCTATTACAAGTCATCTGGATTAGATATTTGTATATAATTCTCTTTTCAATATCTGCAACATGTAGTTTGAATTACATGAGGTATGTTTTGATGATCAGGTATATGTAGTCTGAATTAAATGTTTAAATTAGTAGTCTTCTGAACATCTAATTCTAACACATGTCTGAATTAAATGTTTAAATCTAAAAGCCTTTTGAAGGTTTAATATTTGTTTTTCTGAATTAAAATGTTAAGCCTAATGCTGTAATAGTTGTCATTTGAAAGTCTAATACATGTTTTCTGAATTAAATGTTAAGCCTAATGCTGTAATAGTTGTCATTTTAAAGTCTAATACGTGTTTTCTGAATTAGAATCAGTACATGTGCAAGTTCCCAGCGATCACACCTGCGTTTACTCTTTGTGTTGTTTGTTTTCCTACAAGTCTTCTCGAGCAGTAAATCGAAATGTGACTGGATTAGGACCCTATACGATGTATACTAATTCCATGTAACAATTATGCACGCGCTGTAGTAATGCAGTAAATCGGCAATTATACACAGTGTGTTCGGTTTGCAGTGACAATTGTACATTATTCGGATCTCTCAAATATATTCTATCTATTTCAGTATCTGTCTATCCGTCGTTATTTCGGGGAAATGCTAATTTATGTTTAGGAAGAAATTGTTGACGTCATATGTCAAGCACTGACACTAGCTCTCTTGGTGCATGCGTACTTTTTTTAACAAGAGACATACGATGTTAATGGATGTAATGGATGCTGTTTATACCCGTGCTAAGTTCAATGCATTCTTTAGTATAGTTTCTGTTCTGTCAACAAAACAGTGCTTGGGAGAGAACATGTTTAGCCTAATTTAATTTTTTTTTTTAGTAGCTTTTGTACATGCCAGACTTAGTTCTGTGTTTCTTTCCAAGTTCTCTTAAGATTTTTTCTGTACTCCATACAAAGTGCTCCTGTGTTTTCTGTATACCAGACTAAGTTCTTCTGTGGGTTTTTTTTTTTAACACCAGACTAAATTCTCCTGTGTGTTCTGTACACCAAATTAAGTTCTCCTGTATTTTTTGTACACCAGACTAAATTTTGCGTGTTCTATACACCAAATTAACTTCTCTTGTGTTTTCTGTACACCAGACTCTCCTGTGCATTCTGGACACGACATTAAGTTCTCCTGCATATTCTGTATACTAGAGGAAGTTCTCTTGTGTGTTCAGTATAGCAGACTATGTTCTTCTATAATTTCCGTACACCAAACTAAGTTCTCCTATGAGTTCTACCAGACTAAGTTCTCCTATATTTTCTACCAGACTCCTATGTTTTCTACCAGACTAAGTTCTCCTATGTTTTCTACCAAACTAACTTCTCCTATGTTTTCTACCAGACTAAGTTCTCCTATGAGTTCTGTATAGCAGTCTAAGTTCTTGAACTTCAATGCTTTCCGCACACCAGACTAAGTTCTCCTATGAGTTTTGTATAGCAGACTCTCCTGTGTTTTCTTTGTACCAGACTAAGTTCTCCTGTGTTTTCTGTATACCAGACTTTCTCCTACGTATTCTGTACACCACACTAAGTTCTCTAGCTAGAAACAAATAAATTATGAATAAAAAAAAAGAATAATTTTAAAGGGAAATAAGTTGAGCGAAATGAGAAGATGAATTTTAGGTGAGAGAATCATTTTAAAGGGAAATAAGTTGAGCGATTGAGAAATAATTTTAGATGAGAGAATTATTTTTACAGCTGCAGACCGATACCATGCTAATTTTAATGAATCTACTGACCTTGGCCCTGCTTTTCCTTGGCACCAAAGCACCTTCATGCACGGCTTCGACCTTCACCTTTGAGGAAATTGGCAAAGACGAATTTGTGGTGACCCTAAATGGAATAAAGGTTACATTTTTATTTCTTTTTTTTTAAATTTAAAAAAAAATACATGAACGCACACCATAATAAACTATTACAAAACAGGAACAAAGAAAGAGAAAGCAGTCCACTACTGCTTCTTGGCAGATTCTGTTTTCCCTAGTGACAAGAGAGTAATGACACGAGAGTGACGCAAACTATTTGTCTCCCTTTGAAAATATACAAGTATGTATGTGCTTGCCTCAGGCTCCTGCATTTAGAACAGCTATTGTTTGTGTATCTGCAAGTGTCTGTGTGTTTGTAAGAGTGTGTATTGTCTGCACCTGTGTCTGCAAGTGTCTGTGTGTTTGCAAGTGTGTGTCTGCAAGTGTCTGTGTGTCTGCATGTGTCAGCAAGTGTGTGTGTGTGTGTATCTGCAAGTGTCTGTGTGTCTGCATGTGTCTGCAAGTGTGTGTGTCAGCAAGTGTGGCACTTGTTCACTGTTAAGTGTGCTGATGTGTGTACATGTATAGTATGTGTGTTATTATGTGTGTGTTGCGTACGTTGTTCGTCAGCCAGTGAACATTTACAGAGGATGAGGGCAGTGACAATAAGAAGCAGCCAGTGAACATTTACAGAGGATGAGGGCAGTGACAATAAGAAGCAGCCAGTGAACATTTACAGAGGATGAGGGCAGTGACAATAAGAAGCAGCCAGTGAACATTTACAGAGGATGAGCGTATTCAGTGCGTGCATGTACATGTCCTCGTTGTCGTCGTTATCGTTGTCATCCGGGGAGTTGTGCCAATGAGCAGCACAGCGTGCGCCGATCTTGTCTTTCCAGTCACGAATGAAAGGTCACATTTTTTTGTGACCGGGAATGCTGTGTTTACAATAGTCTGTGGAAAAATTATCTAAAATTAAGACAGTCTTTCATTTCACTTTAAGACCTTCAATTCACATATTGACCTTATTTCACGTCGTGCCCTTCATTTCACACAACGTTCTTCATTTCACTTAACGACATTATTTCGCTTAACGTATTCATTTCACACAACGTTCTTCCTTTCACTTAAACTCCATTATTTTACTTCGTGACCTTCACTTCTCTATAACGATTTTCAGTTCACTTAACGGCGCCTTAATTTAAATGCCATTCATAAAGTATTCCACTGCATTTAACTTGGAATTTTTATTTTTACAGGTGTTTAATGTTAATAAAATCCTAATTTAATAAAACGAGAAAGTGTTTTAAAAACGAATCATAATACTAATAACTGACGATTGAATCACTCAACCAACGATGTGATTCCCTTTTGCAGATTTTTCACCACTCAAAGGCCAATCCTGTGATTTACATCGGAACGGGACAAACAAACTTTTCTGGATCAAAAAGTAACTTTCTGATCGAGGACTTTCTCACGTCCCGCGTTCCTCTCGTCGAGTGGACCCCTCACAACAACGACGACACCGACGAATTTGAGAGGATCGAGTTTCAATGCTGTGGAGTGGACCACTATGTAAGCAGTTTGACTCGAGTGGGGTGAAGTCCGTCAGTTTTAGAGTGACCTGTCAGCTCTGTCCACCGCGAACTCTGTAGACTTCAGTCTTTCGGAAAACAATATTCCAACAAGTTAATTATTCTCTTCCTCAAAATATTATTGTTATTTCGGAAAACAATATTCTCTTCCTCAAAATATTATTGTTATTTCCTTTACATGCAATCTCTGTTGCAGCTAATAGTTTGTACGTTATTATTTTAACACATTGTTGTAGTATGCAAGTTTGTATGTATGCATGTTACGTATGTCATGTATGTAGTATGTATGTTATGTATGTACGTATGCATGTTATGTATGTAGTATGTATGTTATGTATGTAGTATGTAGGTCATGTAGGTAGTATTTATGTACGTATGCATGTTATATATGTAGTATGTATGTTATGTATGTAGTATGTAGGACATGTAGGTAGTATTTATGTACGTATGCATGTTATGTATGTAGTATGTATGTTATGTATGTAGTATGTATGTTATGTATGCAGTATGTATGTTATGTATGTAGTATGTATGTTATGTATGCAGTATGTATGTCATGTATGTACGTGTGTATGTATTGTATGTATGTTGTATATAAGGAAGAAATAACATATCGTTAAAACATGACAAACTGTTATCAGTAACAATTTAGATGAAAAATAGTTAGAAAATAACAAAACGTTAACATTGAAAAGAAAATGATTCTTAGGCCTGATGAAACTTTGGAAATGAAAAAAAATACAGACACTACAAAATGTGAAAGTTAGAAAAAAATTAAAAAGAAAAATGACAGTGTGTGGCAGATTGTTAGAAATGACAAAATTTGAGAATAACAGACCGTTAAAAAAGAAAAACAAAATATCTTCTAATAATAGAATGCTAAAATGACATAAGACTGGAATAAAAGTTAGATTTGAGAAAATGGCAAATAATACAAGTGACATTACGTTAGAAAAGTTCAAAAAAGAAAAATAAAAATTTTACAATTTGAAAATAAAATAGGAAAAAACATCATCAATGTGATACTACTTAAACAAAAATCGCAAAGTCAATTTTGAATCGTTAAGATGTGAAGTTTGTATAGAACTTAAATTTTGTTCATAATTCTTTATAAATATAAAGCTACATATCAGGATGGTCTCTTTAATTGAATCAGCTATGAAGGGTTCCACGGTTATCAGTGTGCAGTTGTGTATGTGTGTCAGTATATGTGGGTATGTGTTTATTCATGTGTGTGAGTATGCGTATTTGTGTTTATATGTGGAACGGATTCGACTGGTGGAAATGTCGCTAAGAAAAGGGGTTTGACAGACACCAATTTCACACCAAGAAAAAGGGTGTTTCTTTAATGGGGAGCGCTTTTGACAGACACCAATTTCACACCAAGAAAAGGGGTTTTCTTTCATGGGAAGTGCTTTTGACAGACACCAATTTCACACCAAGAAAAGGGGTTTTCTTTCATGGGAAGTGCTTTTGACAGACACCAATTTCACACCAAGAAAAAGGGTGTTTCTTTAATGGGGAGCGCTTTCGAAGGCACCATTTCACACCAAGGAAAGTCAGTATTTCAATGAGAGAAGAAACGTCTGTTATTTTAATTTTATAATTTTAATTTTAGATCTTCGACAATTCCAGAGATAAGGAACATGTCAAAATGAGAATGCCGTACTGTTCTTCTCTTCCCTTATTAAAATGTTTTTGTTTTTAATTTTACTTTTAATTTAGAATTGGAGACATTGAAAGATCAGGTTAGTAAGCTGTGTGGTATTTATTCTTATGCAAAAATTTCTGATTAATTAAATCTATTTCTCAATGAAGTCTCTTGACTTGGTCACTGACAAAAGTTCTCAAGTAAAGACACTAAAGTAGATGTACTTTGATGACACAATTCTGACATCCATAAAATTCTAAGTTTATTCAATACATTAAATATTCCTCCGTTTTATTTTCCAGATTGAGTTCTCACTACGACAAACACAAGGTCACACACTAGTTCTATCGGTTGTGGGACACAGCAATTCTTTCGACCACGTGTGGCTCCGTCTGGTGGCGGACACGGACGAGCACGTTTACGGTGGCGGTGGGCAGTTCACTTACTTCAACCTTCGTCACCAGTCTTTTCCGGTCTGGGCAAGGGAACAAGGTATATGGGTAGAGGGGAGGGGGAGTTGGGGGAGACGAGGGGAAAATGGGATAACAACCTGTGCTTCAGTAATTGCTTATCACTTAACTAGCGTCAAGTTGTCATGTTGTCTTTCCACGATCACCTAACCAGCGTCATGTTGTCTTTCCATGATCACATAACCAGCGTCATGTTGTCTTTCCATGATCACATAACCAGCGTCATGTTGTCTTTCCATGATCTTCACGTCTTTATTGATTTTCTTAAATCATCATTTGATCAATTAATTGTCTGATTGATTTCTAACATTCTTTTTTCTGCTTTCGCTGATCTCGTGACAATTGTTAGTATCACCGTTCGTCACTGTCATCTCATATCAGAAATTAAAAAGTTGATTAAAAAGTGTCGCTGGTCCGGAATCAGTTTTATGACTAATGTCGTTACATTTTGCAATGTTTGCTACTGTTTCACAGTGATTAATAACTAGTTATTTACAAAGTGTTCCAAGCATGTTTATTCACCGTAAGTATAATCGACTCTACATAATATGTTTATTCACCGTAAATATAACTGACTCTACATATGTTTATTCACCGTAAGTATCATTGACTCTTCATAGTCTGATTATTCGCCAGAAGCATCACTCGGCATAGTCTGGTTACACACCATGTACCTGAATGATATTATTTGTTTTGTATTAATCCCATGCAAGCTCGTGACATGTCATTGCCTGTTTATTCACCATATGTGTCAAAGGATAACAATGAATTGCTTTTCCTATCAAAATGATCTCCAATGACTCATTATAACTTATTCAATCTCCATGTTTGTCATGACTGAGTGTAATCTGGTTATTTTATCCTGTGTCCGTAATTGGGTATAATCGGGTTATTTATCATGTATGTCCGAAATTGGGTTATAATCTGGTTATATATCATGTGTCCGTGACTGGGTATAATCTGGTTATTTGCCACGTGTGTCTGTGTCTGGGTATAATCTGGTTATTGGCCAAGTGTGTCCGTGACTGGGTATAATCTGGTTATTTTCCATTGGTCAAGGGATCACAATGGTTTTTCACCAAAATAATTGCCAGTATTTCATTGGGTTTGGTTACTCAAATTTCGTGTCCTTCATACATCATGATTCACTGTTCATTATTTGTGTCAGTGACACATTTTGGATCCTAATTATTAAAATACACATACATGTATGCGCAATTTAATTATACGTTACTAGCAAAAATTGGAAATTTTAAAAATTATTTTCATCATGACAGGTGTTGGCCGTAACAAAAGTACCCTGGTAACGTTCTTCTCTGATCTCAACGGCGACTTTGGTGGAGATTATCATACAACTCACTTTCCACAGGTAATATTGTAATGATTGTGTTTACAGAAACACTAATAGTAAGTTTCCACAGGTAATATTGTAATGATTATGTTTACAGTACGTTCCCACAGGTAATATTGCAATGTTTCTGTTTACAGAAACACTAATAGTAAGTTTCCACATGTAATATTGTAATAATTATGTTTACAGTACGTTTCCACAGGTAATTGCAAAAGTACGTTTCCACAGGTAATTACAATGATTATATTTATAATACTTTTCCACAGATAATATTGAATTGATTATATTTACTGCACGTTTCCACAGGTAATATTGAATTGATTATATTTACTGCACGTTTTCATAGGTAATATTGAATTGATTATATTTACTGCACGTTTCCATAGGTAATATTGAATTGATTATATTTACTGTACGTTTCCATAGGTAATATTGCGATGATTATGTTACAGTACGTTTCCAAAGGTAATATTACAATGATTATGCTCACAGAAACAGTAAATGTAGGTTCCATAGGTAATTTTAAAATGGATACATGTATTTGAACAGAACTCTGACAGTAGCTATCCTTAGGTAGTATTGTAGTTGTCATATATACAAGTAATTTTGCCTGAACTCGTATTTTCTATCTATAGCCATTTGTTTCTCTCAAACACTTTTTCTATCTACAGTCATATTATTTTGTTTTTAAACTCACATTTTCTATCAACAGTTAGATTTCTTTGTCTAAACTCACATTTTGTATCAACAGCCATATTTGTCTAAACTCACATTTTCTATCAACAGCCAGATATCTTTGTCTAAACTGACAGTTTGTATCAACATCCATATTTGTCTAAACTCACATTTTCTATCAACAGCCATATTTGACTAAACTCACATTTTCTATCAACAGCCATATTTGTCTAAATTCACATTTTCTATCAACAGCCATATTTGTCTAAACTCACATTTTCTATCAACAGCCCACGTTTATCAGTTCCCGAAACTATTCCTTTCATTACTTGGGCTCAAGGTACTCCGTCTTGGACTTCTCTCACCAGCAGTTCCACGAAGTGCTGTTTCTAGGGATACCAAGAACTATTTACTTGCAAGAGGAGAGCTCGCCATCAAAACTGGTTAGCAGGCTCACCCAGTTTCTTGGTCGTCAACCTTCACTGCCTGAGTGGGTTCAAGATGGCGCCATATTGGGAATTCATGGTGGCATCAAAAAAGTGGGATTTTTACAAAAAATAACCCAGTGTTTTTTCTCTCTCACGACTCTATGTCTTTCTTTCTTTCTTTCTTTCTTTCTTTCTTTCAACCTTTTTCTTTCTTTCTTTCTTTCTTTCTTTCTTTCTTTCTTTCTTTCTTTCTTTCTTTCTTTCTTTCTTTCTTTCAACCTTTCTTTCAACCTTTCAATCCTTCTTTCTTTCTTTCTTTTAACCTTTCTTTCTTTCTTTTAACCTTTCTTTCTTTCTTTCTTTCTTTCTTTCTTTCTTTCTTTCTTTCTTTCTTTCTTTCTTTCTTTCTTTCTTTCTTTCTTTCAACCTTTCTTTCTTTCTTTCAACCTTTCAATCTTTCTTTTGTCTGAACTGCCTCTTTCTGGCTTTTTCGGTATCTCAGTCTTTTTCTGTTTCTATCGCTGTCTTTCTGTTTATCTCTGCCAGTATCTCCTTGTATTCATTTTTATCTGTGTCCCTTGTCATAGTTCCTTTTGTTTTTCTTTTCTCTTCCTATCTTCTTTTCCTGTGTATAGTCTAAACAGTCTGTCTCTTTATTACTCTGTCAAATTCCCTGCTTCTCTTTGTTCCTCTTTATTGTTCCGGAGTATTGGCGCGTCTTGTGTTAGTTTAACGGTGCACTAAAGCATGAATAAAGGACAAGGTTTAAAAAAAAAATCTCAAATGCTTAGTTTAAATAAGCTTTTGTAGCAAAGCACACAAGGATGTAGTTCCATACGACCAAACTGACAGTACCGCAAAACGTGCTCTTCACAGTTGATCGTGCTCTTGGAGTCTAGACCGTGTTCACAGTGCACTTATGTTCTCAACTTGAGCCATTTCTTCTTTTGATCGTTAAATCAATTATTCATTTCCTGTCGGTTTGCTTTGGCTGCACTTCTCCTGATTTTCATTTGGGTTAGTTTCTTCATGACATTGATTGATAGTCTCTTTTGGACCTTGACCTCTGATTCAGTTTGACTCTGTCACTCGTTGTCTTAATGAACTTCTAGTCAAGCATTGAACACAATCCGACAAGCAATCAACGAATAACAGCTAGTCTGATTTCCACCACCCCAGTCCCATTCTTGAGAATAGGTAAATAGCAAATACTGAATAAAAACTCAAGATACTCTAGAGAGAGTTTTTTTTAGATTTACTAACATTATTAGAATTAAGTAACAGGCTGTTAGGGTGGTTGAATCACTGTGATGACTACATAGGTGTATAGCGTTAGAGATACGTTTATCTATTAATTTTTTCTTCGGACTTGCCGAGTGTGAACGGACTGCCTTCAGCTGCCATCTTGTCGATGGGCATTGCAGCGTTGTTGGTTGCAGCATCGAGTTGCTACATATCATTGCAGAATAGAGTTGCTACATATCGTTGCAGAGTTGCTACATTTCATTGCAGAGTAGAGTTGCTACATATCATTGCAGAGTTGCTACATAATAATGCAGAATAGAGTTGCTACATATCATTGCAGAGTTGCTACATAATAGTGCAGAACAGAGTTGCTACATATCATTGCAGAATAGATTTCCTGCTTATCATTGCGGTGGAGAATATCGAAACTGTATAAAGAAAACTGTATAAAAGATTCCCTTTATGTAAATTTCAGCTTGAATTTATAGTGTGTGTCTAACGTACTTTGCGTACGTCATTCCTAATTTGGCAGTATAATGGCGGACATACAAAGCAGTGATTCAGTCATATCAAAAAGACAAATTTAAAAGGATAAAATTTTTAAAAATTATTTATTATATAGATAAAAGTCTTGACGACTTGAACTAAATACGAAGAAGGTTGAATAGCTGTAGTTAGTTACGACCTTAGTAGGTTATAATAGTATGATAATTATTGCAACTTGACCTGTTTAGTAGGTTATAATAGTATGATAATTACTGCAACTTGACCTGTTTAGTAGGTTATAATAGTATGATAATTACTGCAACTTGACCTGTTTAGTAGGTTATAATAGTATGATAATTACTGCAACTTGACCTGTTTAGTAGGTTACTCCCATCTTCATCTTTGACAGAGTTACTTCCCAGTAGCCTTGATTTCGTTTTTCTATTCAAGTGCTTGACTAAGTTACTCTCCTCATAACCATGATTAACTCCCCTCTGATTCACTAACTCTAGACCTCTTATACAGGTATTGTCCCTATGACATTATTTCAGTTACCTTCTTCTTAACCTCATAGATACTTATGACCTTGATTCTCTTACTCTAGTTTTGCCAGTTTTTTTCTTCTCTTGGTTAGTCTTGATTAATCTCTTGGTCTTGACTCACTTTCCTTTTGACCTTGACTTTTGGTTAGTCTTGATTAATGTCTTGGCCGTGATCTTTCACTTTCCTTTTGACCTTGACTCTTGGTTATTGATTAATGTCTCGGCCATGACCTTTCACCTTCTTTTTGACCTAGATGCGGGCTTTTATCCAGCAAGCCGAGGAGAGCAGAGTTGCTTTATCAGGAGTGCTGATACACGACTGGACCGGGTATAAGAATACAACCACAGGCAGACACGTTTTCTTGAACTGGCGCTGGAGTTCTCAGCAGTATCCAGGTATGAAATCGTATTGTAACAAGAAAGGTTAACAAAGACTTGTGACTGTATCAAAGTACCATATCAGGGACCTCAAAAGAAAACGAGCAGAAAGTCTTCTGAGTTATCAAAAAGTGATCAAAATCGCACCTAGTACACACTCCTGCTGACTAACATATATACACACTGAACTGTATTTGATTTGTATGTGTTGCTAACTGTATTTATATACTTTTACTATTATTTTATGAAAGCATAGCATAGTTACTTTTATATTAATTCTTTGTAATACTAAAAAAGAACAAAATAAATTCAGTCAGGGAAAATTAATCCTTGCACGAGATTCAAGTCACTTGTTTGTTTGGTTTCTTGTTGTATATTTAAAACAAAATCGTTTGCTTTTCTATGTAGATGTTTAAGAAGTATAAAACAGAATGGGATGAGCCTCTTGAAGTTCATAAAGGAAGAAATTGTACTTTGCCCACTTTGTTATAAAATACACTTTACCCAGGTAGCACATATCACTCTGAGTCAGATTAGAAAAGTTTGAATGCTGTACAGTGTACACTCATTCAGGTAACTCGATATCCCCATGGCAAAATGTAAAAAATCGGATCAGACATGTTACATTTGCTTTCCAAAGAAGAACACATTCAAAGCCGAGGAGAGCAGAGTTGCTTTATCAGGAGTGCTGATACACGACTGGACCGGGTAGACTATAGGGAACCACTTCCTAATTGTTTTGAGGTTATAATCGAACCACTTCCTAATTGTTTTGAGGTTATAATCGAACCACTTCCTAATTGTTTTGAGGTTATAATCAAACCGCTTCCTAATTGTTTTGAGGTTTGAACCACTTCTTAAATTATGGGAAGCGCTTTCGGCCGAAGCCAAGTTTGCTCAAGGGATTGGAGGTTGAGGGGCGAAATCTTAACATCAAACCTGTTGCTATTTATTTATTGATCTTTATATCTAATAGCATATAACAACTGCTCTTTTCACACACAACCACCCCTGCCTTCTCCAAAAACAAGTGAAGAGAGGAAGTTTTCTCCAGAGGCCCTCCAAAGCTGAGAATATCTCTGATAAAAGGCTTACTGCATCCTCTGGAGAAAAGTCAGCGAAAAAAAAACAACTGCTCTTTTCAAATATCGACCACGTTTGGACGTGTACTATGTGTCCAGCTTTCAGTAAAGTCAAAGTAACTCCTAGCTACTGAATTGGGTCACAAATACACAATGGCTAGCTATTCAGTAAAGTCAAAGTAACTCCTAGCTACTGAATTGGGTCACAAATACACATTGGCTAGCTTTCAGTAAGGTCAAAGTAACTCCTAGCTACTGAATTGGGTCACAAATACACATTGGCTAGCTTTCAGTAAGGTCAAAGTAACTCCTAGCTACTGAATTGGGTCACAAATACACATTGGCTAGCTGCTCTGGCAGTCTGACCAGTTCAGAGAGATTAGTCAACCTGCTTGAAGTAAAGTAACAGCTTTTTAACCACCAGAGCCTACGAAGGCCGCGGTCCACACCCAGTCATTGTATTTGCCAGCAGTTTGAATGCACATATATCATAATGGGTAGGCAAATGTATTGTGATTGTGAATGTGAACTCTCGGGTTGTATGATGAACATGTAAGGTTGATGTATTATGAAGGTGACGTCGCAGAATGTATGATGAACATGGAAGGATGACGTGTGACCTCTCAGTATGTATGATGAATGGTGGACATGTAATGTAATGATAATATATTGTGAATGTGACTTCTCAGTACATATATAGAGATGGTGTATTTGGGATAAATCTGGTCCCGTTTCTTCTATATATTCGAATGACGTCATGAAATTCTAGCGAATAGCATGCCTGTGGCAGTCATTGAGATTTTAAAATTAAATCAGTTTGCTCTGTGCTTTTTAACATATTTTTTTCAATGATACAATTAAAAATTATTGTCTTCATTTTTTTTTTCACAAAGGTCTTTCTGAAGAAATATCTCACCTAAGCAAGCGTGGAATCCGGGTTCTAGCCTACATCAATCCCCATCTCGAACAAAGTGGATCTCTCTTCAAAAGTTGGTATTTTCAAAATCCCTTCATCTCCGGAAAGTGCAAAAAGTCAGCAGTTGGAGTTAGATACTGAACTCGTAGTATGCAATTTACTGGTTACATAGGATTTATTTAGATGTCTTTCAATGTCCTGTAACCTTCCTGATGACAGGCTCTAGTTACCTGTCTTTCAATGTCATGTAACATTTCAAATGACAGAGGCTGTAATTACATGTCTATCAATGTCATGTAACATTTCAAATGACAGAGGCTGTAATTACAAGTCTTTCAATGCCCTTGTAACACTCCTGATGACAGAGACTGTAGTTAATGTGTTTGTTTCAATTTCCTGTAATATTCCTGACTGTATAGGCTAGTTATACACTTTTCAGTTTCCAAAGACATTCTTGATGACATAAGCTGTAATTACATGCTTTTCAATTGTTAAGCAGATTTATTACATGAAATGAGGACACATTGTTTTCAATTTCCTATGATCTACATTTGATCAGTCACATTTCACTGACTTTGCAGTTGCGGAAGCCAAGGGCTACCTTCTAAAGACCATGACCAACGTAACATACCTCAGCGAGATTGGTGGAGTGCATTGTGGGACGATCGACCTTACAAATCCGGTGGCCTACGACTGGTTCAAGGACGGTAAGACAAGACATTATTTCACAAAAGTCACATATCAAATGGTTCGGCTAACTTTATCTGGTTGTTGCCATTATGTTGGTTTGGGTCTATGTTTATTTATCTTGTTGTTGACATTATGCTAATTTGGGCAATGTTTACTTACCTCGTTGCTATTTTTGTTTTGTCTCTATTTATCTCAGCGTTGTCATTATGTTATTTTGGCTCTGTATTTAATTCTCTGGTTATTGCCATTATGCTATTTTGGCTCTGTATTTATTTCTCTGGTTATTGTCATTATACTATTTTGGCTCTGTATTTATTTCTCTGGTTATTGTCATTATACTATTTTGGCTCTGTATTTATTTCTCTGGTTATTGCCATTGTGTTAGTTTGGCTCTATATTTATTTGTCTGGTTATTGCCATTCTGTTAATATTTATTACTTTATTATAAACATTGATCAGTACATTGTTATTTAAATATCCCCAGAGATCATTAAAAAAAATTTAATTGGTTTCGGTTTTGCTGGCTGGATGGCGGACATGGGCGAGAACTTGCCCACAGAGGGCGTTGTCTTACACAGTGGTCGATCACCCACAGACCTACATAATGACTGGCCAGTTCTTTGGGCGAAACTTAATCGGCAAGCTGTAGAAGAATCGGGCAAGTTGGGGCAAGTTGTGTTCTGGGTAAAAAATGGATTTACAGGTAAGTTATTCATTTGTAACAAGATTTACACATTTCTAGAATTTGCTGTAATAGACAGTAACATTCAATGCTCTTGCACCTGTCAACTGTGTTCACGTCTGTCTCAGCCGTATTATTTTTTAACAGTGTTTCTATTCTTACTCTTCCTATTTTTAATGGCATTCATTATTCTGTGTTCACGTCTGTCTTGGGATCAGATCGTAATTGTAGTTGTCTGTCACTATTAGCTGGATGTCAATATTTTTAAAACTAAAAAATCGTATTTACACCGTGCTTTGCAAACTTTATATGAACAGTGGATTTTTTAAGTAATGTTTGTAATCTTTATATGAACAGTGGATTTTTTAAGTAATGTTTGTAATCTTTATATGAACAGTGGATTTTTTAAGTAATGTTTGCAATCTTTATATGAACAGTGGATATTTTAGTAATGTTTGTAATCTTTATATGAACAGTGGATTTTTTAAGTAATGTTTGTAATCTTTATATGAACAGTGGATTTTTTAAGTAATGTTTGCAATCTTTATATGAACAGTGGATATTTTAGTAATGTTTGCAGTGGTTTATTTGCTTGTTTGTTCGTTTCTTGTGTTTTCTCTGGTAAAGGGATGTTTATTGCCTTGTGCTGTTGATATAAAACGCTTAGCTACATACAATATACCGGTCTCTTTCGAATCAATGACCACATTGTAACAGTCGTTATCTTCATAATCAATGACCACGTGACCACGTTGTAACGGTCGTTATCTTCATAATCAATGACCACATTGTAACAGTCGTTATCTTCATAATCAATGACCACATTGTAACAGTCGTTATCTTCATAATCAATGACCACATTGTAACAGTCGTTATCTTCATAATCAATGACCACGTTGTAACGGTCATCTTCATAATCAATGACCACGTTGTAACGGTCGATATCTTCATAATCAATGACCACGTTGTAACGGTCGTTATCTTCATAATCAATATTTGCATATCATCATCAATAGTACATTCAGTAGCATGACCTTTACTGTAGCCATCATCATTATCAATAGTACATTCAGTAGCATGACCTTTACTGTAGCCATCATCATTATCAATACCAGTAGGAGCATAGTCGTCATGATCATCAATTTTATTATCACGCTCAAAACTACCATCACACACACCACCACCATCCCTACCGCATCTTTGAGATTTTCATTTTCCAGACTGAAAAAGGTTTTTTACATTTCCTACAATGAAAGAACACCAAACTGGTTTTGCTTTACTTTCATCTTCTGACGTTTTTTTCGGTATGTCCTTTTGCAAGGCTCTGCGTCGGAACACTGCAATTGAATTACCAGTTAACAAACTGAAGTTAACATATGTCTTGCATTTGTTTATATTACTGAGTGAGAATGATATGTGTCTTGCATTTGTTTATATTACTGAGTGAGAATGATATGTGTCTTGCATTTGTTTATATTACTGAGTGAGAATATGTGTCTTGCATTTGTTTATATTACTGAGTGAGAATGATATGTGTCTTGCATTTGTTTATATTACTGAGTGAGAATGATATGTGTCTTGCATTTGTTTATATTACTGAGTGAGAATATGTGTCTTGCATTTGTTTATATTACTGAGTGAGAATGACGTGTGTCTTGCATTTGTTTATATTACTGAGTGAGAATGATATGTGTCTTGCATTTTTTATATTACTGAGTGAGAATGATATGTGTCTTGCATTTGTTTATATTACTGAGTGAGAATGATACGTGTCTTGCATTTTTTATATTACTGAGTGAGAATGATAATTATGTGTCTTGTATTTGTTTATATTACTGAGTGAGAATGATATGTATCTTGCATTTGGTTACCTTATACCACTAACTAAAGACTGTATGCATTCCTTTAGATTTACTATTAAACCACAAAATGAGAATAGTCTGTCTGCTTTTGATAACATTACACCACTAAATGAGGATAATGAATTTTATTTTTCGCATTAAAAACCTACTCGTATACGACTTACTCAGGGGCAGGTAATTACAGTACACTGATGTGGGCGGGCGAGCAGAATGTTGACTTCAGCCTAAGCGACGGCATAGCGTCCACTGTGGTGGCTGCTCTGTCCATGGGGATGTCAGGCGTGGGGCTGACCCACTTCGACATCGGCGGCTTCACGACCATTGACACCCTGAGCCCTCCCCTCGTCCGGACAGAGGAGTGCCTGTTGCGCTCTGCGGAAATGGCTGTGTTTACGCCCATGTTCAGGACAAGTGAAGGTATTTGTAACTTCTGCTAAACTTAACGGTCACTTATCGGTATCCAGACTCGCATTGAAGTGAGAGTTACTGTACTGTTCGCTGTACAGGACAGAACGAAACACCCAACCTCTCTCTCTTTCTTCATCCATTATAGCCTTGGAACTGTCAATTTATGCGGTGTTTTTGTATGATATTCAACTTTCTCTTGATGTAAATGTCCACGCTCTTTTTAATTATATTCATGTTGTATATTTGATTATTGACTTAATAAATAAATTTATTAACCTTCTTGCACTTATATTAAAACCTAATGGAGTAATAGCGGTTGGATTGGAGCTCATTAAATATAAATAAATAAATAAATAAAAGACAGATTTTTTATTACTCCTTTAGTAAAAAACTTCCAAATGCAGAAACATCATATGACAGTAAAACGTCTGTCTTATTATTGTGTAAAGAGTAAGACATATTGGTCTTTTAGGAGAATTATTAATAACTTATAAATTAAGATTCTCGATCACTTGTCATTAGTTATGTGTTGTTAATTAATAAATAATAACCATAATGAGTGAAGGTGCCCAGAGGTGCCACAATTAGCAAATTTAAAGGAAATAAAAATGAAGTTTTCTGAATTTCTAAATTAGCATTAAATAAGCACTTACATATTTTTCTCTCATAACATGTTTATATCACACCGTGAAGGAGTGGTGCTGAGTTGAATACCCACTATAAAAACGTTTTACTGAGTTGAATACCCACTATAAAAACTTTTTACTGAGCTGAATACCCACTATTAAAACTTTTTACTGAGTTGAATACCCACTATTAAAACGTTTAACTAGGTTGAATACCCACTATAAACGAGTTGTACTGACTTGACTACCCACTATAAAAAGCGTTTTACTGTTGAAAACCCACTATAAAAAAGTTTTACTGAGTTGAATACCCTATGAAAACGTTTTACTGAGTTGATTACCCACTATGAAAACGTTTTACTGAATTAAATACCCACTATAAACGAGTTTTATTGAGATAAATACCCACTATAAACGAGCTTCATTAAGTTGAATACACTCCCGTCAGAGGGACAATTATTAATTTTACAAATTGCTATCGGTAGGTCCGCATGGGAATAAGGTAGGAATTAAAATAATGTACAGAAAACAATATATTGAAAATTTCTATCATGCAATAATGTCATGTCTGTACATGCTACATTAAAGAGTGGATTTGACAATGATACCACTGAATGTCAAAGTTTGTCATGCCAGATTTAGTGAAATGATGGAAATCTGTCCCGGCCGGAAGTGCTCTCTTTCTTTTCAGTCAGTTTAAATTTCATGAACTTACTAAACAATAAAATATTTATATTAAATCTTAATTATTTTCCTTTTAATCGAAGTAAGCAATTAATTGAAAGTTGAAAGGAAACCATTCTGGCAATAAGATTGTAATTTTATTTTTTTTAAAATCATTCTGACCATATATGCTGAAATTTATTATTTAGTTATTTATATCCTAAGATAAATTTGTGTGCATGCGTGTATGCATGCGTGCCTGTGTTGTATGTGTGTGTGTATGTTTGTATAGGCAGCAAGCCTTCAAGCAACGTCCAGTACTACTCAAGCCACGGTACACTGAGAAAGTTTGCGCGCCTCAGCCGCATGTTCTCAGCGCTTCAAAACTACACACGGCATGTCGTCAACCTCACAGCAACTTCCGGTCTGCCGGCACAACGTCCGTTATTTCTTCAGTATCCAGCGGATAGTGCATCTCTCGACATTAATTATCAGTATATGTTCGGACCAGACGTTCTTGTGGCACCAGTTTACCTGCCGGATGTTGAATTCTGGGACGTTTACTTGCCCTTTGACCTCGAAGGTGTTTGGGTCTTTCTATGGGATGACTCAGTTACGTACGTTGGTGGCAGGACCGTCCGAGTGCCAGCACCAATAGGACAGCCGCCAGTTTTCTATCGGAGCGCCTCTCTGTTCGTGGACGTGTTTCGTCGTGTGGCTGCTGAGACCCCGGTTAACCTGCCCACGTACTTTTTACAACTTCAGAACAACACCACGTCCGCCATTGCTCAAGATTTTCCGACCGCTTTAAGTCCTTCAACACTACATCCAGCCACCACACGATTTTCCTCGGCCACTGCACCACTGGTTGTGCAACCAGCCATTAAGGAAGCACACGTTATGCAAAATTTTCCTGCTGAAAGAGTCGTGCGTTGTCACTCGGCAGTTGTACACCATTCTTTTGTCTTAAACTTGCTTTCATTGTTGATATTATTTGTATGTTCGTATGAAGATTTATTTTTGCACCTTCTTAGAGATTTTGCTTAAGTTGTGGAACGCTATAAAGAGATGATCACATTTTTTCTTAAAGTCAGCAATTTTGATTTAATTTTCGCAGAGCTATGGCGCTTGTATTTGATAAGTGTAGAAGATAATTAATACGAATAATGAACTGACTGGTAGGTACACGTGTACTCTGGGTCTTGAAATTTTAAATGCAGATTGGTTGCGTGACTGGTAAGTGCACACGTACTGATTCTTCAAATCTCATATGCGAAAATGGTGTATGACGGTAAAACTGAAAAATATCTATTTTTTTTATTATTAAAAGTCAAGGCCAAATAACATATACGACATTTATGACGCACGTGTGGCTGTATGATGCCATCACGTGTCATTGACAAAAGCTAGCCTATATACATTTGGCATTAGTCTGTAAACTATGCAGCCTGAGTAAGATGCACTTCAGATGGCGTCATAGTTTTTCTGTCCAACGATTACAACGAGTTGTTGGGGGTCAAGGTCACACGTACGACTGCCTGTGTTAGTATTTTGTGCATCTATACAATGTCAAGGTTATGCATACCAATGTTTGTATTAGTACTCTGTGCATTTATACAATGTCAAGGTTACGCATACTATTGTTTGTATTAGGATTTTGTGATTCTGTACAATGTCGAGTTTATACGTACCAATGCTTGAATTAGGTTTTTGTGCAACTGTACATTGTCAAGGCTGCACATTCATATATAAATAAATAAAAATGTATATAGTAAGTACACAATAGCCAAATACACCAATATCCATAATAGTATAATAACTTAGATAGATAGTGTGACGCCAATGCCACATAGTTAATCGTTATGATTATTATTATTAATTAATTAATCATCCATAACTAATTAAGTGACGAAAATCTTAATTTATGTTATTAATAATTCTCCAGAAGACACTACTTGTCTTTCTCATTTGGTGGATATGCGGGCGCTGTTAACGTTTTCTCTCTTCCACAACATTAACGATATATATTTACCGTCACAAGATATTTCTATAGGTGGAAAACGTCTTACTAAAGGAGAAGACAGTTCCATCTGTAATCTATATTTAGCAATCCCCCCACCCCATCCACCCACTTTCTTCTCCAACATAAGTTTATCAATATATGTAAGAAGGTCAATAAATTTATTAAATCAACAATCAAATATACATATAACAAATTCAATGAAAGTGATTACTCAACTTCAATATTTCCACAAAACCACACTCGAATAATTTTAATACCGATATAGTCTTATATGCTGGAACACAATTAGTGTCAATACAACTCACAGGAAAGTTCTTATCAGAGAACGGAAATGGAGTTTTAGAGAAAAGGGATAATAGTTTGTACCTAATCTCTTTAAGTGAAGCCACAGGTCTTCTCATGCATTTTTCATAACAAAGCTGCAAGTTTATTGTTCATGTTATTAGTGTCAATCCCAAGTGTTCCCTTCTCACGTTGTACAGCACTGATTAGCTGCTATTCTCTTGAAACTAACATGGGTGCTCTTTCGCTGTATTAGCTCCCTCAAGCAGAACAACAATTGTAGCAATTTCCAGTAACTTCCTTGTACCAGAAATTGCTCTATGTAGTCAGCATACCTTGCGACCATACATCAACAGAGTGCAGTGTATTTCGAACACAGTGCGGTAGATACTTCTCACATCTACCTTAGTGGAGATTCAGGTAAAACATTGAAAGGCCACTTATTCCCATTAAATAATGGCCACCTTTCATGACTGGACTTTTTGCCACACCAAATTCAAGTGATTAGACAATAGAATTCTCTACAGAAGGTAACTTTTGATCTCAGCCCATTGGCTGGTCTCGTTCCCGTAAATCTTAACCAATGGATAATGAACACTACTCATCCATTTGGAACTGGTTTGGATTGCACCAAAATTTCTAGCATATTCTCAACTTAAATGTTTACTCCAACTCTGACACTTACAAAATACCATCATACGTAGTGCCCAAGGTAAATTTAACAATTTATATAAAGATTAAGTCTAGAAAAAGGGATAGGCCACAGATAAATAGATAGACAGCAAGTACATATACTTCATCTAAAATTTATTTCCTGCTTGAATATGTCGACAGTTTCAACACTGTGTGAATAATTCTTTGTACGCGTGATTTTCAAAAGATGTTCTGCTGTTAAAGAGTGCAGGAATACATAATGATTCATATAACATAAAGTGGACGACAAAGAAATACTGAATCACAAAATTTACATTTTCTCACTAAGACCTACAATCATTGGGTTTTCTCTGTTATGGTCATCTAAATTAAATCATGTCAGAAGTCCAAGGCTTTATCAAACCATTCTCTTAATTAAATCATGACTGAAGTAAAAAGTTTTATCAAGCAATTATCTTAATGAAATCATGACTGAAGTAAAAAGTTTTATCAAGTCTTTCTCTTAATGACTTTAGTCGAAAGCTTGACAAAGTAATTCTGTTATTTCAAGCAGTATCAATAATCCAGGTATTTAATTAATTATTAAGCTTTATCACATTATCCTGTAATTTATATCATGGCCCTAATAGAAGGCTCTATCAGACAATTCTGTAATTTATATCAAAGAGTTGAGAAAAATTTGTAAATGATTTACATCATGACTTTAGTGGAAACTTTATCACATCATTCTGTTAAATACATCATAATTAGGCAGACAGCATTATCAAAGGAATTCTGTTACCTGCAATAAAACTATAGCGAAAGCATTATTAGATTAATTGCAAGGAGAAAGTTTAAATGCTCGTTAATTTACGACCAAATATCAAGCTTCATTCGACTACATACCTTTGTCCCTATGTGTCCTTGAAATTTATATTTAAAGCTGAAATTATAATTATCCAACTATACAGTCGTTAGATTTTCAAATTGCTGACCGGAAGTGAGAGTCAGAAATGCTTGATAATAGATTCTGTCCTTTCAAAGATAATTGGTGAAAATCGACATTAAGCATTTATATATGATCATAATGAATTATATATTATTAACTATATTATGGTCCAATTAAAGAAAAATTGACGATGAATTCAATCAGTCTCATGTTATTGTATTCGAGTGTTTAACTATTAAGAATTTTAAGTACGAATACCTACAAACAAAGAATGGTGTGGCCGCTTAAGTACGTTTGGCCTCTATTATGATTATTTATGAATTCCTTTATCAATTAATAAATATAATCACTTATCAGCGGTTAAATTTAGGATTCGCTTCCAACACGAATTCCACACTCACGTACCACTCTAAGTAACGTGCTCACACACCACTATAAGTAACGTACTACCGACATAATTTATCTGTTCGCAGGTGGAACTTCCTACTTAAAGAGTAATGTAGTTTTCACAATTTACTAACTTTCATCGAAACAATTGACTCACAAGCCCCCATCCACCCACTGACATGTATCAATGAACATGATTAAGAAGGATTTATCACTATCCGGGACTTTTACCATCAGCAAAACGTGCGCTGGACTCTGATGCAACCTTGCACTCTCGCCTGTCAATCATTGTGCAGGCCTCACGTGATCAGTGATGTAACCTTACACTCTTGCAAACCACCATCAAGACGTCACGTGATCTGTGACATCAGGAAGCTACGGTCCTGTACCATTGGCAGTTTAGCGTATTTCTGGGTTTAATTAAAATGGGAGCGTGAAGCCTTGTGAAGAGTGAGTGAGCTTAAGTTACATTGCACTCGGACAAGGAAAAATCTGGGATGGGGAGGAAAAATGGCAGGCGTGTGTGTGTGGAAAAACCGATTCTGACTTATAAAATATTTATTTTAGAATTTTAATGAAATTATGATTTATGCAGGTGCAGTAAGCGTTAATAAAACTTCAATATTTATTATTTATATTGCTTTCAAAGTAACAACAATACGGGAATTATAAATAAAACTGGAAAAATATTTGTTCATTTTGTAAAGTATTTCAATTATTATTTAAATTAATTTTAAAATTTAAAAAGGACAAGAGCCAAGAAATGTTCTTAAAGAATAATTTATAAATAGTTTTAAAAATTAAAAACAACAAAACAAATTTGCTTATAAATGAGAAATGTAACACCAGTCAAGAAATTAAAAGAGAAAAAGTGCGTAGAAATACTCTTTTCTTTCTTTCATTTTGATAATTTAAACCAGTCATACAATAGAAAGGCAAGAGAGATAGCGGCCATGGCATATGTTACATAAAATACATACACACACACATGGATTTTTTAAAAATCAAACCAGCCACACGACGAAAAACGTCAGCAAAGTCAAACTTGAGCCACATGACGAAAAACGTCAACAAACTCAGAGATATTCCGATAAAAGACGGGCGGGTGCCCTAGCGGTGCTGGCACGCGGACAGTCCTGCCCCCAGAGTGCGTTGTAGATTCGTCCCACAGGAAGATCCAGCTGGCTTCCGGGTCAGAGGGTAAGTACACGTCCCAGCTTTCCACATCCGGAAGATATACTGGCGCCACTATTACGTCCCTGCCGAACATGTATTGGTAGTTGACATGGTAAGACGCGAGGTCCGATGGATAATGCAGAAATAGAGGACTCTGGGATGGCAAGCCTGTCGTAGCAGTTTGGCTGACCACGTGACGCGTGTAGTTTTGCATGGCGGAGAACATTCGACTCAAACGCGCAAATTTGCGTAGAGTTGTTTGGTTGGAGTAGAACTGCACGTTGGCCGTTGGCTGGTTGCCTGTGTGTGAAAATTAATACGCTGGTGAAAACATGTTTGGATGCATATATATTAATCTGAAATTAATCGATCATTAATTTGACCAGCCAGCATACTTTTAATTTGTCAATATATTAGTCAGTCAATTAATGAGTCCAGTTATTTCAGCATTACATGTCGGCTTATGTAGATTGCTGAGTGCGAAATGTTGGGTTATGGTGTTGTTGTATTCCAAATCAAACAAATATTAATACTTAATGCGTGCAGCCGTTTGTATTTGACTTTGGAATAAGGCGTTCGTTATATCCGACTGCAATGGTCACCTCTGATTTTCCTGTAACTATTTTAACTAATTCACTACAATCCTGTAACTATTTTAACTACAACTAACTAATTCACTACAATTCTATAACTATTTTAACTACAACTAGTTCACTATAATCTTTTAACTACAATTAACTACTTCACTACATTCCTATAAATAATTCAACTACAACTAATTCACTACAATCTTATAACTATTTTAACTACAACTAAAGTTAGCTACAAAAAACTTTCCTATAACTATTTCAACTACAACTAAAGTTAGCTACAAAAAACTTTCCTATAACTATCAGAGAGTAGTAATAACAAGACTTTCCAGCAACTTCTAAAGGTTACAAAACTTCCTGTATTATACAGATAGTTATTAGCAACAACTTTCTTTAAAGTACTATATACTTGAACAGTTAATAGCAACAACTTTTGACTGCTACAAAACGCAATGGTTAGTTAGCTTGTTTGATAGTAGAGGTCTATAGGACCATGTGTATCTAAAATTCATAAAATTTTGATGCTGAGAACCGGAATTAAGTGTACCTGAAATTAATAAAATATTATTTCTATTGCTACTTAGTAATTTTGCTGGTTATCTGTTTACAATGAGAACATTAAATTAGCACACAGTCAAGTGATAGGTTATTTTTTCTTGAAGTACATTTCCCTTATTGCTAAATGGAACTTGATCAAGTACCTTTGCTTCAGAAGGAAATGTTTCCTATTGGTGATAGGCGAAATTAGGAGATTTTTTTTTATTGGTTGGAAGAAGATGTTCTAGTGAAATGTTGGAATATTTTTGTTAAAGGAAGATATTCTAGTGAAAGAACAAGACTTTCCTATTGCTACTGAACTCAGCCTGAACAGAGTTGTCTACTCATTGCAGATGAACCAGCTCAACCATCATCGAAAACAAGAACAAGCGAAATATCTTTTAAAATATTTAATGAAGGTAAAAAATATCTTTTAAAATATTTAATGAAGGTAAAAAACTGTATATAATACAATATTTAATGAAGGTAAAAAACTGTATATTAAAATATTTAATGAAGGTAAAAAACTGTATATTAAAACATTTAATGAAGGTAAAACTATATTAATATATATATTTAATGGTTATAATTATTATTAATTAATTAATCGTCCATAACCAGTTACAAGTGTTGAGAATCTTTATTTTTTTAAAAATTAATTCTTCAGAAGACGACCCTCGTCTCTCTCACTTGGTGGATATGCCGGCGCTGTGAACGTTTTCTCTCTTCAACAATATTAAAGACAAACATTTACCGTCACACACTATTTCCGTAGGTGGAAAACTTCCTTACTAAAGGAGAAGACAAATCTGTATTTAGCGAGCCCCCATCCACGCACTTTCTTCTCCAACATATGGTTATCAATATGTGTAAGAAGGTCAATAAATTTATTAAATCAACAATCATATATATATATATATATAAATCAAATACAATGAAAAAGATTATATGACATCAATATTTCCACGAAACCAATTTCGAATAATCTTAATATCTATAGTGTATTATATCCTAAAATACAATTCAACAATAGTATCAATGCAAATCACCAGATAGTTCTTGTCAGAGAACAGAAATGGTGTTATTAGACATAGCAATAATAACTTCTATGTGACCTTGTGTAGATGAAGCCCCAGTTGTCTTTTTCTTTTGCTCGCTTTTTGTATCAAAGTCACAAGTTTATTGTCCACACCAATTCCATGTTCTCCCTCCTCCCATTGGTAAAGGCTGATTTGCTGCTATTCTCTTGAAGCTAACCAGGGCACTCATTCATCATACCAGCTCCTCATGCAGAACAATTGCTGCTATTTCCAGTAATTTTCTTGTACCAGAAATTGCTCATTGTAGTCAGGATATCTTGCCACTAAAACATCAATGGAGTGTAGTGTATTCCTTACACTTACATACTGCAGTAAATGCTTCCTGCATCTACCATGGTCATAGCAGATTATAACCAGTAAATCAGAAGATTCACATAACACAAAGAAATGCTGCTTTGTTCCTGTAAAAATATGACCAGGGAACAAATGCTAAGTTTCCAGTTTATTCCATCTTTAACTCCATTCTTTTTTACATTCAGGTCACAACTTACAGTTTACTCCATCTTTAACTCCATTCTTTCTTACATTCAAGTCTCAACTTACAGTTTCTTTCAACAATATTTATTAGCCCGATACACACATACAGCATAATAGTCTTTATGAGCAGGTTCACCAGAAACAATGTCAAGTGTTTAGCATACTACTTACGAACATCTTAGTTTAAACATTTGTAGAAATAATAGTCTACTCATATAATATATCAACAGAAAAGATGCACAAAATATCTAAGTCCATTCTCTCTTAATCAGTCATGAAGCTAATGGATACCTTTCATGACTGGACTTCTTGCCACACCAAATTCAAGTGATCAGACAATAGATTTCTCTACGGCAGAAAACTTTTGATCTCAGCCCATTGGTTGGTTTCGTTCTTGTAAATAGTAACCATTGGATAATAAAAACGACTCGTACTCATTGACCTGGTTTGCATTTTTTTCATCAGCAATTTCTAGCATATTCTCAGCTCCAGTGTTTACTCCAACTCTGACACTTATGAAAATACCATCATAAGGAGTGCCCAAGGTCAGGTCACTCCAACAATTTAACTATTTATATGCAATTATGTTTAGAAATAGGGATAGGTAAATTTACTCTGACACACACACACACACACACAATATCTGCACTATGTACACAGTATTAAAAATTTACGATCTCAAATGACCTATCTCTCTCAAATACAAACAAGGGGAAAACAAGTGGAGACTTCATCACACACATGTACACTCAAACGCACAGAGGCATAAAGACGATTTCTCTTACTCACACACCCCACCCAACCGCTTTATTCACTCACACACAAACGCACGTACCTACTCGTGTACACAGGCACAAATATACACATGCGAACTCATACATATACACACACACACGCACACACATATACACGCAGGCACACACAATTAAAATCCAGAAAACTTCTTTGGTGTTTCTCACCTTCATGGGTCCGGAAGACAGGCGTGAACACAGCCATCTCAGCAGACCGCAGTAGGCACTCCTCGGTCCGGACGAGGGGAGGGTTGTAAGAGGCGAAGGTCGTAAAGCCGCCGATGTCGAAATGCGTTAGTCCCACGCCAGACATCCCCATCGATAAAGCTGCAACCACAGTAGACGCTATTCCGTCGCTCATACTGAAGTCAACGTTCTGGTCGCCAGCCCACATCAGCGTGCTATAATTCCCTGATCCTGATAGGCCAAGAGTGACGTCACGAAGGGGGAGGAGAAAATTATGTTTAAATTAACACACACACACACCAGAACTAGTAAGAGATACAATATAAATTGAAATACTGTACTAATTTACTATTAACCCACTAATTACATGAAAAAATGAGAAAAATTAGAGGTGATTTCGCCGTCTCTGGACAAGAAAATAAAGGGTTATATTTGTTTTCTTTTAATTCTGTATCAAATCGTTGATGTGTGTGTGTGTGTGTGTGTGTGTGTGTGTGTGTGTGTGTGTGTGTGTGTGTTGTTTATCTATGTGCATCCATATGTACTGAATGAGAATCTTTGTCTGTACAAGGATGTCTATCTGACTGTATATGTTTGTTTGTGTGTGTACGCATAATTTGATTAGATCTACCTTATATGTGCATATTTGCTTATGTACGGGTATTTGTTAAAGCATGCTTGTGCCGGTGTGTGACATATTTTTGATGTATCAGTGTGCTTGAATGCTTGTGCCTCAGTATCGGTGTGTTAGTGTTTGCCTCAACATGTGCACACTGAAAAAACTGACCGGAAAATCCCGCCCTCATCCAAAACACGACGTCCTCAAGCTTTCCAGACTCTTCCACTGCTTCCCGATTGAGTTTGGCCCACATCACTGGCCACTGGTTATGTAGGTCAATGGCCGACTGACCACTGTGGAAGACCACTCCTTCTGTGGGGAGGTACTCGCCAAAGTCGGCCATCCACCCACCAAACCCTAGCTCGATCATATTCTTTTTGATAACTTCTGTAAAATTCAAGTCGACAGTTTGCATTATTTATGACTAGCAAATAAAAGTAAGGAATAGCTAGCTGTCCATTGTTTGTAAGTGAACGGGATGAAAGACTGGGGATTTCATTACTATATATTTACATAGACTGGGGATTTCATTACTGTATATTTACGTCGACTGGGGATTTCATTACTATATATTTACGTAGACTGGGGATTTCATTACTATATATTTACGTAGATTGGAGATTTCATTACTATATATTTACGTAGACTGGGTTTGAATATGTAACATTTCTGCTGAATTTCAGCAGGTTTCAAGAATTTCTTGATGAAATACTGTTTACAAATCAAGTGTACTGATAGCATCTTACTGTAAAGAAATGTAGTGCATTGACAGCACCTTATTGTAAAAAATTATACTGCACTGATAACATCTTACTGTAAAGAAATGTAGTACACTGATAACATCTTACTGTAAAGAAATGTAGTGCATTGATAACATCTTACTGTAAAGAAATGTAGTACACTGATAACATCTTACTGTAAAGAAATGTAGTACACTGATAACATCTTACTGTAAAGAAATGTAGTACATTGATAACACTTTACTGTAAAGAAATGTAGTACACTGATAACATCTTACTGTAAAGAAATGTAGTACATTGATAACACTTTACTGTAAAGAAATGTAGTACACTGATACATCTTACTGTAAAGAAATGTAGTACATTGATAACACTTTACTGTAAAGAAATGTAGTACACTGATAACATCTTACTGTAAAGAAATGTAGTACATTGATAACACTTTACTGTAAAGAAATGTAGTACACTGATACATCTTACTGTAAAGAAATGTAGTGCATTAACAACATACTGTAAAGAAATGTAGTACATTGATAACACTTTACTGTAAAGAAATGTAGTACACTGATACATCTTACTGTAAAGAAATGTAGTGCATTAACAACATACTGTAAAGAAATGTAGTACATTGATAACACTTTACTGTAAAGAAATGTAGTACACTGATACATCTTACTGTAAAGAAATGTAGTGCATTAACAACATACTGTAAAGAAATGTAGTACATTGATAACACTTTACTGTAAAGAAATGTAGTACACTGATAACATCTTACTGTAAAGAAATGTAGTGCACTGATAACATCTTACTGTAAAGAAATGTAGTACACTGATAACATCTTACTGTAAAGAAAGGTAGTACACGCAATTGAAGCGTGATCAATATTACCGTTATATCATACAACACACACACACACACACACACACACACACACACACACACACACACACACACACACACACACACACACACGACTCGTTATTATTAAATCTGAAGCTCTATACCATCTTTGTACCAGCTGTACGCTTCTGGGTTCGTTAGGTCGATGGTTCCACAGAAGAACTCGCCAAAGTCACTCAAGTATGTCTGGTTACTGGCATTCTTCACGAAGAATCCCAACTCATCAGCGACTGCGATGAATTAATAATGTAAACAAAATCATTCAAGTGTAAGTATTGTTTTCTTAGAAAACTTATTGATACATTTTATATTTGTCCTTGTAACTGAGTAAAAATAAGCAATCAAATAAACTGGGCTTTTAAAATATCTGTATTTAATAAAACTTTGAAAGAAGTCAGCCCGTTATGTTCGACTGCCCAGAAACATGCGAATCACGTGATTTCTAAGAAATTCTAAATACAGAGTTCTGACCTTTTGAGTAGCACATTAACATGGTGATAATAAAGACTAACCTTAGTGAAAGCCTTGATTCACAATGTGAAAGCCTTGGTTCACAATGCTTTTGTGTGATTTCTTTTCTGGATTTCATCTCTCAGAACTTTATGTAGGATAATCATTTTCAAGAAATTGTGAAAACACTGTATTATAAAAGTTAATTTATATACACTTCCACAAAATCCTGAAAGAGAATTAAAACTGAGGCACTTCATTCGACAAGAGCGAAAGAATTAATAGCTTGCAACTTCAAATTCTGCATTCTGCAGTAATCCTCGTGTCCCAATCCACCCCCAAAATAAAAAAAAAAATCACAGTTACCGTACTTAGGAAATAAGATACGCAGCAAATCTACGGCTAAAGTTTTCCGTCGATATGTAAAAAACCAAAAAACCAGCCTGATTGAAACCAGGCTAAAAAAACAATAGCCTATTGAAACCAGGCTAAAAAACCAGCTTGATTGAAACCAGGCTAAAAAATCCCAGCCTGGTTGAAACCTAATAACCAAAATGTCCAATGCCATTCCAAAAGGCAAAATATCAACAAACAGATGGTGATACGTTGATTAAAAAGCTACATCTAGGTAAACATTCACAGTTTTTTGTCCAAATAATTGTAAATCTGTCCGCCAGGATAATAAAACTTTTCAAGGAAACAATCAGTTATGCTTCCTTCAAAGTTTATTTAGCAACTTTTTGGTTAAACACACATAACAACAAACAGTAATAGATAGCACATTTCAATTTCTGTGACACCTAATTAAATAGTATAAATGAAGGCGAAATTTTCCAGCGTTTACTATATAACAAACAGTAACAGATAGCACATTTCAATTTCTGTGACACCTGATTAAATAGTATAAATGAAGGCGAAAGTTTTCCAGCATTCACTGTACAACACGCACAAACGCGCGCACAGAGAACAAACACGCACGCACAGAGATAAAGCAGTATTTTTACATTATAATTGTTGAAAAACATTTGAACAGTACATTTTCTTTTCTTTAAAAGTAACTTTTTAATAGTGATTGTTCGCCTAATAAAGTCATAAGCAAGATGCTAAAAAATCACTAAGGTTTTACGGAGGATATGTGCACTTCGAGGAGCGCTGCTTTTAGTAGTGGGGCGAGTCTGTGATTTTCAGGGAGTTTATTCAGATAGACTTCCCACTCAGACATTATGCTCCCTAAGGCTCCTACCACTACAGGTATAACTTCTGCTTTTACAGTTTTACATTCCAAAGTGTCTGGATTTCTAATCTGAGATCCTGATATTTTTCTACTTTTTACTTTATTATTATTATTATTAAATGTATTAATGCCCGTTCAATGGTAATTTATTCTCTCCCCCTGGATCGAATGGTAGACTACAAATCAACATGACACTTTTCAAGAAATGGGAGGTCAGACTAGAAATCAATACCATATCTTTACAGATATGAGAAGGCAGTCGACAGAACATCATACCTTTAAAAAGGCTTCCTTGCTGATTGAGATAAGGGTTTATGTAAGCCAACACTCGGATTCCACGACTACGCAGGCTTTGGATCTCTTCGGTTAAGTCTGAAATACAGAACAAGGTCGACAATATACACAACAAAACTGTAACGAAATAAACTGAAATACAGAACAAGGTCGACAATATACACAACAAAACTGTAACGAAATAAACTGAAATACAAAACAAGGTCGACAATATACACAACAAAAGTGTAACGAAATAGCCTGAAATACTGGGGCAGGAAATGGAGGGAGGGCTTTTTTATGTACAAGACAATTAAAGTACATACTTTAGAATTTCCTACCTAAGCTTAAATTGACACGTTACTATTTATAGAAACTAGTGACTTAATATCTAAAGTGCTTAACAGCATTTACAAAGGTAAATCTGTTGACTGTAGCATCCACAAAGCAAGGTACAATTCACAAAGCTTTGTATAATTCACCATTGAAAGGTACAATTCACAAAGCTTTGTATAATTCACCATTGAAAGGTACAATTAATAAAGTTTCAAATAGTGACTGCAGTATTTGCAAAACTGAAAATGAAGGCAGCTATTAATTTAAAGTCTACAACAATGATTGAAATCGAAGACTATAGTGTTAACTTTATTTTTCATAAATCAGTTAAATAAATTAAATAAACGATTGAAATGGACACTGTAAAATTGACATATCTTAAAATAATGTTTCTAGAAAAATTAACCTTCAAGCTGTGTTAATAGTAAATAAGCTTTCATGCAATGTTACTAGTAAATAAATAATAATGCAATATTACTAGTGAATAAACCGTCATGCAGTGTTACTAGTAAATAAACCATCGTGCAATGTTTCTAGTAAATAAAGCGTCATGCAGTGTTACTAGTAAATAAAGCGTCATGCAGTGTTACTAGTAAATAAAGCGTCATGCAGTGTTACTAGTAAATAAAGCGTCATGCAGTGTTACTAGTGAAAAAACACCTTCATGCAGTGTTACTAGTAAATAAAGCGTTATGCAGTGTTTCTAGTGAATAAATCATCATGCAATGTTTCTAGTAAATAAAGCGTCATGCAATGTTACTAGTAAATAAAGCGTCATGCAATGTTTCTAGTAAATAAAGCGTCATGCAGTGTTACTAGTAAATAAAGCGTCATGCAATGTTTCTAGTAAATAAAGCGTCATGCAATGTTTCTAGTAAATAAAGCGTCATGCAATGTTTCTAGTAAATAAAGCGTCATGCAATGTTTCTAGTAAATAAAGCGTCATGCAGTGTTTCTAGATTTAGCAAAGCTTAATGTAGTGCTCTAAGAAATAAAACATAATGGAGCGTTTCTAAACTTGACAATGCAAAGTAAGAGTGTCATGTATATAAATTTCATTCAGTGATTGGAGTACTGACAAAATGTAAGAGGCGTTCTAAGGTTATCTAACAGTCTCATATATATAAATTTCACGTAGGGAATGGAGTATTGAAAAAATGTAACGTAGGGTTCTAATGTTATCAAGCAGCATAACTTAATTTACTATCTCTAAAATGATAATGAAATGATAACATTTAACATCTTCAGTGCTCTTGACAGTACATTTGGATACCCGTGTACACTCTTATTTGAATGTGTAGTAACGGGTTGGCTACCTTAGTAACCCTAGTAAAGACAATATTGACTGTAGTTAGTGTAATTAGCGACTCTTGTAAAGATAGTGACTCTAGTAAAGACAAAGCTTAGTGTAGTTAATCACTCTAGTAAAGATAAAGTTTGTGTAGTTAATCACTCTAGTAAAGACAAAGTTTGTGTAGTTAGTTACTTAGTAAAGAGAATGCTTAGTGTAGTTAATCACTCTAGTAAAGATAAAGCTTTAGTGTAGTTAGTTACTTAGTAAAGACAATGCTTAGTGTAGTTAATCACTCTAGTAAAGATAAAAAGCTTTAGTGTAGTTAGTTACTTAGTAAAGACAATGCTTAGTGCAATTAGTAACTCTGGTAAAGACAAAGTTTAGTGTTCTTAGTGACTCTATAAAGACCAAGCTTAGTGTAGTTAGTGACTCTAGAACAAAGCTTAGTGTAGCCGGTGACGCTAAATAAAGACAGTGCTGATTGTAGTTAAAACTCTAGTAATGACAATCCTTAGTGTAACTAATGTCTCTAGTATTGGCAGTATTGAAATAAATGCAATGTTAATGTTGAGATGAAATAGGAGAAGTGAGACACTTTGACAAGTATTGAAATAAATGCAATGTTAATGTTGAGATGAAATAGGAGAGGTGAGACACAGTGACCTTGTGCTGTTTGTGACCTACTTAGAGTCCGAAGCGTTACCAATACAATTCAAGAGTTACACTTTAAGGTTTAAAATATCTGGGGCAACGATTTAAATATTATGATTATGTAATTATAGTGTATCAACAATACATAATAATTTGTGTGCATTGTTTCAACTCTCAAAAAAAACTTTGTATGTGTCCATCTGCATTGCAGTGGCTTGATGAAATTTACACATTTATGCTCAGATACCTTACATCAACAAAACATATATAAATGTATAAACAATAACAACATAGACAGATGGGTAGACAGAACTGATAACCAAAGAAAATGTTATAGAGAAATCGGTACACAAGAATGAGAGAAAATTATTTCAATGAGAAGACAAAAGATCAGGAAACTAAAAGAGTGAGGAGAAATACCTGTTCAAGTATACAAAGGATCCCAAAAGTTAGAAAATCAAAACACAAAACCTACATGTGGCAAAAAAAGACACGGGGGTTGGGGGTTGGAGGACATACTAGGATATTGTTCGGGGTTCCAGTGCCAGTCCCAGAAAAGTCGTCTACCGAAGGAAGTGGTGATACGTCCTACCCAGTCTTGAATCCACAATCCGGCCACCGCCACTCCGTGTTTCTCTGCCTGTTGCAAATAGTCTAACATCTGAAATACAGTACAACATGTGATATAAATAGTTTAAATTTTTAAACAGTCATCTTCATCATCATCACCACCTCCATCAATACCACCACCACAACCATCATCATTACCACCGTCACCACAACGATTATCACCAGACCGTCATCATTCATCGTCACTACTTCCACCACGGTCATCATTCATCGTCTCTACTGCCACCACCGTCATCATTCACCGTCACTTATCCTGCACTGAAAGGTTTTCAAATAAATCCCCGTGTTAATATATAACTCTTAGGAGGAAACTTAACTTGTTTATAAAATAAAAACTTAACTTGTTTATAAAATAAAAACTTAACTTGGTTATAAAATAAAAACTTAACTTGTTTATAAAATAAAAACTTAACTTGTTTATAAAATAAAAACTTAACTTGGTTATAAAATAAAAACTTAACTTGTTTATAAAATAAAAACTTAACTTGTTTATAAAATAAAAACTTAACTTGGTTATAAAATAAAAACTTAACTTGTTTATAAAATAAAAACACGTAAATAAAGAAAGGAAAAGAAAGTTTACATATACACAGGAACAATTTGTAAATGTACCTGAACAAGATGACATGTACGTGTGAACATGTTCACATGAACAAGCATGAAGAGGTTCACAAAGACATGAACAACGAACCAACAACCACACAAGACTAAGCAGATTTGTAAATACTCATGCCAAACTCTGAAATGTAAATACTCACGCCAAACTTTGAAATGTAAATATCCACGCCAAACTTTGAAATGTAAATACTCACGACAAACTCTGAAATGTAAATACTCACGCCAAACTTGGAAATGTAAATACTCACGCCAAACTCTGAAATGTAAGTACTCACGCCAAACTTTGAAATGTAAATACTCACGCCAAACTTTGAAATGTAAATACTCACGCCAAACTCTGAAATGTAAATACTCACGCCAAACTCTGAAATGTAAATACTCACGCCAAACTTTGAAATGTAAATACTCACGCCAAACTCTGAATTGTAAAATGAAACAAACAAAGAAGAAGTATTCAAACATGCTTAAAGAAATTCTCTATTAAATCACTGTAAAAGGCCGGCTGCCTATGCTGGCGGGTGGGTACGTTTGCTTCAAACATTCGTTCATTTTACAGATTATTATTAAGTTTACCAAGCATTACGTCAAAAGTGTCGGATTATATATAACGCTTCCATACTTGAATTTGCCATCCCCCATCCCGTTTCCCTCCCGCAATCGGAAAGAGAATGACTAACAGGTAGACCGAAAATCAGGGCAGAATTAGAATAGGAAAATGAAATAGACCCGTGACTTGTTCAATTGTCATCCTTTCTCGCCCACCCAGCATCTCAAGGTCTGCTAAGTGGTGATGCCACCTTACGTAGCGTGACAATTTTGCCCCCACCCCCTGTAAACAAACTGGTCATGTGATCATGTGTTTAAATTACCTGTTGAGTGCCTCCTTGCACGCCCAGTATGGCACCAGTGTGGACCCAGTCCGGCAGAAGAGGCTGACGACCCAGTATTTGCGTCAGGCTGCTGATGAGCTGGTGCGGTTGAGTGGACGTCTGCAAGAACACGGGTCCCGGGGCGCCATGGATGAGCAGCTCGTGAAACGAATCATGCGAGAAGTCGAGCACGGCGTAGTTCGGTCCCGCGTGGTGCAAGAAATAGTTCCTGGAGCTGAGAAACGAGGGCTGGCCGAGAAATGAGAGTACTACAGTTAGGGTCAGTGAGAGCACTACAATTAGGGTCAGTAAGAGCACTACAGTTAGGGTCAGTGAGAGCACTACAGTTAGGGTCAATGAGAGCACTACAGTTCGGGTCAATGAGAGCACTACAGTTCGGGTCAATGAGAGCACTACAGCTAGGGTCACTGAGTGGAAGTGGAGGTACAAACACTGCAATATAAATGGAAGTAGATGTTTGTGTGTATGAGCGTTAGACTGAGAGTGGAGGTAGATGTGCCAGCGTTGCATTGTGAGTAGAAGTAGATGTGCCAGCGTTGCATTGTGAGTAGAAGTAGATGTATACGCGTTGCAGTTTGAGTAGCTGTGGCTATAATAGCGTTACGGTATGTGGTTGGCCAGGTTAGCGATATATGGGCATTGCAGTATGAGTAACTGTGGCTGCAGTATGTGTAGAGGTAAATGTATGATCGTTGCAATATGAGTGGATAGAAGTATGGACGTTGCAGTGTGAGTAGAGCTAAATGTATGGGCGTTTTAGTATGAGTAAAAACATAAGTATGGGCGTAGCAGTTAGAGTAAAAGCAAAACTATGGATGTTGTAGGATG
The DNA here is from genome assembly GCA_028829895.1 of Sinotaia quadrata. NCBI lineage: Eukaryota > Metazoa > Mollusca > Gastropoda > Architaenioglossa > Viviparidae > Sinotaia > Sinotaia quadrata. Next base: position 5,194,269 of record CM054178.1, read on the forward strand.
AGTAAAACAGAAGTATGGGCGTTGAAATATATGAGTAAAACATAAGTATGGACTTTGCAGTATGAATAACAACAGAAGTATGGTGTTGAAGTATGAGTAACAACAGAAGTATGGGCATTGCAGTATGAGTAACAACAGAAGTATGGACGTTGCGTTATGAGTAACAACAGAAGTATGATCGTTGCAGTATGAATAACAACAGAAGTATAATCGTTGCAGTATGAGTAAAAGAGAAGTTTGGGCGTTGAAGTATGAGTAAAACAGAAGTATTGACGTTATAGTATGAGTTATAAGAGACAATTAGGGTTGCAGTATGAGTAAAAAGGAAGTATGGGCGTTGCAGTATGAGCGGTAGTACAAGTGCTAGCCCTATAGAATAAATGATGACATGTATAAAATTATAATATGCATGGGGGTGAACATCCATAGCTTAACACTGATATAACTAAAGAATGTTGTTACAATAAAGTAAGTGAAGAAGAAATGTTTTCCCTTATAATATATGACTATAATTACATCCAAGTCATAAAGTAAGTGAAGAAGAAATGTTTTCCCTTATAATATATGACTATAATTACATCCAAGTCATAAAGTAAGAGCATCCCACACTCTAGCGGTTAATCCAACATAACCCAACTCAAACCAACCTCCCCACCCCCTCCCCGCATCGTCTTAACAATTTCAGCACTAATAAATTTTTAAAAATAATTTACTGTTTTCACATCGTCTTAACAATTTCAGCAGCAATAAAATTTTAAAAATAATTTACTAAGTTTTCACATCATGTTAACAATTTCAGCACTAATAAATTTTTAAAAATAATTTACTAAGTTTTCACATCGTCTTAACAATTTCAGCAGTAATAAAATTTTAAAATAATTTACTGTTTTCACATCGTGTTTTACTCTGACAATGATGTATTACAGCAATGAGTATCTAACTAAACAAGCTGGCCTGACTTTGAACCTAGTATTTGGCAATGCATTTGGGAAGTAATTTATATGTCAAGGCCATATTCAGGCCCTATATATATATATCTAGAAAAGTAAATATCGCCGTTGAATGAGTGCACAATTTAATTAATCATTCATCCACTAGTCAAACGAGACCTGTGGAAAGTAGGTGGTGTGGTAGTCCCCTCCACTACCCCCATCCAAGTCCGAGTAGAATGTTGTGAGTGTACTCTTGTTCCGACCAACGCCTGTAAGAAACGCCGTTAATGATTAGGGCATCAGTTTATTAATGGACTTTTTTTTCAAAGCACACACACAAACGGATACTTTATGTTTTATTAAAAAAATGTCTACATATTTAAACATACGTAGGAGTATGCATAAGAAATCAGACTGATAATGATTAAAGCATACTTACTGACTAGACAGAAGATGTGTACATATGGTATGCAGGTTACTTTTACCGCAAATTTGATAAATAATTATTAATATAAATATATACAGGACACAGATTTATAGAGAGAGAGAGAGAAAGAGAGGGATGGATAGAGGGGTGGTGGATGGATGGATAGATGGATAGATAGACATATATCTAGCTAGGTAGATAGATAGATGGATGGATGGATAGATAGACATATATCTAGCTAGGTAGATAGATAGATGGATGGATGGATGGATGGATGGATAGATAGATATATAGAGAGAGGGATGGATGATAGATAGACAGAAAATATACAGCACCTTGTTCTCTTGTCCAGATGGGATAAGAACGCCCACGAAGATTTAAAAAGGAGAACTGTTCTCCACCGCCATATACAAGTTCATCCGGTTCGGCCGTCAGACGGAGCCACAGTCTGTCAAAGGTTTGTGCCGAGTCACCCACTTCAAACTCAATCGTCAATGAATGGTTTTTTCTCTCAGTTAATGTCAACAGAACCTAATAAAATGTAATTAAATAAGTACCTACAATAGTTTTGACATGCACCCTTCGTAACCGGTTTTGATTATTGTTATTATTAATCATCCATAACTAATTACAAGTGATGGGAAAATCTTACGTTTATTAATAATTAATTCTCTCAGAAGACACCACTCGCCCCTCACATGGCGGATTATATGGGTGTAGTAAAAGTCTCCCCCCTTCCACAACAATAAGACAAACGTTTACTGTCACACATATTTTTTTTGTAGATGGAGACTTCTTACTAAAGGACTAACAAATCCGTCTTTAATTATATAATTATATTAATGAGCCCCCCACCCCACCCACTGTCACTCCAACACGTGGTTTTATATAATTTCAAGAAGGTTAATAAATTTAACAATACATCTATTAAATCAACTTTAAATATACAACATATGAGTATAATCAAAAGAGCGGACATTTACATCGCTTTACAACATTGATTAAACATAAATTAGACCTAAAACAGCTATGACCCGCTAAAATAAACACATTAATATTCACTCACAACCACGGAGATCGCACGTACACACATACACACACACATATACACAAACATATCATCGCTTCATGTCCACGGACAGATACTTACAATATGGTCTGAGTTATCAGATAGCTTGAGTCGCAAAATCGAGTCTTCACTGAATATAACCTCTGAAACGTTAAAGAGTGGAATACGGGAAGTGACGTAATCATTTATGCGGAAGTTACCCTTATACTCTACGAATTCTGTTCGACCAGTTCCAACAAACAAGATTGGATCTTGTTCTGTATGGCGAAATACCTGCAAATCCAGAAAAGAAATACGTGTCTTGAAATGGTGCTTCTACACAAGATCTCTTCAGAGCAGCGCTGTCATGAGCTCTTGTGTTCCCTAGGGCTAAATTCTTTGGCGGGCCCCATCTTTAGAAAAGTTTGCTGTTAACTTGAAATAAAGCTGGCACTGTTTAAGAGAAAAAAAATTGTGAATAGCCCAAAACTGTGTGGGCCTTGGGAATTCAACACCCTCCCACCCACCCCACACACCGGCCTCCTGACGGTCTTCATAGGTATTTGTCTTTTGAACATTTCAGTAACTCGACATTATCAAATTTCAGCTCAAAATGACAAACAATTAAAAGTAACTTAATCGTTCTCTAACTAAAGATGTACTTAATGTCTTTTGAACATTTCAGTAACTCGACATTATCAAATATCAGCTCAAAGTGACAAACAATTAAAAGTAACTTAATCTTTCCTTAACTAAAGATGTGCTTAATGTCTTTTGAACATTTCATTAACTCGACATTATCAAATATCAGCTCAAAGTGACAAACAATTAAAAGTAACTTAACCGTTCCCTAACTAAAGATGTACTTAATGTCTTCGTCGGATGAGTGGTTGTTGCTTCTCCGCGCCTGGTAAAGATCTCTACGTTTGAAAATTAGAAAGGGAAGTAACAAACAGTCGAACGCCGTTGCCAAGCGCAACTACTTTTTAAAAAGTCATCCCGAATCCCCCATCCACATTCTCTTCATTCTCTCTATGTCTCTTTAAATATTTTTAATCTGCCTTTTTGACTCATTTTGTCTGTCTCTCTTTCAACTGTGCCCAGGTTTAACTGTTTACGTGCTGTTGGATAAGATATGAACCCCAAATCAACGGACATTATAAAAAATAAAACGGATTTCAAATTATAAGCAAGAAAGAGAATTCAATTATTTATTTAAATCACCTACCAAAATTCCATCCAAGGACACCTGAAAGTCATTTCTGCCTGTCTCGGTGAAGTTCAAGGCTTCAGAGGGCAGGCAAGCGGATAGGAAAAAAATGACACTAAACAACATCCTCTCTATTTGACTTGCTGAGTTTGCTGTCTCCACAGTTGTGTTTTAAATGAATGTCGACCTCTAGGACTAACGAAGCTATCATTTCTAATTTTAGTACTGATATTCACGCTTGAGACCTCCTATCATACACCGATTCGCTGAAACGAAATGCGGTCTACCCACGTGACCTAAGTGTAAGCTCTAATTTTTTCCCTCTGCTCATGCGCATAAATGACGTCATTGGCTCTGGCAATTAGGCGACGGTGAGTTACGTATTAGTGACGTCCACAGCACTGACATTAGTCATTGTAAGTTACGAATTATAGATACCCGAGCACTGACATTAGTCACCGTAAGTTACGAAATACAGATAACCAAGAACTGACCTTAGTCACCGTAAGTTACGAAATACAGATAACCAAGAAGTGACATTAGTCACCGTAAGTTACGAAATACAGATAACCAAGAAGTGACATTAGTCACCGTAAGTTACGAAATACAGTTAACCAAGAACTGATATTATTATACAGATACCCAAGCACTGATTTAGTCACCGTAAGTTACGAAATACAGATAACCAATAACTGACATTATTATACAGATACCCAAGCACTGATTTAGTCACCGTAAGTTACGAATTACTGACATCCCCAGCCCTGACATGGACACTATAAATAATGTTTTGATGATGTCATCAGCATCGAGAATTAAGCCACTGTTGTTTTTTTTCTTCAAATATTTGTGATGTCCATATCACTGGCAAAGCCACGAAAAACTGTGTGTTATCCTCCAGGTCAAAGTCATTAAGATAACATTGCTAGATAAAAGTTATCAATGGCCACAAATTGTATATGAACTATTTGAAAGCTAACCTAGTGTCTTTATCTTCCCGTGGTCACTTGGAAATGTGACACAAAGTAAACTCGAGATGTCCTTGAAAAGATCTTAATTCATCTTGTAAAAATAATCGTGAGTTTGCGTAGAAAAACATAATAATTGTTAATGACAACATATGCGATAAGCTAAATTTAAATGTCCCCAGCGTAATATTTTTGTCTAGAAATAAATAAGAATATTTGTCCATTTATGACATCGCGGCAATAAATTCACACGACAGATTTTAAATGTTTAAAATAATTTTACTTAGGGTTAAATGGTAAATATACTAGCATTTCAAACAGGAAATGTAAGCATATAAGTTATCTGTGACGTAATAAAAATTATATCTAGAGGACAAATGAATGTCTTCCTCACATAATTATGTCGCTAACACTAAAGGTGCAAATGTACTTTTACCTGAGCAGCGAGTTTCGAACGGTTGTTTAGTGAAACTGTTCAGTGGAGATGTACTTTTAGGACAATGTTATATTACTTGGGACAAAAGTAAGCTTAACTGAAAGTGTGTCGAAGCTAAGGTATATTTTTGCAAGGATTTTTTTTTACTGTTCGTATACTTTTCTCAATAAATATCAACGTCCTTCGAGAGAGTATTCCATTATTTATTTCGTCAATTTTATTTTAAATTCTATTTGGAATCTATTTCCTGGGTCGTCGTGAGTGTTACAAGAACTTGGCACATTCGACACTTTGGGCACAGTTACATCCCTTGATTTGCCTTACACCAATGAAAACAGTCCTTTCACGATACGCAAGGTGAAATTACCATGTAATCCACGCAAATCATTGGTTCAAACATGTCTTTTGTAGAATATAAATAGCACGAATGGTTTCATTAAAATTTTTACGAAAGCGGCGGAAGCCGGAAGCGCCCCCTACACTCCATCCATCCATCCATTAAAATTTTCCTCAAATAGCAGAACTCTTTGCCATTGGCTAAGTCATTAATATGCACATTTCACTAATTAAATTTAATTAAATTGTAGAATTTCAAGATGATTTTGTAGCGGACAGACTCCCAACAATTGTTTTTCTCTTCGCTGTTGCACCCTTTGATAAAATGAAATAAAATCTTATCAGTAATACACTCGAGTAGTATATTATTTGTGCTGCCCTGTTTTGTCACTCCTTCTGAGTTCAGACTTTTCAAGCCAACCCGGGCTTGTGGGAATATTGGTGCTATATTTTATTTTATTATTTTAATTTTTGTTTTCCAAAGAGATGAGCTTGAACTACGTCAGTTAGCATAACGCTTGTCACACTTTCGCCGATTCCTCGTATTGATTGGTCGATTATCGCTTCAAAGTGTACTGGTTTTGGCAACGGGTGGGAAACTCGAGAAATGTTCTCGATGATTAGTTCAGAGTTGAACGGTCCTCGGGATAAAGAAGGAAAACGAGGGATATCAAGATGATGAGGTCGGATGTAGGTCAAGTACTAATGCACTGATTTGACAAGTTTTCTCTTTATTGAGCCAGTTAGCGGACTAAGTCCTTTGGTCTCTTTATTTTCTGCCTGATCTGGGATTTAGATTGTTGTATTTATTATTATTTGTAGGAGTAATAATAATATTGTTGTTGATGGTGCTCTTACTGTTATTTATATCACTATTTTGATCATTATTGTCACTACCATAACTAATATTACAACCACTACTATTGTCACTACCATAACTAATATTACAAGCACTATTATTGTCACTACCATAACTAATATTACAAGCACTATTATTGTCACTACCATAACTAATATTACAACCACTACTATTGCACCGTTATTATTATTATTTTATTATTATCACAATATCCTCATCATCATCATCAACATCATCATCATCATCATCATCATCATCATCATCATTATTTCCATTACTACCACTGTGGCTTCGTAAATATCAGGCTTCACTGACCTAAAAGCTTGGATCCGCTGAATCTGTCTCTATCTTTCTAGTTATCTCTCTCTCTAGCCATTTAACCATGTCTCTCTGTCTGTAACCCTCTATATCCATTTGACCACCTCTCTTTATCTAAACACACTCTCTCTCTCTCTCTCTCTCTCTCTCTCTCTCTCTCTCTCTCTCTCTCTCTAGCTATCTAAAAGTCTCCTGAACTGGACCACTGCCAACAAAGAGCACTCGTGTAAGAAGCCGTACACACATAATGTTTTTACTTCCCTTGGCTTACTGTTTGAATCGAGCTGTGTTTGCTTAAGATGCTTTACGCCATGAGACGTGAATCCTTATAATATCTTTAAAGTCTTTATTGTGAGCGATACTAACACGGTATTATAATGAATGTTATATCAATGTTCAAAACTTTCACCATACATTTAAGTGCATGACGAGACCTCTCCAGTAAAAGGCACAGTAATATTTATCATTGACTCAGTGTGAAGTCCAGTCCGTAGGCTACTTTTTAAAAAGATCCGGCACTGGTTCAAAAGGATGGTCAATTTTAATAATTTTGTAAGTTGCCTAACTGTTCACCTATGATTTTATTTTTTAGAATTTTGTGTTGAGAGGTGAGTCGAGAGTGTGAATGATATCGACTTTGTGTTCATTAATTACACACATTTTTTTATACTTAATACATTAAGTGTCTTTTAATTATACAATTTTTATACTTAATACATTCAATTTCTTTTAATTATACAATTTTTATACTTAATACATTAAATTTCTTTTAATTATACAATTTTATACTTAATACATTAAGTGTCTTTTAATTATACAAATTTTATACATAATACATTCAATTTCTTTTAATTATACAATAGGTAAAGGAAAATATGGAATCAAATAAAAAGAACATTTGTTCTGTGTGAAGAATACATAGAATTTAAAAGTATTCAATTAGATGATAGTTTAAACCGCTCGCTCTTTCTCTCTTCACTGTACCTCTCTGCGAAACCAACGTGTATTGTCAGTGTAAAATATCAAAACATTCTCAAGTACTATATAGCAACATAACAAACCAACGTGTATTGTCAGTGTAAAATATCAAAACATTCTCAAGTACTATATAGCAACATAACAAACCAACGTGTATTGTCAGTGTAAAATATCAAAACATTAAGTACAACATAACAAACCAACGTGTATTGTCAGTGTAAAATATCAAAACATTCTCAAGTACAACATAACAAACCAACGTGTATTGTCAGTGTAAAATATCAAAACATTCTCTAGTACTACATAGCAACATAACAAATCAACGTGTATTGTCAGTGTAAAATATAAAACATTCTCAAGTACTACACAGCAACATAACAAACCAACGTGTATTGTCAGTGTAAAATATAAAACATTCTCTAGTACAACATAACAAACCAACGTGTATTGTCAGTGTAAAATATTCTCTAGTACTACATAGCAACATAACAAACCAACGTGTATTGTCAGTGTAAAATATCAAAACATTCTCAAGTACTAACTTCATAACTAGCAGCATAACAAACCAATTGCTTCAAACGTTGAAGAACTAGCATTCATTACCTCTGGTTCATCCAGCAGCGAACATGTCGACAAACTCTTGGTTTAAACTGAAGGCAGTACACACCGAGTGTTTAATTTGTTTTCTTTTAATTTTTTTTAAAAACAACTGAAACACACAGGTGGTTCTTCTTTCACGGAAATATCGAGCTCTACAATATGCAATCTGATAAATGGCATATGACATGGCATGACGCGTAGCAGGTGTCGCCATTTAGGGATGCTCTAAGGCAAATCACTGCCACGTCAGTTATTAATTTTCAGATTTGAACTCTAATGACGTTAAATATTGTTACCCGCCTCAGTATCGACATGTTATCATATCGCTATTCTATCACCACTGAAATAACTGAAACATCATAATTGTTGAGGTGGTTCTCTTTTACTGAAATATAATGTTTTCTTGCACATTGAAATATTATCTTTTACATTGAAATATTATTTCTTGTGAAGTTTAAAATAAATTATTTATTTAATATAATGATTTCTTTTACATTTACATATACCTCTTTTCACATTTAAATAGAATTATGCATTTTTCAGTAGAAGTAGAATCATTTCTCTTATATTTCAAAATTATTATTTTACTTTTTTACTTTGAAATACATATTTATTTTACATTGATATATAATAATTTATTTTACATTGATATATAATTATTTATTTTACATTGATATATACATATTTATTTTACATTGATATATACATATTTATTTTACATTGATATAAATTTACATTGATATATACATATTTATTTTACATTGATATATACATAGTTATTTTACATTGATATATAATTATTTATTTAACATTGATATATACACTATTTATTTTACATTGAGGATATATAATTATTTCTTCTACATTGATATAATTATTGTTTTGGACATTTACACATGTAATACTTTTTTCTCTATTTAGCTATATAATTATTGATATTAAAATGCAGTTCTTCAAAAGCTATTTCACAACATACTACATAATATATTTATATAAAATTGTAGTTGTATTGTAGAGTTTCGTTTTCTGATTTTTACCCTGTGACTCTGTTGTGTTCTATTTTCTGTTATTTTTCTGTTAATTACATTGTGACTGTATTGTTATTTTCCACATTCTGTTAGTTTTCTGTTAATTACATAGTGGCTATATTTTTTCTTTTCCATGTTGTATTAATTAGTTTTCTGTTAATTATATTATGGCTGCACTGGTTTTTTTTCTTATTCTGTTTATTGTTTGTCTGTTAATTACATTGTGGCTGTATTGTTCTTTTCTATGTTCTGTTAATATTAAATTTTTATTAATTACTTTTTGGATGTATCGTTCTTTTCCATGTTCTGTTAATTACATCTTGGCTGTAATTTTCCCCACAAGTTTTATTGATTAGGTTTATGTTAATTACATTTTGGCTGTATTGTCCTTTTCTATGCTCTGTTATTTAGTTTTCTGTTACTTAAATTGTGGATGTATTGTTCCCCGCCCCCCCCCCCCATCGGTTTCTGTTAATTACATCGTGATTGTACTGCTCTTTAAATTTTCTTTTATTTACATTGTGTCTACATTATTTTTATGTATTTTTTTGTTGCCTACATTGGTACATAGAGGCTGAGTTGATATTTGCCTTTTGAAGAGTTTACTGACCAATTCAAACTTGGTCTGTTTATTTCTAAAAGTATTTAGTTCAGTTTTGATGAAAGTAGTTAACATTTCAGACATACTATATTATCTTATTTTTGAAGATTAAAAGTTAACAAAATAAATGTAATGAGTTAAATACATTGATAAAGAAAACTAAATATATATTTTTAAAATATATTTTTTTAAACACAAGGAATTCGTTTTCCGGCCAGACTGCCATCACCTACGTGAAGAAAAGTACATATTTAAAAATAAAAAATTAAATGAAAATAAAAAAAAAACCCGACGCGACGGCCCATCCGCACCCTGGAGTCAAGTGAAGGGTGCGAAGCCCTGTCTGAGTGTCACAGTCTGATAAAAATGTCCGACTTGGTGACCTACTTGTTTGTTTACTTCAAATATCGAGATTTGAAACCCTTGGCTCCTTTGTTCAAAGCTTCCTCTATCGAGATGCTTCTAGAACAGGTCAAGATGTTATGTAACTTTAGGTCCATTGTCCAGGTTCTCGAACCAACTACATACCTCGCGATCAGTCACGTGATACGCATTATGCTTTTCTATAAATATGGGTGCACGCTTCCGTTCCTTTACTGCGAGAACACAATTAGCTATATCCACTGGCTAACTCAGGTCATGCGGCAGCCGACGAGCAGATGAGAATCACACTTCGACTTCTCATAAAGGTACCATTTTATCTAATAGTATTTTGTATATCTTGATTAAGTATGTATTTGTGCTATGTATTATATTATTTCCATATATGCTTGAGCACGGTCCAGAGAAATGACTGAAAAACCTATAAGTTATGGAATATAAATTTATTGTAACTCTTTTTCCATTGTAACTTTAATTTATATTGTTTTAATTCACTAAGAGCCAGAATGCCTGTGCTCGATATGAATTTTCATGTAATTCAATTATTGCGTGTAATTTTAATTGTAAATTGTGAAGCGCTTTGCTGTTTTGAATTACCCCTTTTGTATGAACATTAATTTAACGTTGTAACTATTTTTATTGATTCATACGTCATGCTGTTAAATGGAACATGCGTGAGACGATTACATTTTTTCTAAATCTAATTGTAAAACGACGCGAGGTCGTTTAAACTGGGACGTGCTTGGGTAGGAAGCGTGTTAACTGAAATTACATTAGAACACGTTTACTTCCTCAGGTCGGTCCATGCCTTCCTTTGTCTTGGCTTTATCCTTGCCTTGCCTTGGCTTTTGCCTTTGTTTCCGTCTGGTATGAACTGGTTGAGCTCTAAGTGTGAGTTCTATTCCGAGAGTCCACGCCACTGAAAATTCAAGTTCACTAGCTACATAAAAGGGACACCTTTTTCCTGTGCGCCACGTGCGTCGTCGCTAGAGTGAGACTGTGAAATAGACTGGCTGACTGAATAAAGAGACCAGGCAGATACAGACAATATCAGCTGAGTATTACTCAGTGTATATTCAAATATCATAAGACAATCAATTGGCGATTCGTTGGTTAAACGATAAGGCATGTACGCGCAAAGAATCGAGAAATAGACTATTCGCGCTCGTATTTGATTATTGTTAACTTGTTAAACCTTATTAAATCTTATTTTCTTTGTTAAAACCTCTTAGTAGTTAATTTTTATGCATAATAGACCTATAGATTTTCTTAGATTGAATGGGGGCGAATGAGCAGAATGTTGATAACGAATGCATATTAATTTAGAGGAATTTAACTGTTTTCAATCTAGCTAAAAGTTCGCAATTTATTAGTTTGTAAATTTGTCGTCTGTACTACAAGACACACTTTTAATTAGTCAAATGGTAAATTGAGCAACCAGTCTGCATAGGATATGAGAGAAGGAATTAATTATATTTAAAGTCCTTAATTATTCTAGGGCAGGGTCTATAAATAAATACTGGAAACGTAACACTGAGTCCCACCAAAGGCGAGGACGTCACAAGATGAAAGCCTTCAACCACACTCAGCCAGGAGAGTAGTAAGCGTTACCAACCAACCAACCAACGTAGTTTGTTCTGACGTCAGAGTAATGTCACTAAGGTGTACGTGATGCTCGTTATGTAAGTTTAAGCTGTCATTGCTTATATTACTATCTTCCTACGAGTATGCATTTGCTGATTGGTATTAAACTGATTTCATTTAAGCTGTCATTGCTTGGTATTAAATTGATTTCATTTAAGCTGTCATTGCTGATATTACTATCTTCCTACGAGCACACATTTATTGACTGCTATTAAACTGATTTAATTTTTCTCGGGCTGGAGAACTTGCGTACAAATAGCTGGAGGTGATTTTGATGTGTATGGAATGGTTCTCATTTGAGCACACGTAATCTGTGGTAGTGTTCGCATAAGTTCAGTTATCAGTGCAACATATGCAGATTGTTTGAATTGGGCCTCAATTGTGCACAAGTAATCTGTGGTAGTGTTCACACGAGTTCAGTTATCAGTGCAATATATGCAGATTGCTTGAACTAGTACTCATTTGAGTAGAACTCTGTGTTCTCATTGTCAATTGAGTTTAGGTTTTCAGTTTTAGTCTTTGATGAACATTATTTTTAAAACTGGTATCCATTTGAGTACATGACATTGGTAGTTGTCATTTGTGTTACGTTTCCCAGGATCCTTATTGCTATCGCCTTTGATCTTATAGATCTGGCAAAAGTCATAAAACTTCAATAATCAGTTTAAGTTCTCTACAAACGTCATGGAAATGTTTGAGTTTGCATGCTACACCATGTATGTCCGCTAATGGTTATATTTAATGTTGCAAGTCGACTGCAGCCCAGAATTCCTTGCTGATGGTTATATTTAATGTTGCAAGTCGACTGCAGCCAAGAATTCGTTGCTGTGAGAATGCCTTACTGTAAAAAGTAGGGGGGGGGGGGATATTTCCCTTTGTCTAGCACCAAAGCTTCATGAAGACAATAGTTGTGTTTTCAGGCATTCACCTCTAGGACAAGTTTGGATCTTTCCACCAGAGGATGGTGGTGGTGGTGGTGATGACCTTTTTCATACCACAGTTCAGTCGTAAGTCTCTGACGCGTTCGGACCTGAGGCGCTTTGGTGGAACTTGACACCCATCACTTGTCACCAGTGTACATGCTGACGTTGGTAATTTTAAAGAAAAAAAACAATAAAAAAAATATCTTTATTTTTTGCCACTTACACCTTAGAATGAGTTTATGGTGCTTGTATCGAATAGGAATGTGGTGAGTTGTTATTGTTAATGAGTTGGGAGGGGGAGGCACTTCCATTTCCGCGGATTTTGTGTTTAAGACTTTTCATTATTTTGAGGATGGGAGGAAGAGCATTGCGTGTTATGTAAAGGATGGGGAGGGGGGTTGACGGCTAAGCGTGGTGATGGTTATGTCAGCAGGAATTTTTGTTTGTTGATGAAATGAGTGTATAGTTTGTGACTGGTATTGTCTGTCTTTTAGTGAGGAGGGGGGGGGGGCGGCATATTGTTTGTGTAGTTTGCTTTAATTCTGTTATTCAATGAGGACATGTTATTGTTTGTGTGGTTTGTTTTGAAGTCTGTCATTCAAAGAGGACATGTTATTGTTTGTGTAGTTTGTTTTGAAGTCTGTCTTGCACTGAGGGCATGATATTGTTTATATAGTTTGCTTTGGTGTCTGTCTTACATGATGGCATGTTATTGTTTATGTAGTTTGTTTTGAAGTCTGTCTTACATGATGGCATGTAATTGTTTGTGTAGTTTGTTTTGAAGTCTGTCTTACATGAGGGCATGATATTGTTTATATAGTTTGCTTTGGTGTCTGTCTTACATGATGGCATGTTATTGTTTATGTAGTTTGCTTTGATGTCTGTCTTTCAGTGAGGGTTTGCTGTTTTTCTTGTGATGTTCATGTGTGCTCGATGTAGGATGTAATGTTTTGAGTGATCTTTTAGCTGAAAGTCAGATAGAGATGATTAGTATTTTTTTTAAGCTGAAAGTCAGATAGAGATGATTAGTATTTTTTTTAGCTGAAAGTCACATAGAGATGATTAGTATTTTTTTAGCTGAAAGTCACATAGAGATGATTAGTATTTTTTTTTAGCTGAAAGTCAGATAGAGATGATTAGTAATTTTATTTTTATTTTTTTTTTGAAAGTCAGAGAGAGATTAGTATTTTTTCAGGGATGAGTAGGTGGTAAAGTGTTTTTTTGACAGTGCCAATTTGTATGGCTACTATTATTGTTGACATTATTGAGTACATGCTGTGTAATTTGTAAGTTAGTATCCTAGAAGGACTAGTGATTTGGGGTGTGTTACATCAATATCTAGCTAGAGATGATTTCGCGCCCTTTGAAAAACCCCCTTTGTGTCCCTTCTATCAGTCAGTACAGGCGTTTTCTCATCCAGGTCAAGGAAGTAGCTTCTCCCTTCTTTTTCTTCCAACCAACTGTCCCTCCTCCCGTCCCCCGCACACACCCAGTGGATAAAGTCACTGTGACCAGGTCAGTTTTGAATGCTACACGCTTGAGTAATGTTCGGCCGCGATGTTGCAGCCTGTAACTTCGCGACACCCATGTCTTTTTTTTTTTCTCAGCGCGAGCAGGACACCACCATTTCTGGCTGTTTTCTATGGTTGGGTATATTGCTGTGTTGCAATGGACACCCAACGTCCGCGTTACGGGCGATTGAGCAGGAAAATGTAACAGTTTACGTGCAGGGCTGGTGTGAAAGTTCTGACATGTTACATTCCATTGCCAAAGGCTACAATCTCATTCTTCTAGTTCCCCTCATTTACTGATGTTGTGAGTCATTTACACTTCTGTACAAGGAATTACACTTCACTCCGTTCATTGTAAATCGTCATGTGGAGAATTAGTAGAAAAGGTACATGAACACAACCAATCGCTTTCCAGCCGTAATAAATAGGAATGTCTGCAAGACTAAAATATTCAGACTGAAAATGAAAATACATGTACTTCGAAAAGCTAATTATAGTAAATGCATAAAATGCAGTAGAAATGTTATTCAAGAACATGAATAGAAAAATATTAACAAAACACTACTTGATATACGTGCATTTAAACCTGTAAGCGTACTCTGCGTAACAACGGTCTACTTCACATGTACCACGTCTACTTCAAGATCAAGGTGAACTTCCTAACGAGTTTACTCATACAGTAGGACCAAATCCTACATTAAGAGTTTCTACTGTACGATAACGGGCCAAACTGTAGCAACATAATTTTAGTTTTTGGTTCCAGTCAAAGCGTAAAAATGTTTGCCGATTCAGAAACAGTGTTCATGGATGGTAACTTTGCTATGGCTCCAAATATTTTCAAACAACTTTACGTCATCCATGTACCTTATGAGGAGACAAGTATTACTTCTCTGTATGCTCTTCTTCCAAATAAGACCTGTGCCACTTATGTAGAATTGTCAACTATTGCTTGAAACAATTCTAAGCACAGTAAGAATGATGCTTGCATGCACCGCTATGGTGACCGTGATAATTCTGATATTCTATTGTCTCCATAACTCGGGCCTTTTCTCTCTCAGCAAACGTCAAATGCAATGGTGTACAAACTACACACTTGCGAGTGTTTCCCTACATACCCACCCTCCTTCCCACGTTCACTGACTTGATCTCATTCTGCTAAGCCATTTCGCTTTGACAGCATGGAGTCGGAGCTGTGCACGCCCGTAAAGAACCATTCATGTTTGGCAGTACTATGGAAGCCGAATGTTGTCACAAATTATACTGTTAAAACCGAGTTATTTATGGACAAATAAATAAAGACAGGTACGGCTACGCACGAATACAAGAAATATGTTTCTGATGTAGTGAGCCAAACCACGTCATAAATCATATAGATAGATGCAAACACGAGTGTTGCCTGTATATAGTTTGATTGTTTCAGTTCCAGTAATTCAGACCAAACAACGTCATAATTTACTCGTCATAAGACCACACGTAACACGTGCATGAGGTAAGAGACAAAGTGTATAGACAGGTGACTGTTCCATGGACTATGATCGACCAACCATTGTTATAATTAACTGGGAACAACTACACATAACACATTGACCAGACAAGATTCATGGTTTGTTGAGGATGTCTCTCTCCTATTTGGCTATAAAATAGTCATAATGTACTATTAAACTACCATAACACGTTGACCAGACAAGATTCATAGTATGTTGATAACATGAAAAAAATTGACTGGAAGTAAAGACTTAAAAACTGACTGGAAGTAAAGATTTAAAAACTGACTTGAAGAAAAGACGTAAAAAAATGACTGGAAGTATGGATTTTAAAAAATGACTGGAAGCAAAGATAAAAATTGACTGGAAGTTTGGATTTTAAAAATGACTGGAAGAAAAGAAGTAAAAAATTACTGGAAGTAAAGAAGTAAAAAATTGACTGGAAGTTAAAATGTAATATAATGACTTGATGTAATGTAAAATATAACAAGAATTAAAGATATAAAACTTGAGTGAAAGTGAAGATATAAAATTGACTGGAAGTAACAAAATAATGACTGGAACTCGAGATGTGAAATATTTCTAGAGTTAAAGATATAGGAGAAAAGAATGACCAGGAACTTGAGATGTTGAATAAATGACTTAAACTATAGATGTGGAATAAATGACTGGAACTATAGATGTGGAATAAATGACTGGAACTATAGATGTGGAATAAATGACTGGAACTATAGATGTGGAATAAATGACTGAGAATAAAAGCGTATCAGAGATGTGAAACTAACAATGGAGCTTAAAAGAAAAAGAAAAAATGTAATAGGGCTGAAGATGTGAAATTAACGATTGGAGCTTAAAATAGAAAGACAAATGTAATAGAGAGCTTAAAATGGTAAGAAAAATGTAATAGAGAGCTTAAAATGGTAAGAAAAAATGTAATAGAGAGCTTAAAATGGTAAGAAAAATGTAATAGAGCTTAAAATGGTAAGAAAAAATGTAATAGAGAGCTTAAAATGGTAAGAAAAAATGTAATAGAGAGCTTAGAATGGTAAGAAAAAATGTAATAGAGCTTAAAATGGAAAGAAAAATTCTTGAGCACAACTCTAGCGAAGGAAAACGAATACACGACAAACTGTTTTTGTGAAAATAAACATAGAATATCCGAAAGAATTAAAATCTTTGCTGATATTGCAATGCAACACCGTCTGTAAACTAAATACAACAATCACCCCTAACGCCAGAAAAGCAAAATGAATCCTGTAAAGACCTCTCTTTTTTTTCACGCTTCAGGATCAAAGTTATCCTGAATCTTTTCTCGCCTTTCCCACCCTCCCTGCCGTGAGTTTCGCGATGTCTCCATGGTGGTGTTGTCAGCTCTAGCTGGCCATGGCTGCCCGCTACAAGAAAAATAAATGTGGTCCACCCACACTCTTTGCATTCTTTTGATGGTCATCAAGTTGACTCCATGCTGGTGGAGGTCACCTGAGCGTCCAGTGAAGGTCACGTAAGCGCGTGTACTGTTTCCTTTCTACATTATATGGGAGAGGTGCGTGGAACTTTTA
This sequence comes from Sinotaia quadrata, assembly GCA_028829895.1. Taxonomy (NCBI): domain Eukaryota; kingdom Metazoa; phylum Mollusca; class Gastropoda; order Architaenioglossa; family Viviparidae; genus Sinotaia; species Sinotaia quadrata. Next base: position 5,211,512 of record CM054178.1, read on the forward strand.
TGAGTGACAAGCTTTGTGCATACAGACAGTTCCATTAAGAAGAGAGAGTTCCAAAAAAGAGAGTGTTATGTAAATTTTTTTTTGTAGAAGAGCTCAAAACAGCACAGTAAACCTTCAGAATTTTGAAAAATATGAATGGAATGTGCTGAGTGTATAGCCAAATTACGTTCATCTTAAATCGTACATACATCATTAATATTTTCTTATCGACAACTTTTAAATGTTTCTCTTGTCTTTTCAAAAGCATCTTATAATTGTTACTCTAATAAATTTAGAAATAGAACTCTTCCATAAATATTTATTTTTAATCCAGTAAAATTTTTATCGAGCTGTGTATAGCCAATATATTCAAATAGTTTTAAAAAAAATATTTGAATTTATTTTGTAAATAGGAGTGGGGGGTTGAGGCAGTTTAATTGGAAAATAACATTTCAAGCTATTTATTGCAAGCAACTATCCATCTTCAGTCGTATTCTCCACCCCTACCCTTCAGTTAACTCCCCATGAGGCATCACCATCCAAACAGTACTGGCATCGTGCCTCCGCGCACGACCTATGGAGAGATGTGTCGAATTCCTTGTTTTCTGAATGAAAGGCCTGCTTTTCCCTTGACCTTTTCCCGCATTCAGTACAAATGGATCTCTAGCTAAGTGCGCGCGAAACGTTTCAAGATGGCTCCTACCGGTTTTGAGTTGACGGTACGGGGAACTGATAGCTAATCCTGCCGCGCGATTTAAAAAGAAGAAAATGTTTTACAACATTTATGAAGCCATACTCTTTTCTTCTGAGCTTTGGCAGCTAAAGTTTGAGACCCATGTTTTACACTGTCACTCAGGTAACGTCGACCTCATTCAATTCCCAATACTCTAGGAAGAAGCTGCACTGCTGAGTAGGAATTTTTATATTGATTTTATATTGATTAAAGATGCACTGTTGAGTAGGAATTTTTATATTGATTAAAGCTGCACTGCTGAGTAGGAATTTTTATATTGATTAAAGATGCACTGTTGAGTAGGAATTTTTATATTGATTGCACTGTTGAGTAGGAATTTTTATATTGATTAAAGCTATAAGTGCAATTGTTAAATTTATATTGTTTTTGGAACTTGAAATTAAAAGTGAAAATTAAATTAACTGTAAAAGTAAAGTAACTTATACAAAAAGATAAAATGAACACCAATAATAAAACTAAATATTAAATAATAAAATTAAATTGTGAATAGTGTAAAATATGAAATTAACAAATAAATGAAGCACCTGAATCTAATTCATGTTCGATATTTGTTTTCAGTCCCAAACTCCTGCTTTGTTACATAAAAGTGCAGATAGATATGTCCCAAACTGCTGCTTCGTTACATAAAAGTGCTTATAGTTATGTCCCAAACACCTGTTTCGTTACATAAAAATGCTGATAGATATGCCCCAAATATTTGGGCTTTTTTTGAAACACGATTGCTGATCAATATGCCCAAATCAATACCGTACATATCCAGGTGAGCGGGGAAAAAAGTCACAGAAAAAAGTCACAGGAAATAAAGCCACAAGAAAAAAAGTCACGGAAGAAAAGTCACAGAAAGCGACGGCTCATTAGGATCGTGGTTAAATGTGTGTGTGTGTGTGTGTGTGTGTGTGATTTGTATATCGTGTACATATAATTAATAGTGTTCTATTGTTCATGTACTACTCGGCGATTATAAAGTTTAAATAGGTACACGCTCGAGTTTAATTCTAAAGATGCAGGCATTGAGTTTATTTATGTTTTTAAGTGAGTATATTATGTCATGAAGTAAGTTCATTTCGAATGAATTATACTATTAAAATATGAATGAAGACGCTAAATTCAGTCGGCTGACGACCACAGAAGAAGATATGTAGGTGCTATGTCCACATACAACGTTTTCGAAATGTGTGTGTAGCCCGACAAGAAACTCGGAATATAGCGTCATACTTTCTTCGTGGTTTGGAACATTCGCCTTAATCGTGAATATTAAATCAGAAACAAAATATCAAACACTAAAATCATTCACAAATAATACTATCAAACGCATAATGGTAACCATAAGTAAATGAAAAAAATTCTTTATAGCTCATAATTATGCAGACATAGAAACCTCATAAAGTAACCTGGTATTTGTTTTATGTAGTTGTGTGTTTTGATAATACTGTACTATTTTCTTTGTTTTATTTTATGTCTTAAACAAGACAGTCATTGTCGGTTGTGTTTGCTTTACTTATTTTTAAAGTACTTTTCTTGTTTACCTGTGATTGATAATTGTAGAATAAAATGTTCTTAAAAATCACCTAACATATATTACCATCAAATGTTTAGTCATGTTAGTGTGATGTGACTGCTCGAAACATGATTTCATTGATGTCTCTTTATTTAGTTTCATTTTATATTAATACGTCAGTTTCTTTTCACTTCAGGAAATTATTTCCCGATCGAGATTACAACTTTGAACTGTATAACTGTAATGTTAATAGTGTTCTATTGTTCTTGTACTAATCGGCGATTATAAAATTTAAATATGGTATTAATTGATCAAAACGGTCGGCATATCTGTAAATTCTAAAAAACTATAAATTTGAACGGTGGCATGCAATATTAATAAAACTCACCTACCATACAACTATCTAAACGTGTTTATATTGCATTGAATGCTTTAACCATATGATTTCATTTGTGTCTTATCTTATGTTTAGTTCAGTTCCCAAAATTATAGCATGTATTAAACATTTAAACTAACTTTGATTTATTATGTGATTTTTCTCGTGATATGAAAAGAACGCAAAATTATTTTTTAAATTTAATTTATTTATGTGATACTCATACTTGCTTAGATGTGTAAATGCGTACTTGTTTAGTGATAACACATCAGATTCATACACAATTTTCCGTGATTTATCTTCTGTGACTTTTTTTCCTAGCAAAACTTGTGACTTTTTTCCCGTGACTTTTTTCCTGTGACTTTCTTTCCGCCAATCCATACCCAAACCTGCAACATTTCGCATACTGACTTGTGGACAACTACAGCCAACAGCCTGTTTGTGGTAAGACACTAGAAATTGAAAGGTGATACAAAGTTTTATTTCGTTAGCTAGGACCGCTCTGAAAAAAAAAAAAATAATAATATTCTAAAAGTACGAAAAGTTGTGTACTTATGAGGAAAACCTCTACAGGTATTCTTTAAAAGAAAAACATGCGCCGATTAAACACGAAACAAACATATGATGAAAACGAATCAAAAATAATAATTTCAATATTAGAACACCTGGCCCGTTCGCAGACATTGTAAGTGTGTCTTTGCGTGTGAATGTATGTACGTATGTGTCTTTGTGAAGGGGGGGGGGGAGGAACAAACAGTACACATTACTTAGCGAAAGTGACTGTCGCTGTTATGTAGTGCACCCGTATCCTCCACCCCACTCTTCACGGTGTTAACTTGCATGTACACAACGTATTCTCCATTTAAATTTGTGATTATTAGTTTCGCATTTGTGACGGTGTAGGAATAATGCAGCTCGTTTTATTTTCCTGAATTCTTTGCTTTTCATCAGCGAAGAACACGCGCCATGAGAAAATAAATAATTGACAGTGACTGTCTTCAACGTCAAGACCAATGAACCAGCGTGAGCACAAACTTCTTGCTAAGATGGCGACGTCTGACCTTGGAGTCAATGACGTAAGAGTTGCCGTGCTATGATCACCACTCACAAACACGCTGTTGACTTATCACTCACAGGATAAAGGTTTGTCACGTGATTCATTTGCCAAGTGTGAGGTCCACGAACACAATTAGCAACACGTCCCTAGACAGCAACATTGCAAAGTGAAAGAAAATCCAGACTATACTGGATCTGAAAGGACTGAATGAGTACATGAATATTTCTCTTAAAAAGGTGGAGTGGGAATGAAGTTAGACATTTTATCGACTTCTTTGGTCTTTTTTCAAAGTATGAATTGTTTACAATGATAATTAACGATTTTTTCCTAAGGAAATCAGAACTGGATCCAAGGAACACGTCACTGCGCATGCGCCAGTCTGAGACGTGTTATTGGATAGCATGCACCAGGGATCAGGTTGGAGAACACGGGTGCGGGGATGGGTGGGAGAGACAGGTGTGAGAGGAGGGATAAGGGAAACCAAAGGTCAGCGTGCCACGGACGACTCGCGGTGACTGGTCAAATTTAAAGTTGCCCTGATTATCGCTTGATAGTGGGTCGGTTGTGATGACCGCGGAAAGCTAGACTACATTTCCAAGGCCTTGCCAGAGCACAGACAGAGGAGAATGTCGGGGGCATGCCACGGTCGACCGCCAAGAGCCGGAGCTTTGTTAACAGCAAAGCTCAGTGACTAGCTAGCTTGCTTTAACTGCAAGCGAAAGGGGCCACCACTCCTTGCAACTGTGTATGCGTATTAGTATTGCCTTGACCGCCAAACCGTGGCTTGCCATGCCCGCAGTATCGTCTCCCCTTGACCACGCTGTTTTCCAGTTTGAAACTGATGCACGCTTTGGGCTCCCCGACCGATTACAACGCGTCAGCCATTCATCTTCAGACCAGGTAAACTGTCGACATGCCGGGGTTGTTTATTTCGCATTATAAAATTACAAGACTATCGGAACGGTTGGAAACATATTCTGGGGGTTGTAAGTGATTAGTGACAGTCTGAAATGCGCAAAAACAGATTCGCAATGTTCAAGTGCCCCGTCTGCCAGCCAAGTCAAGTGTTCTCAGGCTATAGTGAGTGAAATATTCTCTCGATTGTTTACAGTAAGGAGAGAGTATAAATAGATTTAAGCAAAACACGTTATAATGGTAAGCGTTCTGACGTCACCAAACTAAGTTAGTAGTACTAGAAGTGTTAAGTGTACCGAACCAATTTGTAAATTGTAGCAGTACGAATAGGTTTGTACTGAACTTTCCAAAAACTTTGTATTCTACTGTGAGTTTGTGTGAAATGCAGCGAAAGTTCTTTCTTCAAAATAAATGTCCTACACCAGAAGGGTTAATATACGTACTTTTTTTTTTTAAAAAGAAAAGGAATAAGAAACGATATTAAATAGGCCTACACTGACCATAAGATTGTAAATACTTCAAAAGTAACAATTAGTACAATGGTAACTAGAAAAATGGTCGTCACGTGACTTGCCCGGTAAAATCACCTTACAATATTTAATATCAAACATTGCTTTCGTAGGTTTTTGTTTTTAACGATTTAGGAAATTTTACTCGTACAGTCCTCATTTTCGCATTTTAAAATTTTTATTTTTATGTGTTTCCAATTCTAAAACTGATTACATTAGTTCTAACTTTATGCAGGAAATATTTGTTTGATTTTATCGCTATTTACGTTTTAAAATTGGTTAACCAAACTGTAAAGACATTTCTTTGGTGTGGCAGGTTTTCGAATTAAAAAAAAAAGTCCTCTAAACATTGGACTGGTTAAGTCTTTGATTTGAGACTGCCTGGGGTATATTATTTAAACTTTGAATTTATTTTGTTTAACCCCTGCTCATTTGTTTCATCTTTTTAAGATTTTCATCCACTGTGATTTATGAAGACGTGGCGCTGAATACCGGCCATTTTAAACAGGCTGCAGGTGGCATTACAATGAACAGGTAGGTCTCTAGACTATATAATTTTTTTAAAACCTGACTAGTTAACCACGTTGATACAATACAGCACACTTTATTTATTTTGAATATGTTAAGTTTTTCTTTAATTTATATTTTTTTTATTAGTGCCATATTTTTCGCTTATGCCATTTTTAATTTTATTGGTAATGGTTGCACATTAGGGTGGAATAGAAAATATAAATGATGTAGGTGTAAAGATAAACAATACTATAACTTCACGTTCATTATAAACATCTCTTAGGAAAATAATTTTAATGAATTTGCTTCAGTTCCGGGTTCCTGCTTTATTGCTACGTCCAATAAGAATTCCTGTGTTCACTAACTTCCAAACTTATTTGCATAATCTTATTACGAAATGGCGATTGGTATTCGTCCGTGTGTTAATTTCGTTGCAAGTGCAGATAACTGTATACATGCACGCGTGTCGTGGATTGAATAGGATAAGGAATGCAGGATTAGTGGAAATTGAATGCATGGTCGTTGCAACAGGTTCCGGAATTGTCTGATAATGTGATATGATTTTGTCTTCAGTCTGGAATATAATATCGAAGTCACGTGAAAGATAGGCCCACATTCTGTTATGTCACGAGAAAGATAGGCCCACATTCTGTTATGTCACGAGAAAGACAGGCCCACATTCTATTATGTCACACTTCTATCTCGCTGCGTTCGTGCTCATAATTATTGCATGTTATGTGGTTAGTGACGTACAAGAAGTTAACTCCCCTTGTGTTGACTTGAGTGAAAGATTTCAACTTCCTAATGTAATTACACATGTAACTTGCTGAACCCTAATTTTAAAGAGCTTCCAATCAAGATCTGCCGACAAACCCAACATTTTACAAACTTTCTTTTCCCATTTTAATCTGGGTGGCATTTGGTTTCATGTTCTTTAATAGTTTTTAAATTCTAATTATATTAATGGTTTCCTGTTTTCGTTTTGCTTTTCTTTTACAAGTATTCCATATTTTACGGAATTTTTACATGTGGACGCGGACATGATTAGAAAGTTTATGCTTGAACCGGTGAAAACACGAAATAATTTTATAACAGCAGACGACATTTATGCAAAGGACGTAAGTACTTTGTAATGAACGCACACATACCATACAAAAAGAAACCTGTGTAAAATGAAATTATTCAACTTGTTAGAAAATTATTACTACTGAGTTAGTACCTAGCTTTGGAATTCGGCAATCCTACACTATATTTTCATTCAGAAATCGTGTTAAAACGTAATCTATACACAGCGCTAATTTCACAAAAGTCTGAATTTAAAAAAAATGTATTACACCTCTTGAGTCTTCAGCTTGCCGTGTATAACTCTCCTATATTTGTAAGCTCCCTTACTGTATTGATATGTTTATGACATTGTAAATGTTTGGATTTAGCTACTGTACACAGTATGTGGTTGTTCTGTATGTTTATTTATTCAGAGTTTCAGGATTTATTGCTAGTTTTAGAGTAAACAATGATATTCATTGAGTCACGTTGTTCTCGCCTTTTATGTACTGCAGATTATTTCTAGTTATTGTATATGGTAAATGTTGCCTTATATGAGAATGTATATTATTTCTAGTCATTCTCTATGGTAAATATCGCCTTTTATGTGAATGTATATTATTTCTAGTCATTCTCTATGGTAAATGTATATTATTTCCAGTCATTCTCTATGGTAAATATTTTAGTTCTGTCAATACACGACTCTTCGGATCAAGTAAATAGATAATAGCTAAACCACCCATCCATTCCACTACCACCCACACACGAATAGACATGTCATCCACAAGAACCCGAATATTAGTTTTAAATTATGGCTATTACATTTAAATTACAGTAGACAGTATCTTTTAATAGCCATAATTTTGAGCCTCACACACATGTATATGTTTAGTTTTTATTTTTATTTTTTTAGTGTTTGACAATTTGTAGAAAAAAATCAGAAATATTTAATACATAAATTGAAAAAAATAAATAGTTTTTTATTTAGCTATTGAACAAGTCTCCACACGTTACGCACGTCTGTTTAAAAAATATGAAAAAATAAGTTGTTGGATAATTTTTTACCCGTCAATAACATTTTGGGGGATTAAAGTAGAAATTTATTAATTTCATTCATGCGTAAAATTTTAACACTATGCATGAGGAACTAGTATACCAAATTTCAGGGACAAGGAATAACTATTCAAAAGGGGTTGGGGCTTTTTTGGGGGCGTGTGTTGAACGGGAAAAAATGTCGTTTTGAAAAAATAAAACCACATTTAAAGTAAAATAAAGATTACAGAATTTGAAAAATCTATCACTCGACGTTTCTTAAGAGAATGCAATATCCGTTGTTGGTTTTGTACATCTCGTACAGATTTTATTTTTTAATTTATTTAAATTTGTAAAACCTCAATATTTTCCTAAATTTAGTCATGTCCATATGACTGGAGTAAAAGTACAGTGAGAGTTGCTGTAAATTTTAAAATGTTAAAGGCATTGTTCTTCAATAAGTATGTTAAAAATTGGAGAAGATTATTAATATTATTTTTTTAATGACTTATGCATTTCTTTGTCTTCATCAGTTCATATATGAGTATTTATTATTTTACCTTCTAAAGCTCTCTTATAGTTATACCACGCGAATATTTTAATTACAAGACTTTTCTTAATCATTGTAATGTGTGGCACTGTGTAATCACAAAATACCGGCTGTTAATTTACACATACCTTTATTTTGCCTCTTTTATATATTTCTAAATTTGTAGTAGAAATTAACAAAAATTAAAATTCTTGTAAATGTACACGATTCCGTAAATTACAATCAGAACAAGTTTGACTCAAGATCATTGCTCTATCGTCGATAAATGTTTGTTTTAAAACTTACGACAGACACTTTCTTAAAGAACAGATTTTTAAACCTTATATTTTTATATGTTAGAATAATTACGACAGACACTTTCTTAAAGAACAGATTTTTAAACCTTATATTTTTATATGTTAGAATAATTACGACAGACACTTTCTTAAAGAACAGATTTTTAAACCTTATATTTTTATATGTTAGAATAATTACGACAGACACTTTCTTAAAGGACAGATTTTTTAAAACCTTATATGTTAGAATAATTACGACGGGTTCCAGAAGAATTATTTGAACCGCTATTTTACAATAATTACGACGGGTTCCAGAAGAATTATTTGAACCTCTATGCAGTTTCAAACATACCGTTATTTAAAAGAGGTCGATTTTATTCGTAGCATTGCAATATATATAATTCGTCAACTTAAAAAAAAAAGAATATTGCATATATTGTCTTGATGATTTATTTAAGGAAATAATTCGTAACTGCTAAAATCACACGGTGTATTGCATATACTGATCGCTACTTGGCCCGCCATTTTTAAAATGGTCGATGGGGCAATAGAAACATTACGCGCCGAATTTTGCTCATCCCATCAAGCTCTGACCTCTAAACATAAAATAAATATTGAAAGAAAAATTTCACTAGCGAAATTGTGTTTTGTCAACTAAAATTAATAAAGGCCGAGGTAATAAGATTCCGGAAGTGTTAAGAAAGGACCTATGTTGAAGAGCTCTTAGCAACCGACTGTTTCAACCAGTCAAATTGAGTTTCTTTCATATTGCATAAAATCAGTCCATTAGGTGAGGGTTCCTCAATAAACTAGTTTGAGATAGTATTTTAACGATTCTGAGATAAGGAGGGTGTTCCTTTTTTTCCGTGTGCTGTTTTCTTTCCTACAATGGACGGCATTCGGAAGTTGAACTATTTACGTTTTCGGCGATTTTCACATTAGGAAATAAATTCTTATGCACAGGTGGATTCATAAACGTCTTTTGTTACATAGAAAAGTGCATTTTGTACTTGAATCCTGAATGAGAAGACATCGGAGAATGCAAATATATAATAATCTCAAAAGTGAGTAAGTGACCCCCCCCCAAAAAAAAAAAATAATTTTCTTCTCTCACCGGCTGTCTTAATTTATGAAAGGAATTGGTTCACGTGTTTCATACTAGACTAACTAGAGTGTCTTGATTAATGTGGATCCATGCACTCTTTACTCCCACTTTTGACCAAATTCTGTCCCTGTCTTATTTGCCCTCACCTGCTCCATTACAACTTGAATCGACGCCGGTGACCGTTACATTTAGCCATGTGAGTACTTGTTCGACTGTCACCTCTTCAAGCCAGATGGTGACATAAGCAAGATGAGATAATTTGCTTTTGAAGTACGGCAGGCTGTTGTGTTGCCGTCCAGACCCGATCAACACAGGTTCAAAGTTTGTCATCCCGGGCAAAGGGAGATTGCTCACTATTGTTATACTCACGGTCACAGACTGGATTGGTCAAAGATTATTTTGTGGGAGGGGAGGGTGGAGGCGAAGGCTGAAGAAAGATTGCAACAGTGGCGGTAGTTATTTGAACAGTTGAAAATTGCCTTAAATATAAAATAACTTTTGTTCTTCCGTTAGCTGAAGTGAGCACTGCATTTCGATGTGTTCTTATGTCTGGGGTGGTTTTATCATAACTTGCTCAATTGTGTTATATTTCACAGCAAAGAACATTTCTTCCTACATGTATAATTTCCTGTCTTGTAAGTAATTTTCTTTTATACATATTTTTTAAATGGAACGTTTTCGATATTTGAAAAGAGGAATTGCTGTATTGAGAAGATTTACTGGAAATTAGAACACATTTGATTCACTTTTATAATTGTGTACTAACATTCTCTTGACAGTTGTCGAAAGTGACATCAATTTCCAGTCGCTGGACATCAGTTTCAAAGTAATAAATTGAAACGTTTGCATACTGAACGAGATTAATTAAGGTCACCCATTTTTTGGCCAAAATGCCTGAAAATCAAAATTTTAAAAATCTGTGCAATATTGCACTTGTGTCTATTAACGAATAATATAAGTTATGCTGAGCACAAGTCTGAAATAGTTTTTATTTTATATTATTTTTATTTTTTATATTATTTCATAGATTTTAATGTTTATGAAAAATAAACAGTAATTAAAAAATTATTAACTCCACTAATTGCCAACATTTAATTCTGTAAAAGTTGATAAATTTATTTACATTAACGCATGCATCTATTTTACAATGTACCGTCCTCCTCTTCAATGTTTTTAAAAGAAAAAATCAATCGCCGATCTTCCAACAACAGCAAAAGTAAACTTGTAGCGTGAAAAGTGCGCACTGAACGAGGTTAAATCACGCCAATATTGCTCATGGCCATTCGAACAAATAAACTATAATCGGATGCGCCGAGCCCGATTAAAGTTATTTATTTATAAATATTGAAAATGTTAAGTTCAGCTTTCAAGCTCTACTAGAATTTACACCTTTATTTTCATTGATTTTTGTGCCTGTACTTTTAAGTTGCATTGATTATTAAAGGTATCAGGCGTGCTTTTTATTTAACTTTCAATATCTTTAATTCGGGTGCTATCAGTCCGAGGAAAATTCACGCTCATGTTTTGCAGGTAATTATTTTTGTATAAAAAAATAATTATTCAAATGTCTTTTATAATTTAAATATTGTATCATTATTATCTTTTAAAGTTTTATCATTTTTCTCTCTGTATTTCTTGCGTTGCTAACCACAGATCACAGTATAGCTCTAGAAATTAAAAAAAACTCTGGTGTGGAAAATCATTTTAAAATTGTGGCAGGAACCCAATTTAATACATATTTTGAATGGACCACGAAGTTATGCCTTTAGCAAAACTTGATTTACGTAGTAGAGGGAAATGTCTGACATACAAAACTTGATTTACGTAGTAGAGGAAATGTCTGACATACAAAACTTGATTTACGTAGTAGAGGGAAATGTCTGACATACAAAACTTGATTTACGTAGTAGAGGAAATGTCTGACATACAAAACTTGATTTACGTAGTAGAGGAAATGTCTGACATACAAAACTTGATTTACGTAGTAGAGGAAATGTCTGACATACAAAACTTGATTTACGTAGTAGAGGGAAATGTCTGACATACAAAACTTGATTTACGTAGTAGAGGAAATGTCTGACATACAAAACTTGATTTACGTAGTAGAGGGAAATGTCTGACATACAAAACTTGATTTACGTAGTAGAGGAAATGTCTGACATACAAATGAAGTTTGCATTTTCATATACGTTGGGAGCTCGGCGGTTGAGGTATTTGCGTGGTCTCGCAAGGATTCGATCTCAGCCTTTGTTAGTGGGGCCCTTTAACCCGTTCAGCGTCATTGGGTTTAAATGGGCCAGCTTATTTTTTGCATGTTTGTCATTCTAATTTTTACAAATCAGCCTGTATTAAACATGTGTTCTTAAATTAATCAATATGTCTATAAAAAGTAGTACTAGTAATTTAAAATTTAAAAATCCATTAATTAGTACAGTTGGTTTCTCTGTGCTATTTATAGATTTTGGAGTGCACCTAATATGAGAATAAGTTTCCTTTAATAAATGAATTTTAGTCATGAGTATAATTAATGTAGTAAAACACGAAGTATTTCTGAATAAAAGTTCGTCACCTTCAAGGCCACGACCCTTGAGTTGCACAAAAGTATATCGGGTTATTCGAAACCGTAAAAGTGTTTTTGTCCAAACGATGATATGGATAATTGCTTCTTGCGTGTTGATGTTAGAGGTGTCAAGAAAGGTACTTAGCGAAGACACTTTCCAAGTGTGCGATTACGTGTGTGTGTACAGATCATAGCCGTGTTAACAGTTTTGTGTGTGTACAGATCATAATTGTGTTTACTATTTTGTGCGTGTACAGATCATTACCGTGTTTACTATTTTGTGTGTGTACAGATCATTATCGTGTTAACAGTTTTGTGTGTACAGATCATAGTTGTGTTTACTATTTTGTGTGTACAGATCATAGTTGTGTTTACTATTTTGTGTGTGTACAGATCATTACCGTGTTTACTATTTTGTGTGTACAGATCATTACCGTGTTTACTATTTTGTGTGTGTACAGATCATTACCGTGTTTACTATTTTGTGTGTGTACAGATCATTACCGTGTTTACTATTTTGTGTGTGTACAGATCATTACCGTGTTTACTATTTTGTGTGTGTACAGATCATTACCGTGTTTACTATTTTGTGCGTGCTTAGGTTAAAGTCGCTCTCTAATTTATAATGGGAATGCTGGCCAATAATTAAAAGGTTTTTGTGCTTTCTCTCTCTCTCTCTCTCTCTCTCAAACCATTCTCTATATATATATATAATTAGTGATTTAATTCCACATACAAACAGTATTTCCTTGCGTTCGGTTACTCGTGTTTACAGACGTGATCTGAATGAATTGTGTATTTTTGTTTGTTGGTTTGAACGCGATTACCTATAATACAATAATTGTTCGTGTATTTTTTAATTTACTTTTACCTAGATGTGTTCACAGGAGCATTGCCTATAAAAATAAGATAATTATCATTGTATTTTTTATGCTATTTTACCTAGATGTATAGACATACCTTGCCTTTAAGCAGATAATTACTTGTGTACTATTAAAAATTTTACCTAGATATTTAGACTCGTACATTGTCTATAATCAGATATTTTACTCGTATTTTAAATACATATTTACCTAGATATTTAGACCTGTGCATTGTCTATAATCAGATATTTTACTCGTATTTTAAATACATTTTAACCTAGATATTTAGACCTGTACATTGTCTGTAATCAGATATTTTACTCGTATTTTAAATACATTTTTACCTAGATATTTAGACACATATTAGAAAATTGTGCACTATACGCCAACACGCGACTCCGTTATGCCGAATTCGTTAGTCACTTTAGTTATAGTTTGACATTACATAATTATATAATGTAGTTATGACAACACAGAATTCAAACGATAAATCCCTCCCTTCCCTCAAAGAATAAAATTAATAAATAATAAATTAAACTTAACGTTCCTATTAACTTAACGTTCCTATTTTGTAAACCGAATAGTAAACAATGTCGTTCGAAAAACAAGTATATTTATGGCCAATTCAGGCAAAAATTAGCTAGATAACTTGCAAATATAAGTGGTGAAGATTTATGGCCAATTCAGGCAAAAAATTAGCTAGATAACTTGCAAATATAAGTGATGAAGATTTATGGCCAATTCAGGCAAAAAATTAGCTAGATAACTTGCAAATTTAAGTGGTTAAGATTTATGGCCAATTCAGGGAGCAGTTTGCAAGATCAGCCTGCAAATTTAAGTGGTAAAGATTGATTTTAGTGGATATTTTGATATGTTGCTGATTTCGTGGTCCAGTGTTATTTAAGATAAAGGAACGCTGAGTGATAAAGGTGCCAGGAATTTCACCTAATTTGGTGTATATATTCCTTGCTACTTTAATATACTGCATTGTAATTTGGATTTCATTTCCTGTGTTTCGGATGCTCATTTCAACATTGTAAAGTGGATCAGGTGTTCTAATAATTTATTTTTAAAAAGTCTTTACTGACTGTCACAGAAGGGTCTTTGACACTGTCAATAGAAATGTGTGCTTCTGCCAGTGGAGATTGCCGAAGTTAGTGGAACTGTCTGGCATACAGGTCAGGCCCACTTTTTCATACAGACATTTTTGGAGCGTGGTGCTGAGGTACTTGCACTACTAAAACTAATGATGGTGTCAGGAATTTGTAAAGTGTGAAAGGAGTATTTTAACATTCCTACCCTACTCGTTTCAATTACTCTACTCTGAGCGCGTCTGACATCAACTTTCTGAAAAATAGTTTAGTTTTGTCAGCGGGGGGGGGGGGAGGAGGGTAGGGGTTGTTGCTCAACAGGTCTATTATGGACTGCCATTGACCTGCTGGCGGAGAAACAACTTCAGATGAAGGTCGGTTTGATAATAATGGTCTGTGGTCACGCAAGTAATTTGCGTGACCTTTTTCTTGTTACTCTTTCCTTGCACTCTTTTTTTTTTTGAATATGAAAATTAGGATAACCTGAATATCTAGATCGGTAGAACATTTAGTAACACTTTGATGCCTGTTGGTTTCTGATTACCCATGCCACAAATGATGTCATTAAGCGCGTCGCGAATAAAATGGTTTGCTGGTTGGTCATGTAGGCCTTGTAGGGGACGCTTTCGCGTATTAAGTATAAGTTCACACATTTTATAATTTAAGCCTCAGAAGAACTCTTTAAACTCTCGCTCTGTTCGGATAGTTAACCTTGGTTCTACCACCTACTTATTGTGAGCACACGTGGCCCCTGCTTCTGGAATGGATCTCAGAGAAATGCTTTCCATATTTACCGTTGTCTTTCATTCTCACACATGGTGATATTCAGTTAGAGGGTTTAGCGAGGCGTTCCACTGTGAAGTGATGAAATGACCTCAATAATCATTGCAAATTATTGATATAGTTACGATTTTGTGAGATCATAGCTGCAGATGCTACATACTTTCTATGCGTGTGTTATTTGTTAGTGAACGCACTAGAATTAAACTTAAAAAATAAAATAGTTTGTCTCAATGATTTATTTATGTATGCAGGTTTATATTCGACTCTCGGATTTTTTTGTGTGGGCCAGTTACTGTTGCCATCCATTCTAATGGATTACATGTCATTGGTTGGATGTTGAGGGTGGGCGGTGGTATATACATGGTGGTTTTGGGCTGCCAGCTAGAGACCATGACCTTCAACTTTGCACTTGCCCTATTTTTGTCGCGGTGTCGCCGCCCTGCCCTTTAGCTGTTGACGTTCCAGTCGGGTGATTTATGGAGGTTCCTGGGTAACCAACGAGCTGACGAAGTACACAACTGACCCGTGTCCTTGAACTGTTATCCAAGTTCGTGTGTGTCTACAGTTACAATTCTTTCTGTTTCTAATGGAAACTAGACGTGCTGTCGCGCAATTGCACGCGTTGAGATTTTTGCAGGTTTTACTTAAACTTCTCTACTCCCCACCCACACTTCCCATTATCGTCACTATGAATGGGGAGCTAACCCAGGTTATCTAGGTGCCGCGAGGTATACGATCCTGGTATGCCAAGAGTTCAGAGGTTCAAAACTTACCGCAGTCGTTAGAAGTCCCCCTCCCCCACGCCGCCCTCAACCGCGTATCATCTTACCTCCCCTTTGGGAAGTATTTGTCGTCTTTAGTGCTTTCAGTATGAAAGAGCTAATAGAGAAGTAGAGCGCGTCACAGCTTTTGCAAAAAAAAGAAGTGTTTTAGGTGGAGTACAATAGCCAGTCGCGAACAAGTTAAAACAACGTGTCTTGATTGGTAACTGCGTCCATGACAACGGACTTTGGCGCCCTCCCACCCGGTTTGAGTTGGGCGATCCCCTAGCCGTCAGTGCCGGGAATTTTCGAAAACAAGACTGAAACAGACTCGGACGTTTCCCTTTTCCGCACTGGACTTCTCACACCGTTGAGTAAAATGTGTCGCAAGAAAGAGGTGAGATCTAAACTGGACATTTTTCTTTCTTTGACAGTTAACGTCATTATTTTGTTTTCCCATCGACTATGGGCCTAGTGTATATTTATATAGATACTGTAACATGGGGTTATAAGTAACGTGCATTGTTAAAACCGTATTTTATAAAATAAATATTTGACATATTATTAGTTTTCGTTTCGTATCCTAAGGCCTACATGAATCGTTTTTTAAATTTTGTATTAATTATTTTTTACTTTGAAATTTAAATAATTGGACAAGGCAGTAATGTTTGTTTTAGTACGATGATTGTTTGTTGACTGTACACACATGTCATTCTATTACTCTTTGCTGTGATATGTTTGTTTTAGTACGATGATTGTTTGTTGACTGTACACACATGTCATTCTATTACTCTGCTGTGATATAATGTTTTAGTACGATGATTGTTGACTTGTACACACACGTCATTCTATTACTCTTTGCTGTGATATAGTAACACAAATAGCGGTGCAGTTATTATGATTTTTTAAAAAGTTCGAAATTGCTTTCCTGATCATGTGGTCTCTTGCTACGCTCCAGTGGAGGCTGTTCTACTGAGAATGGGTATGGGGAAATAGTGCTAGCAACACCTCGTAATCAGGATATGTGCCACGGATTTTCTCAAAGGGAGCCTACCCGCTGAAACTAATTGCTCCACACAACCAACGTCAAGAGTTAATGAGCGCGGGCGCAATGGCTCGCGTGACATAATAGGTTATGTAAGTTTTTTCTCTCCACGCCACGCAATTGGCAACGTCTGACCCTTATTCGTACGTGACCTACTTTGAAGGATGTCTGCGCACACTTGGTCAAGTATGCTGTAATCTTTCTGTCACGTTCCACTGCTTTTCAGAAAGCTGTATACAACTTAATACCTCAGTAGTAGTTCCTTTTCATTCCGGCAATTTACTTTACCGCTTTGGATTTGTTAGATTTCGTTCCTTTGAAATTTAGATTAACTTTTCAGTGTGACACGTTTAACATTTGTTATGTATGTTAAATGAGTTTGTTTTAGTGCTGTGGAGAACTCTTACAGTTACCGTATCATTTTAAGTAAAAATATTTTACAATATTCAGTTTAATATTACATCCTTTCCTGGTTGTGGGCAATTTTAATTTTGCTGTTTTGTTACCTTGAGTTAATTGCTACTGTTATGTGATGTCACGAACTAGCTATTTCAGTTCTATGTAAATTTCAAACAAAATTAACTTAATAACAAATCCAAGTTCGTTGACGAATCTTGCGCTTGGATTGTGTCATCAAACTGAGTGTTATTATTTAATAGTGTACCACTGTTGTGTTTAGTAGATCTGGTGTACTTTACATGTGTAGATTCATCATTTTTAAAGGGGCTTGTTCATTTCCTGCCTGATCTGGATACAAAATAGCAATTGGATTTTTTTTCTAGTTTCTCTTTCAGCTCACGCTTAATGGCTTTTTCTTTCCGCAACTGTATGCAAAAATTCTCTTCCTTATGATTGAATTACTATTTCTTTTCACACCGTTATTTGTAACTCCTTGAACCGTTCTTATGAGCTGGTCATTTCACTCTTGTACGATTTCTTTCAGCATGGTCGACCATTAATTAATTCTGTAATTGTGTTGCGGTGGGCGTTTCTAAGAGGCCCAAACCAGTTTGTTACCTATTATACACCAGTAAGGTAGCATGCGGTTTTCGTGAGTCAGACATGTTTCTGCCACAATACATCGAGAATGATTAACATTTTCCAGTGGTGCGAGACGAGGAAAAGGACCTAGATGAAGATCGTGTATGGACCTGTAGTTCTCGATGAATTGCATACCGGTCAATCAACAAAAAACGTTTGGATCCCGTACACGTTAGGAAGTTTAGTTTGCGACTTCTGGGGACAAATACTGGCTTGCCTGTCGTGTGTCGACAAGTTATGAATCTAAACAATTATTGATAGGCCTACTTGTTGAGTCCAGCAAGTGCTGTGACGACAGACTAAGAAAGAAAATAGCAAGCATTTATTAATGTTGTCCAACCAGTGTTGTACTTGCTGGCTAAGAGAACAGCAGATGTGTTGTATTGGCCAGCTAAGAGAAAACAAGTATTTTACATACAGGTGCAAGATATGCTGTGTTACCCAGTTTGACTAATAATTAACCGGTTACCTATCACTGGTTTTCAAAATTTTTATAAAGCCCGATGATCAGTGAAAATATGGAGAATAATCACGTTTCATGTGAACAGCACACTGTAGCAGGAGGAGTGGTGGAACTTCACTATACAGATATTCAGGTTTACAAGAACGGTAACTTTGAAGGGTTTCGTTTGTCCACTTTTATCGTCCCCTAATCTCGTTCAGCCCCCATTTGATCCGGACTTTGGGAGCCGTGTAAGGGCCTCTTCAAGATAAAATGTCTTTAGCAGATAAGATTCCAACAGAGCCGATTGAATTCCTCACAACATCTCGATCTTTCCACAAAGCAAAGTCCACAAAGAGCAGTTAAGTATATTGTATTATTTCGCGTGGGCGAGATTTTCTTTCTGCTTCCTTGCCTAGGTCAAGATTGCGACGCTGCATGTCAAGGCCGACTCGGTGTACGAGTTATCTTTCTTTGCTTCGCTCTACCCGGTTTCCGACTTGTTCAAAAGCCTCAGTCCCTTTTGCTTTTTTAAAATTTAATTTAGTAGCGTGTTTTGATGAGCAAGTACCTTGTTGATTCTTCTAAGTGCTGATATAATCAGTAAGACTACCCGGGCGTTTTCCGAGTTAGTTATGAACGGGTGAATTGAATTTAACCAACACGGCTGCTACTGCGGTGGTCTTGCTACAGTATCACAAATTCTCACCTCCCACCAGCCATAAGCCAAGGTCAGTGCAGCCTATTCAGAAGACTGTTGCTACGGGTGGCTTTTTTGAGTGTGTGCGCGCTGGCGCACGTTCATTCCCGCTTCCAGGGATTTAACGTGTCATATCCCCAATTTTTTGTTTCATCACCCGAGGAAAGATCTTTTTCAGTTTTCGTAACGCCGACAGTTTTGGTATTTTGGTAATACGCCTCTACTCAACTTCACTCGCGACATTATGATACATTGTAATACTACAACAACTAAGAAAATTCAGTACCTTTTGTGCACGCCACTTTGTTATGCGTGTGCCAGTGAACTTCGTGTTCCAAAGCCCATGACCTCTTTTCACTTTTGGAATTCTTCCGCACTCGTTAACCTTTACACTCACGTGTTGAGTTAGGTTTTTTGTTGTATTTTGTTTTTCTTCTCAACTCTCACTCAGTGTAGGTATTCTACTCCCGTTCACCTTTTCACTCACGCGTTGAGTTTTCAGTGTAAGTTTACTCAGGTTGAGCGCGTACTGTGATGTTTATTAGTGTGTATAGTACGCTGGGTTTACTCCTGTCTTTCGTTTATACCGCATACACTTGGTAAACCTTATTTAATCGAGGAGTCTGTTTCGTTTATACTGCTTACACAGGGGTAAACCTTATTTAATCGGGAGTCTGTTACTGGTGTTTCTGTCTTTCGTTTGTGCTAACTAACCACACCTGTTTTGGGGTGGTGGTAGTCTTGGTGTTTTGTCTTTCGTTTGTGCTAACTAACCACACCTGTTTTGGGATGGTGGTAGTCTTGGTGTTTTGTCTTTCGTATTACTATGCATTTTGATCTTTTCAGTGTTATTTGTTGCACTGTTACTGGTGAACTCCTTCATTGGTTTCTTCACCAGGTGGCGCGTCATGTCGATTTAGTTGTCATATAATTTAGACTTAGGGATCACTGAACTTTTCAATCATTTACAAGTTTTTGTTCAAGTTTTCCAGTACCATCACGCGTTTGCCAACAAAGACATTCTTTTGAATTCCTGTTTCCTTGTGTGTGGCAGGTTGTTCTAGACATCTCAGTGTTTGTTCCCTGCGCTTATCAATGGCACTGTTAGAATTCACGGGGTGTTTCAAACGTCCGTGATCTTTCAGTGTCATATATGGGCAATGGGCAATTCGTCTTTTGAATGTACCACACATGGACTGGACAATTTATCACGGGTGATCGACTTTTGACGTGCTTCGTTTGAGCAATGAGATTCTTGTAACGCTTTGTAAGTTGGACGCTTGAACGCTTTGTAAGTTGGACTGTCTCACAGATTGCTAGTTTGTATACTATTCAAACTAAGACTACTAGCTTGAGTACCAACCACTTGTCTTTACTAGCTTAAGTACTAATTTGAGAACTAATCACATACAAGACAAGTCTAACAACTAACAGCAGTAAGACTTTTCTGACAAGACTACTAGCTTGGTAATATTCGAACTAAGACTACTGAGTACTTCCGGTATTGATTTCATGAGTATTTCGATCTTTGTGTATAAACTACAGACAACCTTCGGGTAGCATTCAACAATAATTTAGTCTTTATTGTTTAATGAAGAGTTCTGATATTGGTTAATACTGATGATTGATAATAATATCACCGATAATTATTAAAATTAAAACTACGTCATGTGTAATAAGAGGAACAAACATTCAGGGTGTGTGTTGTATAGTTTGGAATAACTATTATAATTATTCATGACGTCATGTTTGCTGAGGTGGTTGTATAGTTTAAAGTTTAAAAGGGAACGAACATGTATTAACTTAAAACATTTCAGGAATGTCAACATTTCTAAACGTACTTTACTGAATTTAAGTGAAAAAAGCTTTTATAATTTTTATTTTAAGGTTAAAATGAAGTAGAAACTAAAGCTTTTATAATTGTTATTTTAGGTTTATAAGGAAATAGAAACTAAAGCTTTTCTTCATGCACGTGACGACACAAAATGGCTAAACCGCTCTGGGCTGTAGTCCTTTCCAGGTTCTTTTTTTGTTTCGCGTGCAGTTAAGGTATTGGTGCAGAGTTCTCTTTCTCATTTTCTCACTCAGTGCCTTCAATTTAAGGTGATTATTTTTTTAGTCCTTCAAGGTGATTATTTTTTTAGTCCTGTACCATTAAACTAGTTTGTGTACTGTGGTAACATTGCAATATCATTGGGACTGTGCATTTGAGATTTTATAGACATCAGAATTAACTCTCTTAATTGATCTCCTTTGCACGGTTGACCTAGATTCCTGTTCATTTAGTCTTTAACCAGAGACTATTTGTTTATACGATGCCTAATTGATGAAATGATATTATAATTGTTTTATTCTTAATCAGATTCACGCACGCAACATTGCAACAATAATAATAATAATAATATAACAATAACAGCACACCACCATAATTTGCTGAATTAACAAAAAGTCAAATAAGTACAGCCGTAATACTAAAGTTGTAATATTTTCACATCTATTGTAACTTTAATTTAATTTTGTATTTCTACGTAGCTTTAGTATGTTTATATGTGCTAAGTAATATTTGCACCAGATTTATTGCACGATTATTTTTACCTCACGCGCAAATTAAATGAAAACTGCTACCTGTGACAGTAACAATATGTTCACCCACTATCGTCATAAATTTTCGTGTAAACGATTGTTTCGAATAGGAATTATTATTGAGAAAGTCATCAATATTCTGCCTTGTAGAATAGAGAGATGCGAAGTTTAAGCAGTATTCTTTATAGCGAAAGAAATAGTAGTTGTCAAGAATAAAATAAAATTCGCTCTTTCTGCTGTCATTAGTTATTAAATCCATTGTCGGTATGTATTCATGCTTGAGGGTTTACTCATAGAGTGGGTGGGAATATCCAGGCCAACTTACTGATTGACCTACTGAAAGGGTTTGAAAAGCTTCCTTTTTTTTTAAAAGGCATAAAAGGGCATTAGTCTATCACTTACTTATCTGTGATGGAAATTGTTGGCTAGCCAAGACTCGTTTGACTACTGTATATACATCATCAAACTCGCTTTCCTTGTCAATTGAAATGAGCGGCTTATTGAAGACTCTCTGGTAAATCAATTTCATTGTCACCCTTCTCAACATCCCCTACTCGTCAAAGGCTAGCAGACGACACGCTCGAAGTCGGAACTTTCTTTGTGTAGCATCCTCTTCGTCGATCGGGTCTGAGTTTTCCGAGAACGACCGGGATTCGGTAATACCCGTGTTCTGCAGAGCCCGCAATATAAAATGGACATGTATACTGTTTTCTTACATAAGATGTTGAATTCTTTGAAGCTATCTAGAGTTTCTAGACAGTGTAAAATGTAATAGTAACATGAACATGAATTAATCAGCTGCACATTTTTTTTTTCCAGGCGGATGTGTACTATTATTGGAACCTCCTGCACTCCATGACGACCAACACTGCACAAGATTTAATATAATTATGATAATTCATTTGGTTTCGTTGTAATCGCACAAAAATAGTAGCAGTGAATATTAGTTAGAAATAATACTCTTGCTACTAGTGTTACTACAAGAAAGTTCAAATTGCTACTAAATAAAGGACAAGATAGTCTACAAACTTTTATGTGTGTTTCTTCTCTACACACTAGAGATTTGCTGTTAGATTTACTGTTTCACTACTTGCATTTCATGACATGAGGTCAGGGGTCCTCCATAGATTAAACAGCCACTTACTTCTACGTAAGAATAACATTGATATAAATTCATATTTGGATATCATCACTGAGGCATCGGTAGAATATTTTAACCTACAAATTTTAAATTTTGATTTACCCTAATATTGATTTATTCTGTAATTATTTTATAATACCCCACTTTCCTTGGAATGTTTCCTACTTTCCTACTTATTAATAACATAAATTAATATTCTCATTACTTTTAATTAGTTATGGTCATATGGATGATTAAATAATAATCGTAAAAAATAACTAGTGCGACGTAGGTGTCACACTCTATTAGCACTTTATTTCTCTTTCACAACACAATTCTCTCCCTTGACACTTTAATTACATCTCTTTCAGAATACGAATCTCATTCTTGGCACTTTATTTCTCTTTCACAACACAATTCTCTCCCTTGACACTTTCATTACATCTCTTTCAGAATACGAATCTAATTCTTGGCTCTGTATTTCTCTTTCTCAGAACACAATCTCCCCCTTGGCACTTTAATTACATCTCTTTCAGAATAGATATCTCATTCTTGGCACTTTTTTTATTTCTCCTTCTCAGAACACAATTCTCCCCCTTGGCACTTTAAAAAGAAATGGGATGCACCGTATCATGAGATCTATGAGGAGAGAAATGGGACGTACCGTATCATGATATCTGTGAGGAGAGAAATGGGACGTACCGTATCATGAGATCTGTGAGGAGAGAAATGGGACGCACCGTATCATGAGATCTGTGAGGAGTGCAGCTGAATGCAATACATCGACACACTACACCGAGCGCATCACCACACTCCTCTCACTATCACACTGCAGTGGGCATGACAGGGCAACACACGTCACCTTATCTCACTATCACTCTGCAGTGGACATGACAGGGCAACACACGTCACCTTATCTCACTATCACTCTGCAGTGG
Source organism: Sinotaia quadrata (assembly GCA_028829895.1). Lineage (NCBI taxonomy): Eukaryota > Metazoa > Mollusca > Gastropoda > Architaenioglossa > Viviparidae > Sinotaia > Sinotaia quadrata. The sequence goes on from CM054178.1 coordinate 5,235,043, forward strand.
ACATGACAGGGCAACACAAGTCACCTTATCTCACTATCACACTGCAGTGGACATGACAGGGCAACACACGTTACCTTATCTCACTATCACACTGCAGTGGACATGACAGGGCAACACACGTCCCCTTATCTCACTATCACACTGCAGTGGACATGACAGGGCAACACACGTCCCCTTATCTCACTATCACACTGCAGTGGACATGACAGGGCAACACACGTCACCTTATCTCACTATCACACTGCAGTGGACATGACGGGGCAACACACGTCACCTTATCTCACTATCACACAGCAGTGGACACGACAGGGCAACACACGTCCCCTTATCTCACTATCACACTGCAGTGGACATGACAGGGCAACACAAGTCACCTTATCTCTATACACACACTACAACGAATACAATCACATTTATGCTTTCTGTTGCATTACACGCTGCTATCCATCCACTCCACTAAATTACATAGACACACACACACACGCACGCACACACGGCAGATACATTATTATTTTTTGTCAAAAATAATGACTTTTAAAATGTTCCCGTGCTTTAAGAAACATTGATTAGATCATTTCAGAACATTAAGGAGTCAACCGTTGGTTTATTTTAAATTCTTTAAAAAGCTAATTCTCACATGTTCTCACCATACTGACTGCTTACTTAATAATATGTAGTATATGTCTTGTATTAACTTAATACCATGATAGCAGTACATGTCTTGTATTCACTTAATACCATGATGTAGTAGATGTCTTATATTAACTTAATACCAGGATAGTAGTTCATGTCTTGTATTAACTTAATAACATGATAGTAGTTCATGTCTTCTATTAACTTAATACCAGGATAGTAGTTCATGTCTTGTATTAACTTAATAACATGATAGTAGTAAAAGTCTTGGTTTAACTTAATAACTTCGAAAGCAGTACATATCTTAGTTTAACTTAATAACATGATAGTAGTAAAAGTCTTGGTTTTAACTTAATAACTTCGAAAGCAGTACATATCTTAGTTTAACTTAATAACATGATATTAGTAAAAGTCTTGGTTTAACTTAATAACATGATATTAGTAAATATCTTCGTTCGATTTAGTAACATCGTTAGCAGTAAATGTTTTGTATTAACTTAATAACGTAATAGTTTTACATGTTTTATATTAACTTAATAACATAGTTGACAGTAAATGTCTTGTATTAACATTAAACCATGATAGTAGTACACGCATTCGTTTAACTTAATAACATCGAAAATATTAAGCCTTCATGCATCGGTTTAAAATCGATAGTAGTAGGCCTCCACGCATCGGTTTAACAGTTTGGGTGTTTTTTTTCTCGCATTGTAGGTATATTTTATTTTTGGGGTCATGGTAACAAGTTTACTAACATGGACATAACTTTTTGTTTGTTTTAAGGTTTCACTCAAATGTTACAAGACTGGTAAATAAAAGGTATTATATGTAATGGAATAAAGTGAGATAACTCACTTTGCACACGTGTACTAGGAAGGACGAGTAAAGTCACCTCCCTGTACTCTAAGATTTTGTAAAGCCTTACTAAATAGCTAAAAAAGAACTTTTCTCTTCGGAGCTCAAGCGGTGAGCGCTGGCCTGTGTGGAACATAAGTGTTATTCAAGATCATGGTTTAAATTAATTGCAGTTGTCGCAACTTGAAAAGGGAGTTGGCTCCCCTTGTCAAATTTGAATAACATGACACTGTATATATCCTGCAGTATTAAATGTTTCCTACTTTTCCTAACTATAGTATAACTTGATATTTTAAATATATCCTGCTTCCGATCACCTAATACTAAAATTATCCACCCAAACTAAAATTAAACTGCATAATATAGTTCCGACAAGACTCACTATTTGAAGCATTATCTCGCGTAAAGATGCAACACCTACATAGGTAGTTTTTCTTTTATTCCTGATTTAACACATCATTTATTTTTTGGTATTAATAACTTTCTAGAACAGAAAAGCAAATAAAAAACATGAAATTAGGAATTGTATATCACAACATGACATAGAAAATCAACCAATCAGCATAACGTCAATTTGTTCTATTTTTTATGACGATACACTCTCCTGACTCTATTGTGCATGTGTAGAGAAAGGGGTGGGTGGGGACTGTCATACTTCTAAGATTCTGAGGTTGGGTGTCAAATTGTACAAATAAAGAGACATAATTCAAGTACTTTCAACTAGGAATTTTGTTATTCCCTCTTTCAATACTGTCGACATAATCTTATGGATTCAGTTGATGTTTGTTACCAGCTTTGTTGGACCTTACTAGACTGCTTCTTTCTTCGACAACGACCTCCATCGTGACCTACTTACCGTTATCCAAGTACTAAGGGTAAGGGTTCGTTCAGTGCTGCGGTAAATGTGCGTAATGCATGTACAAAGACTACATACACACAACAACACACATACACGCGCGCATATGAATATACACACACAGGCCTACATACACATAAAACACGTGTGCACAATTAAATTGAAATATATCCTGTCTATATGAGAATGACCTTGATATTAGTAATAGAAATTACAGGTTTACACTAGAATAGCCATATAATTAGCTCTTCCGGCTTTTGTGAGAGATATTCACAATTTTGTAGAATGCATTTCCTTTCCAAAAAGTTTTGCAAGATTTTGAACTGGAAGATGGCCACACTCGTGCCTGAACTTCAGACTCTTTGACCACTTCGTCCAATGTTGTCCTGCAATGCTATAAAGCATGAACATATTTCTCCAGGACTTCAGACTCTTTGACCACTTCGTCCAATGTTGTCTTGCAATGCTATGAAGCCTGAACATATTTCTCCAGGACCTCAGACTCTTTGACCATTTCGTCCAATGTTGTCTTGCAATGCTATGAAGCCTGAACATATTTCTCCAGGACCTCAGACTCTTTGACCACTTCGTCCAATGTTGTCTTGTAATGCTATGAAGTTCCATTTGCTAGAAATTCTAAAATTGGACGCAAGCACTGTTGAACGGTGGCGGATATAATTTTCAAAACTGGCAATGAAAGTTAATTTTGTACGAAAACCCTTGCAAAGCAAGTAATTTATAATTTAATCAATAGAGTTTATTACGTATAAATCTGTTTCAATCAAATCAGATTTGCTAAATTTTTTGCTGGTTATTCTTTGAATAGCTGATTAAATTGTCTATGTAAATGTCACACAAATTTAATGCATATTTATAAATTCGTGCTGTATGTAAAAATTTTCCGTTTTGAAAAGGGTTTGAAAACATTCACTATTCTTTCACAATAATTAAATAATTAAGCTACAAAGTGTAGTAAAACGCGGTTTTGTAAAGAAAATTTAAATGAACATTGAATGGCCTTATTAAGTGGCTTTCCAACGTAGCTCTGCATGCATTTGACACAAAATCAGTGTGTTGTGAGTATGTGTGCGTGCGTGCATGCTTGCTTGAACTAAAAGGAAAATGACTTTTATCACCAGCACTTGATATTTAATATCTCTTTCATCCCTTCCTTGAAAAATGTTGACGAAGTAAACAGATGGCTAACTATTATAATGATGGGTCAGCTGGAATGTTGCTTAACAGAATGGATAAAATGCAAAATGACTTAAATTTTCTCCAGAATGACTCAATTTCGTAATTAAAATATTATCGACCCTGATTACACCTAGTGACGACAGCATTCTGAAAGGATTCATACATAGATCTTTTCAAGCAAGACATTTACTCTGGGTTCACTGCATCTCCAGTGGTAGTAGAATTTTTTTTCAATCGGTGTAATTTAAACTTATTTTTCTAAATTATTTTTCTTAAATTTCTAAATTACCTATTCTATTTAACTTTCCTTGAACACTGAAGCAAGCAAATAACACACATCAAAAACTGACAAAAATTAAAGTGGGGCTGTAAATGTCTTACAGATATTTCTGTACTGAGGTTCTTATCTTCTGAAACGCTCCCATACTGATGTATACAGAAATTTTCATTCCTGCCTGTTCCAGTTCCGGTTCACGTCTATATGCTGCATCACAGAACCAGTGGTAATAACTACAGTCTCGTACTAGATCACGATGCAATCACTCATCCGCTTCAAGACTACAGCTGTTCTAGAATGTTTCTCTCCAGCATTTAGGCAACCCACTGCAAGTTATTTTGGGAGATTGGAGCCCTATGTAACTCTCGTCAGTTTGTGCCCATTTAAACAGAATAAATGACTCTAATTACAGCATACGTGCTGCTGTATTATTTATTTATTTTATATATATATGTATATGCTGTAGTGCCATTAAACAACCAACTGTATTAGCCTACCATGTTGCTACATATTCATTCATTAAATTTTGAGTTTATTCTGTCAACGTCCAAGCCAACCTAGGCATAGCTTTCAGGGAGAGAGTCTATATCTTTATATCAATCTCCCAGGCATGTGACCAATCTTAATGATTTGTAATTGTATTCATGCATAAACTATGAGGTGTTAGGCAAGTATGAGACAGGAGACCAACATCTATAGTCACACTCATCCACCCGTACATCACAGACATCGATACCCATAATTTTCACATAGCTATGATAATAGATTGTATTATTTTCAGCTTTATAAATCTAGTGGTGATTAGCTCTGTGTTAGTTTGGTTTACAAGAAAAACAGCAGCAAATAGTAAGGTCTTATAAAAACTTTAATTGAAACAAATAATTACACGTGTCATGTAATTGAAACAAATAATTACACACGTCATGTAATTGAAACAAATAATTACACGTGTCATGTAATTGAAACAAATAATTACACGTGTCAGGTTTTGTATGAGTGTTTAAACGTGCTCTAAGCGAATTGTCCAAGAATAGATCTACATCCAAAGTTGTCTGCCTTACATTTGAAAATGTCAGTATAACTAATACTACTAAAGCCCAATTTAATACAGATTTCTTTTCATGTTTGGGTCATTGATAGTGTATAGGAATTGGATCTAAATACAAATTTCTTTGCATCTATGGGTCATTGATAGTATATAGGGGAATGGACAAAGATCGATTCGGTTTTCAAATTCCGACAGGTATTGCAATTACACCGTACACAATTTAAATAATCTTTTCAAAACTTTCATAAATATAGAATTCTTAATTAGACTGATTAGAATATTTTACAACGTATGGCTATCGCTTTAAAAGTTTACATCTCTTTCATATTTTTTAGATTAAGTGTTAGGCCTGTTATTGTAAATTTATTGAATTATAGATATTTATTAGCTAAAGTGTTAGGCCTGTTATTGTAAATTTAATTATATTTATTGAATTATAGATATTTATTAGCTAAAGTGTTGGGCCTGAGGATCTTTTCTCTTTTTGTTAGTTTCTATTGTAAATTTAATTATATTTATTGAATTATAGATTCATAATATATGTATCGAAAATGGTCGATACCAAACGTGCAGTTACGATAGACGCTACAATGCGTCCGTATTTTTAACATGGCGGACGTTTGGCTACAGTATATTTGTCTTTGTGTTCTACTTTTTGAATAAAGAAATGTCTTTTTGAAAATGGATTATCAGAAGGCATTAATTTTATCTGTTTTTATTGTACCACTTATAGAGGTTTAGGTGCACTGAACATCAATTATAAATTTACATGCCTATGAAAACACACACACTCACACTCACACACACTCACACTCACACACACACACACTCACACACGGTGTCGTAAGAGTCTAATATTTTAAAATAAGAAGTAAAAGACGCCCTACCACATACAAACTAGTCGGGTTTTATTTTTGGTTTTTTTGGGGGGTGAGTAAAAGTGACAATTTTTCAGAAGCCCTATAGCTCTCATCTAGCAGAACATACAAGAAAATCTAATAATAGCTTACTGTTTCTGTGCTTTTAGTTCCAAAGGTAGATGATTCAAAACCATTCGGTATGGTGAATTTATAAGCTAGATGCAAAAATGTGCAAATTATAAAACATAATATGATGAACACAGGTAAGTTTAATATTCTGGTGTGTGCAAAAATGTCAATATTTAATGTTTAATATTCTGAGAAACTTTGCCGGCCTTAACATTATTTCTTTTAATAATTGCAAAATATTTGTCTTCCGTGTGTCTGCAAGACTTAACGGTAATGGTAAATAAAATGAAATGCTAGTTGATGTGTTATTTTCTCAGTCAGTCAATGTTAAGAACTAGGTTAATTCTAAACAGAACTTTTACTTACAGAATAAGTCAGTTGCTTTTGAAACTTGCATAATTGTGACACATTTCATAAGTAAAATATTTTTTCTAACTTGTTTCTCTGGAATTTGTTGTGCAGGAGAATTTTTTTGTGATTACTATTGAATCTAGTGCCTCTCTTTTTTTTTCCTTTATAAAGTAGTTATTTGCATTTATTGAAGACATTGATTGCACAATACTGCGCTTATATTGGACGTCTTAAATCAGGAAAACATAACTCTTAGCTCGTTTTAAAGACACTGTGTCCCGACCGTTCTTATTAGAACGACACAAATTGGGGTTTACAAAATCAATATGAATTCTGGAAGAATATGAGAATCGCTCTTTTGAATTAGCATGAACACTGTCCAGCCTTTTAGCGAACATCTAGCTATGTCAGGGGAAATAACTTGGATGCAAGACACAAAGAATAGATTCTGGAACCGGATTGCCTCCCATACTATGTTATTGTCGTAAAGGGTATGGAACTGCGGAAATGCGCACGCCGATTTAAAAAAAAAAAAAATAAGGACAGGAAAAATATATGGAGAGGAAATGGGTACCAATAAGACAGATAGTACTTTTAAAAAAATATAGGTAAAAGAATCTGAACATTATTTGAAAAAGTTCTGAGTAATTTTCATACATAAGCCAAACAAGACAAAGTATACAGAAAATGTTCGTGTGCAGTAGCCTCTTCATAGACTGTCATTGCCCTTGCGAACAGTCCACAGTTTGTAAATGTGCCTATGTCTGTTTACAATAACTGCACTTGCTAGATGCAATAATATGTTCATAGTGTGTGTAACTGCACTTGCTAGACGCAATAATATGTTCATAGTATGTATAATTGCACTTCGTATGTGTAAGCTTGTTTTCATTTGGGTCTGTTCACAGTACTTATGCTTGCTTTATGCAGCAGTATGTCTATATCTTGTGATTGCACTTGTGTGCTGCAGTATGTCTGTATCTTGTGATTGCACTTGTGTGCTTCAGTATGTCTATATCTTGTGATTGCACTTGTGTGCAGCAGTATGTCTATATCTTGTGATTGCACTTGTGTGCAGCAGTATGTCTATATCTTGTGATTGCACTTGTGTGCAGCAATATGCTTACAGCCTGTAACTGTGCTTGCTATATGCAGTAGTTTGTAACTACATTTGATATTATATATAGTAGCATATATTAGTATGATCACATTGAGTAATTATTCTTGCTACATAAGTAATAGACTTTTGACATAATGAATTTGTGCTAGCTGCATATTGTCTTCTGTTCACAGAATGAAATTTTTGTGGTTGCTCTAAGTTGCAGACTGTTTACAATATTTAATAATTTTTGCCCATGTACCATTATTCTGTTCACATCATATTTATTAGTATTTTCTTGATATATCAGTATTTCTTGCTGTAAATTAGGTTCCCAGTGTGTAAGTGTGCATTGTTCTATATCAAGCACTTCATAGCCTTTAGTTTGACTGCTGTATTAGGTTCCCAGTGTGTAAGTGTGCATTGTTCTATATCAAGCACTTCATAGCTAGTTCACACTGAGGGTTAGAAAAGTATAAAGGTGTTGATTATAAGGAATATAGCTAGTTCACACTGAGGGTTAGAAAGATATAAAGGTGTTGATTATAAGGAATATAGCTAGTTCACACTGAGGGTTAAAAAAATATAAAGGTGTTGACTATGAGGAGTATAGCTAGCTCACACTGAGGGTTAGAAAAGTATAAAGATGTTGATTATAAGGAATATAGCTAGTTCACACTGAGGGTTAGAAAAGTATAAAGGTGTTGACTATAAGGAATATAGTTTGTTCACTGCAGGTATACAAGGGTTTGCAAGAGACATACATGAATTCTATGGAGTTACATCATCCATCACTGTGTGAAGTATTATATGATGTAATTGTACAACACAAAACACATGATTATAAGGTGTGTAACTGTGTGAAATAATACTTCATTAGTTTTCTGCAAGTGTGAGAATGTGGTGACAAGAAATAGATAAGTGTGTTTAAAGGGAATGGAACTGTATAGAACTAGAACTATCTATTCAGAGTGTGTAGCAGTGAGCAAAATAGTTTGTTGACAGTGAGTAAAGGGGCTATGTACACTGGCTCTCCTATAAGTATATCAATAGAAATTGTTTTTTGTGCAAAATATGACAAGGGAGATAAAGAGAGGTGGTAATAAAAAAAACTATGTATCTCACATATATATTGAGTGTACGTGTGAATTTAATTGTGCTTCATACTTTAACTTAACCAAAATCACAAGACAAGATATGATGTATTGGAATTGCATGCCATGTGGTGGATTAAATTCGCCTATCCCTATTTCTATACTTAATAATTACAGGTTTGTTGCCAATGTTAACGTGAACTGACCTTGGTCACTGCTTATGGTGATATTTTTGGAATAAACAACTCAAGTGGAGAATGTGCTAGAAACTTGCTGATATAATCCACCGTTTTTAGGTGGACGAGTAGTTTTTAAAATCTAATGATTAACAAGAAAGATTAACAAGATTTACAAGAAAGAGACCAGCCAATGGTCTGACATCAAAGCTACCTGTTGAAAAGAATTTATTTTCTAATCACTCTGAATCTGGTGTGGCAGAGTCTGGTCATGAAAGGTGGCCGTTAGCTTAATAGTGAGTTAACTGACTGATTGAGAGAATGGACTTAGAAATATTTCATGCATTTTTGCTACTGATATATTATACTTGCATTATAAGTAGAGATATATTATGTGAGTAGATTATTATTTCTACAAATTGTGAGCTATGATGTTGTATGCAGTATGCTAAACACTTGACATTGATTCTAGTGAACTCATTCACAAAAATTTGTGATGTTATATTTATTATGCAGTATGCATGTATCGGGCTAATAAATGAATGTAAGATGGAGCTAGAGATGAATAAACTGGAAACTTAGCATTTATTCCCTGCTTATATTTTACAGGGAAGAAGCAATCTTTTTGTTTTTACCAGAATCTCCCAGTTTGCTGATTTATAAAACATTACAACTGTGGTAGATTCGAGAGAAGTTTCTTCCCCCAGTGTGTAAGTGTAAGGATACACTGCACTCTGTTGATGTATGGTGGTAAGGTATGCTCGACTACATCATGGAATCTCTGATACAAGGAAGTTACTGGAAATTGCTACATTGTTCTGCTTGAGAGAACTAATATGGTGATTAGTCTCGAGAGAAAAGTGGCTGACAGAATATTGTACAGTGCACTAGAGGACATGTGAAACTGACAATTCTATTGTGAACTATAACCTTGTATGTGAAAGACTATTGCAGCATCACCTTGACAAGGTTATGTACAAACTATTATCACTATAATCTCTATAACTCCATTTCTGTTCTCTGATAAGAAATTACCCTGTGATTTATAGTGACACTGTAACACCTAAAATGCAAATGACATCAGTAATAATTAATTATTATATTTTAATGAATTATGTAATTTTTAATTGTCTGTAACTCTCATTTCTTTGAGATTTCTTTCTGAACCATTGTTAAATTAAGATACAAAATAACTGTTAAAGTGCTAATTAAGAGTTGGACAGTCCTGTCTAGCAATATCTATACGATTGTGTATTCAGCACTATGTAGCAGAGCCATCAGATGTGCATTCTATAGGCCAAAAGTCAAGGATGAGCAGATATCAGTCACCTGCAGCCATTTCTCCCCCACCATTACTTCCGCTGCTTAAATGGAAATCACTTTGCTTAAGTAACTGAAACTTGAAAAACCAGGGCCTAGAGTTGGCCAGCATTGTCAATGAGAAATTCCTAGGACTGTCAGTCAAATGAACATGTGTCCCCCACTTTAGAAATGAAAATAGTAGGAACATGTCTTGAGGCCCTTACCAGGATCAGTAAAGTGACCCTTTCTTTCAGTTATAACATTGGATAGTATAGTCATGTGCATATATAAGAAGCCCATATTTGAGAAAAGACACTGTCTAAAAACAAGTGTCCTGATTTTGAAGTTTGAGTTGATTAACAGTGCATTTTGGGTATGTTTTGGAATAGTTAATATTTTTGTGTACTTAGAAATTATAGAACTAAAATTCTTCTTACTCTGAAATGCTTAGTTGAATTTTGGCTCTTTATTGTAGAGTTGAACTATGATGCTCTAAGAATCTTGTAATTAAAATTGTCAAGTTAAGGTTGTATAATTGCATTCTCCATTTTCAAATGGAGAAATCTTCCAAACTGTAAATTTGGAATGAGAAACTTCTTTTGATAAAATTATGTTCTTACCATATATAGACTTCTCTTGATGAAATTGTGTACTTACCATATATAGACATAGACTTCCTGATTTCATCTCCATGTGAAAGATTCTAACTGTAATTTTTTACATTTAGAGAAATCCATCAATTATATTTCTGCCTATTTTTTTGTGGCTGAACAATGTATTGGTTTGCAGATGCAATGTGTGCATGAATATATCTAAGAGAGAAATAAATGGGTAGGAGTTTATTTCATTTAAACAATGGTTCACACCTGCATCGCTTGCTTTTTTTTTTTTTACACTCCTGATGTGCAAAGGAAGACAACTCCATCTTTGCAGATAAAGAGTATACCAGGTGATTGACTTCTAATATTTATACCTCCTTTTGTAACCTTTCCATTTCTTACACTTTTGTAACCTTTCCATTTCTTACTCTTTTGTAACCTTTCCATTTCTTACACTTATTTGTATATGCAATTATTAGTAACTTGTAGAGAGTTAGATTAAAAATTCTTGTAACATTTGCACTCCTCAAGAAAGATATTTGGGAACTTGTATATTGAACTGTCTTGGACATAAACATCTCAAGAGACTATGAACCTTCTTGGACATAAACGTCTCAAGAGACTATGAACTATCTTGGACATAAACGTCTCAAGAGACTATGAACTATCTTGGACATAAACATCTCAAGAGACTATGAACTATCTTGGACATAAACATCTCAAGAGACTGTGAACTATCTTGGACATAAACATCTCAAGAGACTATGAACTATCTTGGACATAAACGTCTCAAGAGACTATGAACTATCTCAGACATAACCATCTCAAGAGACTATGAACTATCGTATAATAACAAACCAGATTTCAGTAGTAGATAACTTTTTGATTTAATCATTAACTTAGTTTGGTTCACTATTGCCTTTGTGACTAGTATTTATTATGTACCAATTGCTCCGTATTTAACTTTCATTGTGTTGAATAACTTTGTTATTTGTTAATTACACTTCCACTTCTGTATTTAGACAAGGAAGGAGATATTGCATGCTTAGGGGGTGGGGGCTAAATTTTAATTGTGTTAAAAAGTCAGACAATAGCATATTTTCGGAAGTGTCCCCTTGAGCTGAGTGTGTGTGTGGGCCAAAATTCCTGTACTTTTAGAAGTGTTTGAACTTGCACGGAGTGATTGGAGTTCTGACCTGGTGATGCTCAGAGGCAGGTAGAAACAAATTAATCAACAGTTACTGTCTCTTAGTCTGACCAAGTTTTTTCTATCTGCAAAAATTATGAAGGCCTCTACTGAGGGAATTAAACATTTTAGGGGTTGGGTAGTTAATCTGTTAAATCACCCATCACAAACACTTTTCTGTTGAATTATGTCTTTGGATATAAGACTGTATAGGTATTGAAACTCTTTTAACATAGTTCATGGAAATATTGATGTCAAATAATCTTTTCATTGTATTTGCTATATGTGTATTTGATTGTTAATTTAATAAATTTTAGACCTTCATACACATATTGATAACATTATGTTAGAGTGGGTAGATGGGAGTTCACTAAATATAAATTAAAGATGGATTTATCTTCTCCTTTGGTAAGAAGTTTTCCACCTACAGAAATATTGTGTGACAGTGAATGTTTGTCTTTAATGTTGTGGAAGAGAGAAAAAGTTTACAGCACCCACATATCTGCCATGTGAGAGAGAAGTGGTGTCTTCTGGAGAATTATAAATAAAATAAAGATTCTCATCACTTGTGATTAGTTATGGATGATTAATAATAATAATAATAATAATAATAAGCAATAACTAGGGTGGCATTGTGTCATATAAAGTGGGCAGGTTCTATCCCGTATGAGCACAACATTTTCACACTTGTTAAAACTAATTGTCATAGTGTTGAAATTAGTAAATGTGGAAAATGATTGTTGAAAAATTTGTTGATTGTGATCCTAACAGGAAACCCTAGATTAAACACATAAATAGAAATATAATTGATAAAGAATAGACATTTCTAGAAAACAATCTTATTTTGTTTATAGTCCTGACTAGAAATTTATCTTACTTTGTCTATCCTTTTTCTTTTTTAATTTTTTTATTAACCTTTTGACTTGTATCATTGATTGCATATTGTATTGCTATGTGTATTATAATAGCTTCCATTATTAATGTGTGGAGATTAAATTGTTTACATTGATTGTGCATTTTAAGTAACTACATTTAAAGTTTACTATTTGCTTGAGCTTGTGTGGAGATTATACAGTTTTCATTGATTGTTCATTTTTAGTAACTAGATTTAAAGTTTACTAGTTGCTTGAGTGTGTGTGAATATACTTTTGTAAAATCAGTCAGATAGCTCACCAGTATGCTAAGTTGTCACATAACTGTGGTAGAGTTATTCTGTCATTTAAAATGGGAGATTTTGAAGGAGATAGAAAGAGGGATTGATTTCGGGCAAACCGTTATATTACTGATCGACTTGTGTGGCTTAAAGCTTGTATACGAGTGAGTGGTATAAATGTCTAAATGCTTGTATACGAGTGAATGGTATATATGTCCGAACGCTTGTATACGTGTAGTGTGTAAAATTAATTTTTGTGTGAATATTTTACAGTTTAGTCTGTCGCTAATAAGTTTACAATTTACAGTCTGTCGCTAATAGTTTATAATTAAATGTGTGTCGCTAATAGTTTATAATTAAATGTTAGTAGCGTCTAATTTTTTTTCACAAAAAAAGAAGAAACAGCACATATTCATTACAAACAATTTACACTTTGATATGGTGCTCACGTGGATAAATAATAACAAAACAAAACACAAATAAACTGAACACAAAACAAAAAATGCTACACAGACCACCGGAAATAAAATAAAATGTATGCACCATTTGTTAAGCGTATAGCACTTTATTCATAATCACTACGCAATAATACAGAAATGATACATCAGCAGTACAAGAGATTAATTATTTTTACACCTCATCTTAGATCACAATTATGTTCTAGCCTGGCACATGAAGACGATGTTGTGCTAATGTTTCGTGTCATGGGCGTGTTTTGCCAGTGCCACGTGTTAAGCGACGTTGTCCCAATGTGTCATGTTAGGTCACAGTCATAGCCTTTTAACAGGGTGCTTATGTTACTAAACTACACAAAATGCATACCCGATTTTTCGTTCGAAACTTTCTTTTATCATTTCTTTAAAATCAAAGACGCGGAAAATTTGTTATTCTATCCGGTTCTTTTTGTCCCCAACTTTGTGTTTGGAAATGTCGCTTCCTTCCCCCCCCCCTTCCCAATCAGTAGGGTCGTATTGTCTATCCTTATTTTAAAAAAATTACTTAAATATTTGGAACAAATGAATTCTTTGGACCTCAGTTTTCAAACGAAGAATATCGAGGCGAGTTGAAGTTACAGCAATTAAGAGCATATTAGGCAGGATGTCTCTAGACAAGACGACAGCAGTCTCCTTAGGTAGCCAGCAGCCAGCCAGAGTATCGGGCCTTTAGATGCGCAATGGACTTGCGCACGGGTAAATAAGAAATAAAGGACTTGGAGGTAAGATACAACAGACTTGCGATGTGCCTGCCTATTCCTAGCCAAAGTACAATAATACTAAATTTACAAATCATACACACGAAGGTATGGTCAAAGATTAATTTGGTCTGCTTTCATATTATCGTGTCAATTTAAATCTAAAACAAAACAAAACAGAGATAACAACACAATTATTTCCATGGGAAATATTGATAAATTAACACCCCTTTGTGGAGCAACACAACTTTTACACCAAGCAAATCTCTAAAATGGTGACTACGTGTGTTGTTACTTATGTATGCCTTTCTAGAGTGATTTTATTTATGCTTAAAATACTTTTCCATCAGTATGTGTCAATAAATCTGAAGTGATCCGTTTGTATGTGTGTAGTTCACGCTTGAGACCCATTTTAACCTTTGCCGGCCTGGTCTTTGGCGAGCCGTTTACCAACATTTAGTCTTTCTGGCACAATGGAATCAATACTATTATTTAGATACTCTTTCACGAAGCCCTATCTTGTATAACTTCAGATTCAGCTGACTCGTTCTTCTGGCTGTTAAAGTCTTGGCTACCGATGCACTGGATGGGGAAAATAAAGACAATAAAATCTCGTCATTCTCAGTGGCAACAAGCTCTCAGGATAACGAAACATCTTTTACGATTGTCACAGGAAACGGACAGACGCGTACTAAACTACCATTATAAAGTTGTGATCGAGAGGCCCGGAATTTATTGAAAACAACAGTACACAGTGTTCAGCATTCGTTTTAGCGACCTGTGGCTTTGCAGGGAGGCCAGGGGGTTAACGCCTCTTCTGCTCGGCTGCCACGTGTTCCACCAACCAGCCAAGCAGGGCATCCCAGGCTGCCTTGACGTCAGCTGTGGCTTTGCCTCCCAATCGTGCCTCCAGGAAGGAGGGGAACACTTGTCTCGCTTCCTGCAACACACAACATGTCAAACTGTCAATCAAAAAGCGAGAAGGGTCATTGATGATGTAATCCAGTGCTGACTGCACTGATAAGATGTATGGCTATAATTAGATCGACGCTCAGGGTGTAAAACAATCGCGAATAAACATTGTTCAGCGGATAGATCACGTTATTCTCTTCCATTAGACTTCTGATCTAAAAACATCACGTTCGCGTGCACTAAAATGATGTTAATTATAGATTTTCGTAAAGCATTCAAAAACTGTTAGAACAGAGATTTATAGTCAATATGTTATAAACGCTTAAAAATAATAATAGTAGATGGGAGAGCGATAGCCTTCAGGTTTTGATCCAAGACAAATGAACTTACGTTGAATCGGTCGGGTCCGATGTTTCGGTCAATGTGGTTGCGGGAAAGCTTGATTGCCAGTCCCTCCAGACAGTCTTTGTCTTCCATACAGTCCATGAAGGCGCCGATACCGGTGAAGACAGCAGTGGCGTGGGCGCGGCCCACTCCAGATGAGGCCAGGTCTTCAGGTTTATTAATGTGGGCGAAAAACTTCTTGTTGTCGGGAAACGTTTCCAAAAGTCTGCAGTCAAGACCACAAATAAAATGACATTTCAAACACTATTAGCGGAATGGGAGAGAGGAGGTGGGGACTGTGCTCCTAGGTAGAGCCTGTGGATTTTGAGGGTTTGTGGGCGGGTAGGGGAGGGGGGGAGGAGAGACAGAAAAACTTATAAAAGTGTAACAGGAGAAGACATTTATTCTTTTAAATAGTTTTTTTGTGATAAATAAATTTAAACTTTTTGTTTTCTAAAAGAAGAATTTTGCATTGTTGTATTTTCTTTAAATGTAATTTCTTACTTAAAATCTTAGTTCTTAAACAAATACTTAGTTATTCGTGGACTAGTTTTTTTTTTAAAAAAATGTTAACTAGACGATATATTTCTTCAGACGGATTTTGTTTCTGTTTAAGCGCATTTGAGACGAGCTCTCTAAATGACCAGTCTCAAGTAAAGTTTACTCTCTAAATGACCAGTCTCAAGTAAAGTTTACTGTTCGCAGTTTTAAAACACTGTAAGAATCGCATTGTCGAAGACATTTTAAAAATAGTTCTAAAAGCTATTAAATAAGTAAAAGATGCATTAATTTGTGTTTAAAGAAACAATGGGTAAATAAAAAGAAGTTAGAAAAACCCAACACACACACACACACACACACACTCACTCACATCTTAAAGAGTACTGTGCCACTATCGATGGTGGTCTTGTGGTCAGTGGCCAAATCCTTCCAGGTGGAGAGCAGCAGATTTTTCTGAGCAGCAGACAATGCCATTCTGCAAAATGAGCAAGAGCACATTTAAGTAGATTATTGACGGAAATGAGTGTCGAGGTCAAGGTTCTGGAGTACCAACCATTCCAAGAAAAAAGTAACGTTTTCAATTGAAATGACAGTGATGAGTATAGTTTTATTTTTTTTAAAGCAAAAGAAACCAGAAAAGCGAATTGATTAATGATTCATTTAGTCACTCATTTAAAAAAAAAAGTATACAGCCCTTCATCCCGCCCCTCCGGTGACCTCAAGCTCGTGAATGTGTGCACGTGACGCGGTGCGAGGAATATCTGGCGCGGTAACTAGTGCGTGACATCGATATTTCATTGGCTAGCGATTTAAGTGAGATTTTCATTGGCTAGCGATTTAAGTGAGATTTTCATTGGCTAGCGATTTTTTAAGTGAGATTTTCATTGGCAAGCGATTTAAGTGAGATTTTCATTTGGCAAGCGATTTAAGTGAGATTTTCATTTGGCAAGCGGAATTCGTGTTAAAAACACAACATTGAATAAAATTTCCACTCATTTACTCTTCTCCCCCAAAAAGGGAGGTTATTATGTTTTTACTACTAGATGGCCAATGCTGCCGATGAACTTTATAACAAGCAAGCTACGGTTGCTCGGTGTTAGATTTATCTATTAAAAAAATAATTTTGTGTTTGAAATAAAAACATCACTATCTGTGAAAACGCTCAAAAGAGAAACAAACTTTATCAAGTTCTTGTTTCGGGTGACCATCGAGTGTTTGGTCTTGAAAACCGACAGTGTCGTTCTAATGACAAACAAAAAAATCTACTTTTCTAGTTTCTTTTTTAAAGTAAACATACATGTAATGATGACAAAATAAGTTTACTTTTCTAGTTTCTTTTTTAAAGAAAACATACACGTAATGATGACAAAATAAGTTTACTTTTCTAGTTTCTTTTTTAAAGTAAACATACATGTAATGATGACAAAATAAGTTTACTTTTCTAGTTTCTTTTTTAAAGTAAACATACATGTAATGATGACAAAATAAGTTTACTTTTCTAGTTTCTTTTTTTAAAGAAAACATACACGTAATAATTTAAGTTTTCATCTTTCTGTAAAGACAGTAGAAAAAAACAATCAATGCAAGTGCTTTGTATCATTAAGTTCTCCTCCCTTCAAACCGCCAAGTTTACGTGCGATCATCACCATGGGACAATGTTTGCGAGCGATCATCACCATGGGACAATGTTTACCTGCGATCTCACCATGGGACAATGTTTGCGAGCGATCATCACCAAAGGACAATGTTTGCCCTCTGAAAAGGTCAATGAGATTGCCATGATGAAATTTTCTAAAGTGAAGAGTTGTTTCTCGCTCTAGTCATGAAACAGTTCTAAGTGCAGAAATCCTAATCAAAATAGGATTCCCAGACCCGGCTTGAACTAAAAGAACAATGCCAGAAATCAAGAGAAGACTAGGAACTCTGATCACAGCAAGATCAAATCTGACCTCACTTGAAAGTGATGTGTGAGGGTGAGTAGAAACATGCTCTACTTCAGAGTGATGAAGGGGGGTGGGTGGGTGAAAGACAAGTTGAGCTTGAAACAAGTACTAAAATGATTACTTAAAGACTTTTTTTAAATACTCTCAAAAATGTGTAGAATCAATGTAGCTCTTTCAGTATTATAACAGTTTCCCAAATTTAATAACCGATACAAATTTACCTAGAGATACCAGCAAGGCAAGCAACCAGACTTTTCACCCAGTGCATAGGCCCTACATTTTTAAACTAACAAAACTTATGAAAACTTCTCTAGTGGGTTTTTTTTTTTTTTTGCTTTTTAGAACGAAAGAGCCGACATCAACAGTAAAGAAATGTTAATTATTTTTTAAAACGTGATCAATCATTAAAATGTCTGGAGACTGTTTAACTCTTAGTAAGAATAATAGTGTGTGTGCCTGTGTTGGCATCATTTGTAAATCCAATGTGTCTTACACTCAGCCAGTAACAAAGTCAATACAAAACTGTTTCTAAAACACTTCAAAATATTTTTGTTAAAAAAAAAATAATGATGCATGAAATACAAGATAAAATAACCAACACTATTCATACAAGTAAAGAAAACCTTGAGCAGTCGAAAATTAAGAGTAAAAAATATCCACACTACTTACTTGATTAGACACGAAGTATTCCTACAAAGAAAGCACAGTTTTCCACAAGTTTCCACTGTACGCACAGTTCCGATTTGGCTTGCAACAGGCACAAAATCCGAAGTTTTATCCATCCCATTCGAAAGCTACGTCACGACATCCATCCAATGATATCGAGTCCACGTATACAGCAGTATATCTGATTTTAGACAGGGTCAAATTTGTTTCGGCACGGGTTCCCTTGCCCTTTAGGGGTACACGAAAAAAATAATGTCTCATGCTGATTGTGCGCTAACCCGCCCTCCCTAATCCACGGCCTCTCCCCAGCCCCTAGCGTACGAGTCCAACACTCCGTCCCCTAACCCCTCGGCGTGCAGTTAGTGCGTGTGTTGTGTGGGTCATAAGGCTTTAGCAAAGATTTCCCATGCAAATATCATGTCCTTGCTACTTCACTTTTTTTTTTTTGCTTCCCAGGAAAATTTTCATCTTCATCCATTAGGACTGAGCTTGAGTTTTCGACTTCATGCTAGACAAACAAGTACTGGTCACAGATGGTTTTACTTCAGCAGAATAAACCTTTTAAAAAAATGAAAGAAAAGAAAAATGTTTTAGCAAGAGTCAACTTCCAGGAAGAGTAGATTTCCAATTGCCCCTCCCAAACTGTGTATGTGTGCGTGTGTGTTTTTGTGTATACATGCGTGTGTATTTTTTTGCATATACACGTTTCTGTATGAGTGTGTGTGTGTGTGTTTTTATGCATAGACGCGAGTGTATGTGTGCGTCCGTGTTTTGTGTATATATGAGTGTGTACGTGTTCATGTTGTTTTGTGTATACACGCGCATGTGTGTTTGTGTATACATATTTGTGTAAGTGTGAGTGCGTATTTTGTGTATACATGATTGTACATGTGTGTGAGTGTTTTGTGTATGCATGTTTGTGTATGTGTTCTTGTTTGTATACATTATGTGTATGCGTGCGTGTTTTGTGTATACAAGCTTGTGTATGAGTACGTGTGTGATTTTACGTATAAATGCTTGTGTATTTTTGTATATACAAGCTTGTGTATGTGTGCGGTTTTTTTGTAAACATGCGTGTATATTTTTGTGTATACACGGTTGTGTGTGCATGTTTACGTGTATACACGCTTGTGCATGTGTGCATGTGTATGTGTGCGTGCGTGTTTTTTGTAGAAGTATGTGTGCGTTGTGTACACATGCTTGTGCATGTACAAGCGTGTGTTTTTGTGTGTTTGTATATGTGTGCATGCGTGTTTTTGTGTATAACTGCTTGTGTATTTGTGTGCGTGTGTGCTTTGTGTATACATGCTTATGTATGTGTGTGTGTGTGTGTGTTTTGTGTACATATGCTTGTGTATGTAGTGGAGGAAATTCATGTATCCCTATTTCCATACTTAGCAATTATATCTTTTTTGCCAATGTTATGTGACATGAACTTGAGCATTGCTTATGATGATATTTTGGGAGTAAACAACTCAAGTTGAGAATGTACTTGAAACTTGCTGGTGTAATCCAAACCAGTTTTAGGTGGATGAGTAGTTTTTATTATCAATGGTTACGATTTGCAAGAATGAGACCAGCCAATGAGCTGAGATCAAAGAATGTTGAAAAGAATGTATTTTCTAATCATTTTGAATTTAGTATGGCAGAGTCTGGTCATGAAAGGCTGCGGTTAGCTTAATGGTGAGTTAATTGACTGATTGAGAGAGAATGAACTTAGAAATATTTCATTATTTTTGTTATTGATATGTTTACTTGATTTTACACAGAAATGTATTATTTCAGTAGACTATTATTTCTGCAAATTGTGAACTATGATACTTGCATATAGTATGCTAAACACTTGACATTGATTCTAGTGACTTCTTCATGAAAATTGTTATGTTATATTTATTATACTGTATGTGTGTAGCGGGATAATAAATACTGTTGCAGGAAACTGTAAGTTGAGACTTGAATGTAGGAAGGAATGGAGTTAGAGATTAATTAACCAGAAATGTAATGTTTGTTCCCTGATTATATTTTACAGGAAATTAGCAGCTTTTTTGTTTTTAACAGAATCTCCAGGTTTGTTGATTTATAAACCACTAGTACTGTGGTAGATTCGAGAAATCTCTACCTGCAGTGTGTAAGTGTAAGGACACACTGCACTCTGTTGATGAATTGTGGCAAAGTATGCTCGACTCCATCTTGGAATTTCTGTACAAGAAAGGTAATGGAATTGCTACAACCATTGTTGTTTTGTTTGTGGAAACAATATGGCACAGGTGTGTCCAGATTAGTCTTCAGAGAACAGTGGCTGATAGAACATTCTACAGTGTTCTAGAGGACACAGGAAAATGACAATTGTATTGTGAACAATAAGCTTGCAACTTTGTTATGTAGGCATTCTAAAGACTATTACAACATCACCTTAACAAGGTTATGTACAAACTATTATTGCTATAATATCTGCAACTCCATTTTCTGTTCTCTGATAAGAAATTACCCTGTGATTTATATTGACACTTATCTTAAGACATACATCAACAGATAAGTGTAAGATTGTATAAGCATTGAAAACAGCTCAAAATGTTGTCAAATAATCTTTTTGTAGTACATTTGGTTGTTGATTTAACAAATTTATTCTTAAATTTATTGACCATCATACATTGATAACCATATGTTAGAGAGATAATGGGTGGATGGGGGCTCACTAAATATAGTTTAAAGATGGATTTATCTTCTGCTTTGGTAGAAGTTTTCCACCTATGGAAATATTGTGTGACAGTGAATGTTGTTTGTCTTTCATGTTGTGGAAGAGAGAAAACGTTTACAGCACCAGCATATCCACTAGGTGAGAAAGACTAGTAGTGTCATGTGGAGAATTATTTATAACATAAAATTAAGATTCTCATCACTTGTAATTAGTTATGGATAATAATAATCATAATAACAATAATAATAACAACAACAATGATGATAATAATAATAATAATAACAACCAGTGTCATGTCAAATAAAGTATACTATAACATTCAATAATTTTGCATATTGTCCTGAAGAGTGTTTGATTAGGCCAATCAAAAGAGAGTACTACTTTGATTTTAGCTATAAACAATACTTTTGTCATCTGGTTACATTATAGAGATAAAGTATTTGACGCATCGTTTCATGTTAATGACGTACCTCCTTTATCCAGTGTATAAAGCAATCTTAATTTTGTCTGCTCAGGTTCTGTATAATTTTTGACATAGAAATTCCATTTCAACAAATATGTCTTCGTTGTCATTACCTCGAGGGAATGAATTGTCACAATCAACGTTCTCTCAAATATTTTTCCCCGTGTGCTTGGAACTGGCATCGCTTGAGTGCTGAGCAGCACTTCATAATGAGCTGCAATGCTGAAACCACAAACCTTAGAGGGAACATTGGTCACAGGGAGGGGATGTACAGATCTGGTGAGACAAGCTGTTGTGTGACTGGAGCATGATATACTTTCTTAACACCCTCCTTAAAAATAATATTAAACATTGCGTAGTCTTTATCATTTCACTTTGTTTTGTATCGTTATTGTACATAGGCTACTTACAAGACTTTGCAAAGGATTGTAATTGTGTGCAATGCAAGAGTACAGAAGTAGTGTGATTGTGTCAGAGGCAAACATACATGAGTAGTGTGATTGTGAAGCAAGAATAGTGCATGCAAGTAATGTGCTTGTGTGTGAGAGAAGAATAGCCCACATGATTAATGTGATGCAAGTGTACACAAGTTGAGTGATTGTGTGTGAGACAAGAATAGCTCACTCAAGTAGTGTGATTGCATACAAGACAAGAATAGCCCACACGAGCAGTGGGATTGTGTGTGAGACAAGAATAATAAATATGATTGGTTGCAAGGCAAAAGTACATGCATAGTGTGATTGTGTGCAAGTTAGAATAACATGGATGAGTCGTGTTTGTGTACGAGGCAAGAGTACATGGATAGTGTGACCCACCATTAATCTCTTTTATGCGTTATTATGTATGGATCCTTTTATCAATAATAATCATAATCACTTATCAGTAGTTAAATTTAGGATTCATTTCCTAACATGAATTCCCCACTCACATACCACTATAAGTCTATGAGTAATTGACACACATAAGTTCTGTTTGCAGGTGGAACTTCTTAAGGAGTGATCTAAATTCACAACATTGACTACTTTCATCCAAAACAATTGACTCCCGAACCCCCATCCACCCACTAACTACTCCAGACATGCATCAATGCACATGCTTAAGAAGGATATAACAAAAGATAAAAGATTTATTATAAAATAATATATATATCAAAGATACAAATAAGTTCAAAAACAGTCCATATAATGAAATGTTCAATGTTCAAAACCTCTACTCTAGGTAATTGATATTCTACAATGTCTGCTTGAGGAACAATCCCTAACCAGAACTATTTTATCATGAGATTGAAAATTAGAGGAGATTAGAGTTAAAATAGTTAATTGGATTCGTGACCTGAACTGTATCTGCAGCATCGTAGAGAAGATGTATGAAGAGTTATGCAGTTGGTGCACACCAGAACCCACTTTGCTCATTTGCAGTCTGTTGAGCATGCTGGATCACCTGGAAATTATAAAAGCAATGGCAGTTGTTATCTCAATTTCTCACCACCCTGGGATTCCATGGTGGACCATGATCCAATGATTATTGGAGCCTCTCTCAAGATGCTCATCACAGACCCAAGACCCAAGATAGATGACAGCTGAATGCAGAGCTGTAGCTAAAATGAAGGTTAGAGATTAACAACCAAAGAACGAAAGCTGGGCTAATGAAGAATGAATAAAGTTGAAGGCATGCCCTGTAACATCATGGAAACATAGTACTTAGATACAAATTCATAATTCCTCCACTATCTCTTGTTCTCTCACCAATCATTCAACTTAACATTTTATCTGCAAGATAATTGTTTAGCCCTCTTACATACTCCATTCATCAATATATACTTTCTAAAATAATTAAACATATCAATGAACTAATGAAAATGAAAATCTAATATATATCAATCAAAATGCATGAACAATAAAATTAGTCTTAAGTCCACTCTCACATTATTGATCAGACATCTTACCACTGGCTAACAGTATGCCTTCTACTGGACTCCAAGTATTTTTGTTGCAAGTGATTGTAACAAGGCTTGACGGTATTTATTAACTCGTGCATCAATTGACCCCGGAATCATGCGCCTACACCTATTTACACCTGCTCTCTCATCCACACGGGTTCTCAACGCTTCTGATCGGGGGGGGGGGGGGACTTCCTATTTCAAAGAAGCTGCCAGGGCATCCTTCCCTCGACACCCTCCCAGCTGTCTGACAAGGTACACTTGACTGAGTGTGAAAATAATTAAATACCTATCAACACCTGGGACTTAATTAAACAAGAGTGATTTTTTTCATCACAGGTAGTGTCATTGTGAGCTAGAGAAGAATAGTGTACATGAGTAGTGTGATTGTGTGTGAGAGGAGAATAGATCACATGAGTAATGTGATTGTGTGCTAGAGAAGAATAGCGCACAAAATGTGTATCTGAAACAAGTTGACATGGATACTGATTGTGTATGAGAGAAGGATAGCGTACAAGAGTGGTGTGATGCAAGATCAAATCAAATCTTGCTAGTAGTATAGTTGTGTTTTGCAAGATCAAATCAAATCTTGCTAGTAGTATAGTTGTGTGATGCAAGATCAAATCAAATATTGCTAGTAGTATAGTTGTGTGATGCAAGATCAAATCAAATATTGCTAGTAGTATAGTTGTGTTTTGCAAGATCAAATCAAATCTTGCTAGTAGTATAGTTGTGTGATGCAAGATCAAATCAAATATTGCTAGTAGTATAGTTGTGTGATGCAAGATCAAATCAAATCTTGCTAGTAGTATAGTTGTATTTTGCAAGATCAAATCAAATCTTGCTAGTAGAATAGTTGTGTGATGCAAGATCAAATCAAATCATGCTAGTAGTATAGTTGTGTGATGCAAGATCAAATCAAATCTTGCTAGTAGTATAGTTGTGTTTTGCAAGAAGAGTGCAAGCTAGCAGTGTAACAATAACAATGCGTGCTTGTAATGTAATTTTGTGTAATCAATTGGTCTTTTTAAGGTCTGTCTGCTAAATAACGTTTATAATGCTTCTTTATGAAAATCATATCGACATCGAGAACAAATATATTTTAAACTGTGGGATGCATAAATATATATAAAACTTTCAGATATATAAACATGTATTTTGTTATTAATTGTAGTTCAAAATGAAGTATCATTTGTTTGTTGACAATAAAAGCTAGTCAGTCAATGCAACATTAGTCTGTAAGTGCACTAGTCATTTTACAGTATATCCGAAGTCTGTAGTGTAAAATAGCTTACTGTATCATTTCGTTGCATGTTGTGCATGGGCCATACTGCATGTGGTTGTCAGTGTGTAGTTGTTGCCATTGTGTACTTGTCAGTGTGTAGTTGTTGCCATTGTATACTTGTCAGTGTGTAGTTGTTGCCATTGCATACTTGTTGCTATTGTGTAGTTGTCGTTGTGTAGTTGTTGTCAGTGTGTAGTTGTTGCCATTGTGTACTTGTCAGTGTGTAGTTGTTGCCATTGTGTACTTGTCAGTGTGTAGTTGTTGCCATTGTGTACTTGTCAGTGTGTAGTTGTTGCCATTGCATACTTGTTGCTATTGTGTAGTTGTCATTGTGTAGTTGTTGTCAGTGTGTAGTTGTGTTTTATGTGTGACGATCATTTTCTATTCCTACTTTGCTAAAAATATCAAGGATTATATCTAATATTACCAGAGGGATTGATTTCGGGCAAACCGTTGTATCACTGATCGACTTGTGTGGCTTAACACTTGTATACGAGTGATATATATATAAAACCTAATATTTGATAGAGCACGTCAATATGTGTGGAATATGACTTTTAAAAAATCCTATATTCATGCATGTATTTTAAAGAGATATCAGATCTGCTTTACTCCATTGTATCATGAATTTATGCTTTACTCCATATCATGAATTTAATCTCTTAAACCAACATTTTACTTTGTGTGTGTGTGTGTGTGCATGTATGTGTAGTGTAGTGTATAAAATTAATTTTTGTCACTAAAAGTTTTCAATTTACAGTCTGTCGCTGATACTTTACTATAAACTATGTAAGTCTGTAGCTAATAGTTTACAATATTTAGTCTGTCGAGATAAGTTTTCAATTTTTCAATTTACAATCTGCCATTAATAATTAGTTTTCTTCCGTCTGAATGCAATAGTCAAAATTAATAATAGATGTTTGCTTTTAAATGGTTCTTTAATCAATTTTTCTTTACAAGAAACTGCATACATTCAATTTGCACTTTGATAAGATTCTCGCTTAGACATATAATATCAAAAACAAAACACAAATAAACTGAACACAAAACAAAAAATGCTACACAGACCACTGGAAATAAAATAAAATGTAAGCACCATTTGTTAAGCGTATAGCACTTTATTCATAATCACTACGCAATAATACAGAAATGATACATCAGCAGTACAAGAGATTAATTATTTTTACACCTCATCTTAGATCACAATTATGTTCTAGCCTGGCACAGGAAGACGATGTTGTGCTAATGTTTCGTGTCATGGGCGTGTTTTTCCAGTGCCACGTGTTAAGTGACGTTGTCCCAATGTGTCATGTTAAGTCACAGTCATAGCCTTTTAACAGGGTGTTATGTTACTACATATACTACACAAAATGCATACCCGATTTTTCGTCCGAAACTTTCTTTTCTCATTCATTACTTTAAAATTAAAAAAGCGGGGAAATTTTATTCTATCCAGTTCTTTTTGTCCCCAACTTGTGTTTGAAAATGTCGCTTACCCCACCCATAAGTCTTTTCTTAAGAAATTACTTAAATATTTGGAACAAATGAAATTTCTGGACCTCAGTTTTCAAAGAAGTCATACTTTTTGCTTGTACAATACTTATAAATGGTTGATTCAGTAGTTTGCTTGCTTCGTACCCCATCAGTTTTTTTACTTTTACTTTTCTTTTAAAGCCAATTGATCTTTAGCGCAAGCAGTGTTGATTCTGTTTTGATGGATGTTATATGTCAACCTGTTCTAGTAGAACAGGTCCCCCTCCCCACGTCCGAAAAATCGACGTTGAGTTGAAGTTAGAGCAATTAAAGCATATCAGGCAGCAAGAAAAAGACAAAAGAATGTTTACATTTATCCTCTGTAGACAAGTCGGGACCAGTCTCCTTAGGCAGAAAGCCAGCCAGAGTATCGGGCCTTTAGATGCGCAATGGTTTTGCGCACGCGTAAATAAGAAATAAAGGGCTTGGAGGTACGATGCAATCGGACTTGTGTAATGTTGCCTCTTCGTGGCCAGAGTACAATAATACTAAATGTACAAATCCTACACACGAAGGTATGTTCAAAAATTAAGTTGTCTGCTTTCATATTATCGTGTCAATTTAAATCAAGAACAAAACACAGAGATAACAACACAATTATTTCCATGGGAAATATTGATAAATTTAACACCCCTTTGTGGTGCAACACAAGCAAATCTCTAAAATGGTGACTACATGTGTTGTTACTTATGTATGCCTTTCTAGAGTGATTTTATTTATGCTTAAAATACTTTTCCATCAGTATGTGTCAATAAATCAGGTGATCCGTTTATGTGTGTAGTTCACGCTTGAGACCCATTTTAACCTTTGCCGGCCTGGTCTTTGGCGAGCCGTTTACCAACATTTAGTCTTTCTGGCACAATGGAATCAATACTATTATTTAGATACTCTTTCACGAAGCCCTATCTTGTATAACTTCAGATTCAGCTGACTCGTTCTTCTGGCTGTAATAAAGTCTTGGCTACCGATGCAATGGATGGGGAAAATAAAGACAATAAAATCTCGTCATTCTCAGTGGCAACAAGCTCTCAGGATAACGAAACATCTTTTACGATTGTCACAGGAAACGGACAGACACGCGTACTAAACTACCATTATAAAGTTGTGATCGAGAGGCCCGGAATTTATTGAAAAGTACACAGTGTTCAGCATTCGTTTTAGCGACCTGTGGCTTTGCAGGGAGGCCAGGGGTTTAACGCCTCTTCTGCTCAGCTGCCAGCTGATCCTGCAACCAGGCAAGCAGGGCGTCCCAGGCTGCCTTGACGTCAGCTGTGGCGCCGCCTCCCAATCGTTCCTCGAGGAAGGAGGGGAACACTTGTCTCATTTGCTGCAACACACAACATGTCAAACTGCCAATCAAAAAGCGAGAAGGGTCATTGATGATGTAATCTAGTGCTGACTGTACTGATAAGATGTATGGCTATAATTAGATCGACGCTCGGGGTGTAAAACAATCGCGAATAAACGTTGTTCAGTGGATAGATCTCGTTATTCCCTTCTAAGACTTCTGATCTAAAAATATCACGTTCGCGTGCACTAAAATGATGTTAATTATAGATTTTCGTAAATCATTCAAAAATTGTCAGAAGACAAGAGTTATATTATAGTGAGTATGGTTATAAATACTTTGAAAAAGAATTCAGTAGATGTGGGGTTTGATGACCCTCAGGTTTTGATCCAAGACAAATGAACTTACGTTGAATTTGTCGGGTCCGATGTTTCGGTCAATGTGGTTGCGGGAGAGCTTGATTGCCAGTCCCTCCAGACAGTCTTTGTCTTCCAAACTGTCCATGAAGGCACCGATACCGGTGAAGACAGCAATGGCGTGGGCGCGGCCCACTCCAGATGAGGCCAGGTCTTCAGGTTTATTAATGTGGGCGAAGTACTTCTTGTTGTCTCCGAATGCTGCCAAAAGTCTGCAGTCAAGATCACAAATAAAATAACATTTCAAACACCATTAGCTGAATGGGAGAGAGGAGGTGGGGACTGTGCTTCTAGTTAGGGCCCGTGTATTGAGGGTTCGTGGGCGGGGAGGGGGAGGAGACAAAAACTGAGAAAAGATGTAACAGATATAAGAAATGACGTGTTATATTGATAAAGACATTTATTCTTTTAAATTGTTATTTTTATGTAAATTTAAACTTTTTCTTTGCTAAAAGCGTTTTCCATAGTTCTAGTTTCTTTATTTTCTAACTTACAATCTTAGTTCTTAAACAAATTCCTATTTATTCGTGGACTAGTTTGAAAAAGGGATGTTTAATTACACGTTACACTTCTTAATGCACTTAAAATCATTTTGTGGGCCTTTCTTTCACATAAGGGTAAAACCGTAATGAGAGAACTGGGAAAAAAACAAAAACATGCTTTTTTCGTTGAAGAGTGTCTGACCAAACATCAGCGGAATTTTGCTTTGTTTGAAACGCATTTCAGACGCGCATGCTAGCATCTCTGACTGACCAGTGTCAGTTTACTGTTTGCAGTCTTAAACGAGGCGCTTGTACGGGCGAACTTCCTTCCGGTTTGTTGCGCAACTCATTCGCGCAACTGTTCTTGACCTTTGTGTCGGGCAGTTTACACGTAGCGTAGTTTTTCACAGTGGCGCTCGCTGACTGGATGGTTGAAGAACTTTTTTTTTTTTTTAGTAAAAAAAAATTGCGTGTATTATAATTCTCGACATCAACTACAGGACTACAAAAATTATTTGCTTTAGAAAAAATATGGGGAAAATGTATAAGTTTGGGAAAGAAAAATATATTCTTCAGGAATATATTTTGTTACGTAAAAACCGGTTGTTACGGTAAAAGTACCAGTGTCTTTATTTAATAAACCTTAAAAATTACCTGTGTGCCAAGATTTTATTAATTATGGAAAAGCAACAAAAAAAAATTGTTGCCAAAAAGCAAATTAATTTATTGTTTAATTATAAATGTTATGTTAACCATTTTTAACACTCTAAACATTAAAAGTACATGGCAGTAAATAATATAAAGGAAAGTTTTTAAAACACAGTAAGAATTCATCAGCACAATAACATCCGATTGACGAAGACATTTTAAAACTAGTTCTAAAAGATATTAAGTAAAAGATGTATTAATGTGTGTTTAAAGAAACAATGAGTAAATAAAAAGGAGTTTGAAAATCCCAAGACGCACACGAGAAAGAGAAAGAAATAATTTAACGCTCACGCCTTAAAGAGTGCTGTGCCACTCTCGATGGTGGTCTTGTGGTCAGCGGCGATAACCTTCCAGGAGGAGAGAAGATGATTCTTTTGAGCAGCAGACAATGCCATTCTGCAAAATGAGTAAATGTACATATTTAGAAGATTATTGACGGAAATGAATGTCGAGGTCAAGGTTCGGGAATACCAACCATTCCAAAGAAAAAAGTGCCGTTTAGAAAAATGACAGTGCGGAGTCATCTTTTTTAATGCAAGAAAAAAGAATTGATCAATGATTCATTTAGTCATTCATTTCGTTTTTTTAAACGAAATATACAGTACCCGCCCCCCCCCCCACCTCCGGTGACCTCTAGTTCGTGATTGTACACGTGACGCGGTGCTAGGAATATCTGACGTGGTAGCTATAGCATGGCGTCGATATTTCATTGGCTGGCGATTTAAGTGAGATTTTCATTGGCAAGGGAAATTTTTAGTTAGTTTGAATACAACATTGAATAAAATTTCCACTCATTTATATAATACTCTTCCTAAAATAGTGGGGTTATTAAAAAAAAACAAACGTAACTACGAATAAGAGTATGGCACTATCTGTATCATAATACACATTTTAAGATAGGATGCATTCTTAAAAACTGGAAACAGATTAATTAAATGCTTCACGTTGAACAAAACCGACAAATAAATCCGTCGAACATAAGGTCGAGATGTCAGTGTCCAGCTGAGTTTATTATTAGCCAGTGTTCTCAATTTGTTAGTATTTATTTAGTATTCTGAGTGTTTATTGGCCAGTGTTCTCAATTTGTTAGTATCTAGTATTCTGAGTGTTTATTGGCCAGTGTTCTCAATTTGTTACTATCTAGTATTCTGAGTGTTTATTGGCTAGTGTTCTCAATTTGTTAGTATTTATTTAGTATTCTGAGTGTTTATTGGCCAGTGTTCTCAATTTGTTAGTATCTAGTATTCTGAGTGATTATTGGCCAGTGTTCAGTCTGTATGTATGTGCAAGGCTAATTAGGAAATATTTCTAGCAAATGAAGGTTCAGATCTTAATGCAGGAGGGTGGTAGGGGAAAAAATTCCCTTAGAAAATCTAGTTGCAGCGCATACAACACGGAGTTGTCGACCGCAGCAAGAATACGTCACGGGAAAAAACAACATTCACCGCCATTCTGCCGTCACATGCAGAGTTTTTTTAGTCCACGTCAGTTAACAGTTCTCAGCCACTAATATTTTTTTTAAAAATCCCTTAATGTACACATTTCAAACGAGACCAAAACGAATAGGCCTGTATCAACACACTTGTTTTCAAACTACAGCTAGTATTTAATGCTTGCCTTTTGTCTTTTAAAAAATGTGTTCGTTTTTTACATTCTTCTCATGTCCTCACTCCTGGACTCCTTGTTTGATGTTCCCCAGGTCAAGGTTACTCTCTTCGAGGCGTTATTTGTCCTTGAGACGGATTGCGTTTCATACCCTAGATTTCGCACGACTCGTAAATGTATACAAGAGAAAATAAAATGAAAGAATCGTGTGCACATTCCAGTCTCGTAGGCATGTCAGGGACTGTTTACTGTCGCGTCAGGCTGAGACAAGCCTGTCATTTCAGGCACAGATCAGGGGCTGTTTATTGTCCCGTCAGGCTGAGACAAGCCTGTCATTTCAGGCACAGATCAGGGGCTGTTTATTGTCCCGTCAGGCTGAGACAAGCCTGTCATTTCAGGCACAGATCAGGGGCTGTTTATTGTCCCGTCAGGCTGAGACAAGCCTGTCATTTCAGGCACAGATCAGGGGCTGTTTATTGTCCCGTCAGGCTGAGACAAGCCTGTCATTTCAGGCACAGATCAGGGGCTTTCGCAACCAATTTCAGTTGTATTGGTGTTCCATACCTTTTGATGGACACCATTCAACTCTCAAGAAATATAATTTGTATTCTTTAGCCATCGTGAAATATCTCGAAATATAGCCTACCAATTTAGGCCCTAATACGAAAATCAACTTAGGGCCCTAACGGAATACCCTGTCTCTTAAGGCGGAATATTATCTCGCCTTCATAAAATATCCGTATAGGATGAGAACCCTACCATCAGGGGGAAGCACTCGTAAAATCTACTTCCTTTTCAACGACCGCATGAATGAAAGAGCCTGCATTTGAGTTTTCATGAAACATATCCTAGTTTTAGACTCTGATTGTAGAAGATAATAAAAGGGTGGAGAGATACCCTGCTGTCAAGTGCAAGGACTGACCTTCACACAGCAGGTAATGAAGATTAGATGGACAATGCTGCCGATGAATTTCATAACAAGCAAGCAACCATATTGCTCGGTGATAGATTTATCTATAATTGTATAAAAGATTTTATTGTGTGTGTTCGAAAAAAAATAACCACTAGCTGTGAAAATCCCCAAAAGAGAAACAAAGTTTATCAAGTGCTTGTATCGTGTGACCATGAAGTGTTTGGTCTTGAAAACAGACATCATCATGCTTCTAACGATAAAATAAATATACTTTTCTATTTTGTTTAAAAGAAAACATTCGCAATTTACAGTTTACATCTTTCTGTAAAGACAGGAAAAAAAAGTGCATTGCATCATTAAGTTCTTCTCCCTTCAAACCGCCAAGTTTACGTGACGGGCGAGGATAAGTAGAAACATGCTCTACCTCAGAATGATGAAGGGGTGGGGGGGGTGAGAGAAGGCGAGCTTGAAACAAGTACTAAAATGATTACTTAGAAAGAAATGTTTAATACTCTCACAATGTGGATCTGAAATTTTAGTAGAACCAATGTAGCTCTTTCATTAAATGTTTCTAAAACACTTCACAATATTTTTTTATTACACCCAGCGAGTAAGAACAACACTAAAAATAATGTTGCTGAAATACAAGATAAAATGACCCACACTATGTATACAAGTAAAAGTAACCTTGAGCAGTCGAAAATTAAGAGTAAAAATATCCACACTACTTACTTGAGTAGACACGAAGTATTCCTACAAAGAAAGCACAATTTTCCACAAGTTCCAATTGTTAGAACTCCGATCCGATTTTGCTTTAGGCACAAAAATCCGAATTTTTATCCATCCCGTTCGAAGCTACGTCACGACATCCATCCAATCAGATCGCGTCCACGTACACAGCAGTATATCTGATTTTAGACAGGGTCACCTGCGTTTCGGCACGGGTTCCCTTGCCCTTTAGGGGTCCACAGGAGAAAAATAACGTCGCATGCTGATTGTGCGCTAACCCGCCCTCCCTAACCCGCGGCCTCTCCCCGGCCCCTAGCGTACGCGTCCAACACCCCGTCCCCTAACCCCTCGGCGTGCAGTAAGTGCATGTGTTGCGTGGGTCATAAGGCTTTGGCAAAGATTTCCCATGCAAATATCATGTCCTTGCTACTTCACTTTTTTCTGCCTCCGAGGAAAATTTTCATCTTCAACCACTAGAACTGAGCTTGAGTTTTCGACTTCATGCTAGACAAACAAGTGTTGGTCACAGATGGTTTTACTTCAGCAGAATAAACCTTTTAAAAAAATGAAAGAAAAGAAAAATGTTTTAGCAAGAGTCAATTTCCAGGAAGAGTAGATTTCCAGGTCCCCCCTCCCCCCTTCCAAACTGTTCTCTCTTAAACTCAACGCAGCATTGTAACCGGGAATGGGGGTGTGGTTGTATGGCTTGACCTTCTCACTACCCTCCCTTCCTGTGGCCCCTTCTGTCTGAACCATTTCACCCCCAATTGCTTGCTAATTAACGTGACAGCTAGACTGTGTGTGTGCGCGCGCGCGCATTCTCACATAAGTGAGGCCAGTTCACAATGAGAAGATCTTTTTATTACAACTTTTATTTTGTTCGTCTCTCTTTCACTCTCTCACTTTTTGCTTTTTCTTTAATAAATGCTTTCGTCTTTTTCTGCACAAGGTCAAACATTTCTTTCACACTTTTCTTACTTCAGGTAAGTCTTGAAGACATTTCTTTTCACCTGCTTAGTCTTCCATTCCCGTTTTAATTGCTGTTTAATTTACGTTCATTCCTTTCCACTGAATTTCTAAATTTCCTAGGATTTCCATTTCAAGTCTCTATGCACTTTTTTCTTTCGTTTTTTTTGTCTTCTTCTGGAACTTATCACCCATCAACCAGTAATACTGAATCCTACTCCCATCAACCAGTAATACTGAATCCTACTCCCATCAACCAGAAACACAGAATCCTATCTCCCTTCGACCAGAAATACAGAATCTTATCTACCTTCAATTTTCACTCAGATCCTTCCAAAGTGGGGTACACTGGAGACCAGCATTTAAACGATTGGAAATACAAAATGGATGTTTTGGGAGCAATATATATTTGGGGTGGAAAAGAGTGGACGATGGCAAACCTGTCAAAACAGTCTGTTCAGTTCTAACTTCTAGGAGAGATTTTCTCCTTGGCTCCTAAATTCTCCTTGTGAACTTCTAAAACAAAGCTCAACTCAAATTGCTATCGCGCTCTTTTGGATGGCTGCTCTATACTAGATGTACAGGTTTTAGGAGAATTATTCTAGAGAAAAAAAGGAAAACAGAATGTTGAGAGGGTGGTGAAAGAATTCAGAATGAAAAAAAAAACCAACCAAAAAAAAAAAAACCGACATAAACTGGCGCTCTCATTGTAAAAATGAATATGAAATATTTAAAAATAGATTTAATGTTTTGCCTGTCCGTGTATGAATGAGTGTACATGTATATTTATTTTGTGTTCATATGTTACTTGTTTGTTTGTGTGCACATTTATTTTGTGTTCATATGTTGTTTGTTTGCACATTTATTTTGTGTTCATATGTTGTTTATTTGTTTGTGTGTACATTTATTTTGTGTTCATATGTTATTTGTTTCTTTGTTTGTTTGTGTGCACGTTTATTGTTGTGTTCATATATTGTGTGCTCGTGTTATATTAAGCGGGTGGTCACGTATAAGGTAGGACAAATCCCTTCATTCAAGCGGTGCAAGATGAAAAGGTAAGGAGTGCCCTTAGTTCAAGGTAGAAGACTTTAATGAACAGTCCACTAGATGGACGATAGTCCGGCCGCCATTGTGCCTCAGGCCAAAAATGCTGAGATAGTTTGGCTGTTAAAACTCGGAAAGATACAACCGTTAGACATTGCCCAGGAAAAATTGCACTCGAACAGCTGACTAAAACTTCATTCATCTATTTCCCCGTCCCCCTGACCAAAACTTCATTTTTCCCCGTCCCCTTGGCCAAAACTTCATTCATCTATTTCCCCGTCCCCCTGACCAAAACTTCATTCATCTATTTCCCCGTCCCCCTGACCAAAACTTCATTCATCTATTTCCCCGTCCCCTTGGCCAAAACTTCATTCATCTATTTCCCCGTCCCCTTGGCCCCAAACCCATCTCTCTCGGCGTTTGACTCGGCTTGCGAAATCAGCCAAAGTTGAAATGTTGTGACATTGAAATCACTTTGTTTTGCATGGAGGCGCCCGGGGATAAGAATGATGATAGAATGAGTTTTGCTTTCGGAGGGGACTGGGGCCAACAGGGTTTGACTGAGAATACTGGGACCAAGAGCGTTGAAAGTAGGGGACTGGGGCCAAATGTGAGAGATATGGTTTTGCTTAGTGGTATCACTTTGTTACTCTAGAATCTAGATGTAACACGCTAGGAGGAACCCTTTGACAGTGAGTGATTACTGTGTAGAGAGTGACATTTAGCAGTGTAATACAAATAAACCAACTGATGTCTGATGAATTTCTCTGAACAGAAGCTCAAGTCGATCTCATTGACTTGCTGATTCAGTGTTATAACTGTATTTTCATGATGCGGCTATTTAGCAGAAACTTCTACTTTCTTGGTTTTTCTTGTATTACGCACCTAAAGTGTTGAATTTTCATGTTGCATTGAGTTGTTTCTCTCTCTCTCTCTCTCTCTCTCTCTCTCTCTCTCTCTCGTATCACTTAGTTTTATATATAGTAAGGAGTCACATAAAAAAACGGGTAAAATGAGAGAATAAAATATGCATAAGCTGTGGGGGTGGGGTGGGGGGTGTATGTGGCACACAGCAGCAACATCAATAATTGCATTCACTCATCAGTATATCAGAGCCACTATTAAATTCACTTATTCATTGTTTGTTAGTATTGTAACTAGTAGCATTTTATTCTCTGGCAGAAGTGAATTCTGTTTTGCTAAACAGAAACATGATTAACTTGAAACAGGAATAGTTCACATACGCATAGAAATTAGTCGGAGACAAGGGTTAAGATAAAGCCAATAAAGCATTTAACGTATTTACTGATTCACTGACATTGGGTATCTACTAAGTCCTTGAACACTGACATTGGGTATCAGTGACCCACACACGCAACTTATACGTGCAGAAAATGTGTAGTTCCTGTTGACGTAATAAACTGTTCGGCGTAATTGAAGCGCAATTGATAGGGTCTCCAGGGGCGAGTACTCGAAGCGTAACTGATAGGGTCTCCAGGGGCGAGTAATCGAAGAATTAAGAACAGGAGGTCTGTGGTGCGAAAATGAGCAGTAGTAATGAAGATTTCACACCACTTTTGCAGGGCTCTAAGCAAATTAAGAGGTTTACTTGTGCGCTTAATTAAGCCTGTCATGGTAAATAAGTATTCTGTTGGTGGCTGTCAGTCAATGTCCATGTTGGTATCAGTGTAAAGTCGCCGATGTGCATTTTAGTGTACATATGCTTGTGTATTGTGTGCGTGTGCTATTTTGTGTATACATGCTTGTGTATGTGTGTGTGTTTTGTATATACATGCTTGTGTATCGTGTGCGTGTGCTATTTTGTGTATACATGCTTGTGTATGTGTGTGTGTTTTGTATATACATGCTTGTGTATGTGTGCATGCTTTTATTATACATGCTTGTGTGCGAGTGCGTTTTAGTGTACACATACTTATGTAAGTATGCGTATGCTTTTTGTGTATATATGCTTGTGTATGTGTGTGTGCATTTTGTGTTGTGTGTAGAAATACATATTTTTGACGGAGGTAGAACAAATATGTGATTCAACTGGAAAAGTACAAATATAAACTGTAATAATAACAATGGAAAGAAATACACTCGAAAATATACAGCGACTGAGATAGATAGATAGATAGATAGATAGATAGATAGATAGATAGATAGATAGATAGATAGATAGATGTAGTTTTGAAAACCAATGGTTTATTTTAAACAAAAGACAGACAAACAAACATAAGTGTAAATACACATCAAAATGCTTCACGCTTATGTCGCCGTTCTGCGAATAGGATTGGGTTTGTCGTCCGAATAACTCCATGCAGTTTTGATATTTGATCCATTGCTAGCACAAACTACTTTTTTTAAGCAAAGAAAATTGTATCAAAATGTAATAAATTTATTTCAAGTTATCACTTTTCCCATATCATTTGCCCACCACTCAACTTCCGACTACCAGCAATCTTGACATTCGTGATAATCTATTGTAAAATATATATTCATCACGTTTGTATTGCTACACTTTTTGTTGTAGTAGTTTCTTAAATATAGGGCTTGAATACAGCTTACAAAACTGTCATTTTCAATCTGGCAGTCTGACTGCTTTACTTTATATGTCAGTTTTTCAATGTGTGAAGCAGACTAAAGATGTATATCAATCTGTCAGTCTGACTGCTTTACTCTATATATCAGTTTTCAATGTGTGAAGCAGACTAAAGATGTCTATCAATCTATTTGCGTAACACCCAGTGTAATAATACAACTATGTGTCAGTCACGCTATAAATGTATATCAACGTGACTATGTATCTGTATATCAGTCTATGTGTTATTCTGTGTATCAGTCTGTCAATGAAGCTACAAATGTTATCAACCTGTATATCAGCCTGTATCAATCTATGTGTCATTCAGACTGCAGATATATATCAACCTGTATCAATCTAATTATTTATCAATCAGACTGCAGATGTATATCAACCAGACCTTGTATCAGCCTTTATCAATCAGACTATAGACTACAGACGTATATCAACTTGACTGTGTACCAATCAAACTACTTCGGCGCTAAACATCAAACTGTATGAAGGGAAGCAAGCATGCATGTCAGAGAGAAAGGTTGCAACTTTTCTCTTATCTGCACTCTCCAGCCAGGGAGTCAAGTTAGTGTCGCCCTCTCTCTCAACAGCAATTCCGGTTTCTTGAAATTACATAATCGGAGATTGTGTGTTGAACACTCTACTTCGTCTAAATTGGGGACGGGCAGACTCCGGCCCGTGGGCCAAATCTGGCCCGTGAAGGTCTTTTGTCTGGCCTACCAAGCTATTTACAGTTAACATTATCATAACAGCAAAATAAAAGTCAATAAAACAAAAAAGGGGTGTTATATGCTGTCACCCTTCCATTAGGCAAGTTTCCACATTTTGCATGCTCAACGCATTGTAGCTATGTTCGGAAGTACATTTTGCTGTGAACAGTTACTGTTCAGGAAGATGAAATATACAAAGAGTCTCCTTTGCTCTCTCAACTCTATGAAAGACATTCTTCACTTGTCCACCACATCACTTAAGCCTGTCATTGAATCACTGATTAATCATTTTAAACATCACCACCCATCTCATTAACTTTTCGTTGAAACTGAGTTTTGTTTTTTTTTAAAAACCTATTAAAATTACTTTTATCATTTTATTATTTTCTGGACATTTGATCGTCTATCCAGCGCGAACTGCTCCAACAGTTTTATCCTGGCCACTCTTAAAAGTTAGCTCGCCTCTGGTCTAAATGTACTACACTTTTGTTGTTAGTGTTGACGTAGTTGTTATCTGAATTCTAGGTTTAAGGCTGCACAAACAAATTACAGACTATTCTACCATTGATCTTATCATCTTTTTAATTCTTGTTCCTTTCTGTATCTCTCTCTCTTCTCTTATTCCTTGTTTACCTATCGCTTCTTCTGTGCTTCCTTTCTTCTCTCTTTTCATAGTTTCTCCTTGAGCTCCCCCCCCCCTCCTCCTTTCATTCTTGTGTGTTTTTGTGCACACATGCTTATGTGTGCTTGTATACATGCTTGTGTATGTATGTGTTTTTGTATATATATATATGCTTCTGTATGTTTTTGTGTATTCATGCTTGTGTATACTTGATTGTGTGTGTTTATTTGTACATACTTGTGTATGTGCGCGCATGTACTTTTGTGTATATTTGCTTTTGTATGTATGCGTGTTTTGTGTACACATGCTTGTGTGTGCGTGCATGTTTATGGTGATACATTGCTTGTATATATGTGCGTGTATGTTTTGTGTATATACATGCTTGTGTGTGTATGCGCGCGCATGTTTGTATAAATGCTTGTGTGATCCCGAGCTCGTGTGTACACATCTGTGTGCACGTGTGCGATGTGTTTATGTCTTTGTGTACGTACGAAGCATGCTGGCGTGAGTACACTTTTGTGTTGTCGCACATGTGAATGTATACAAACATATATATGTGCGTGTGTTAGAGCGTGTGCGCAGATATGTGTGTGTGTGTGTGTGTGTGTGTGTGTGTGTGTGTGTGTGTGTGTGTGCCACGAATGCATGTGCGTCCGTTCGCCATATTCAGTTGAGCCAGAAAAGTATATTCGAGAGTAAATAATTTTCGGTTTTTGAGTCTGTCAGGTACACACACATTTTCTGCTTACTGCGTGTGCACTCTTGTCTGTTGAACGTTACAATGGTCTGCCCCCAGTTTGACGCCATTTTTATTTTTGCCACGTGAACAGAGATGGCATTGGTGACAGAGCTCGACAGTCGTGTCCTTTTTTTCTCTCGAATATCAGTTTGTTGTGCTCAAGGCGAGAAAGCAATAAAGCCTGCGCTGTGTTTGCGTGCCCGTTCCCCTGACCTTGAACTTCCAGGGTTAAAGTTGAAATAACTTGAGCTGTCCCGGGGCGGTAAGTGACCCCCCCCCCCCTTCCATAGACGGGTTAACTACAGAGGAAACATACCTGTTTCTTTTACATCGAATAAGTGATATATATATACACGCTTGTCTCCACCTGTTGCTATCGATAATTCACTGTCTCTTCTCGGGTTTCCGCGACGCCATCTCTTTTGTCAGGGGACATAAATTCTGCTTATTGCTTTCGTGCTCAGCAAATGTCTTCAGGTGGTAAGCCTATTCATCTGAACCCTGTAGTCAAGGCCAAAGCAGAAAGTTTGATGTCCTTTGAACCGCACGTGATTGAAGGAGTTATTTAGCATAAACACTTGTTTGAAACAACCAACAGTTTCTTTTCTTATGGGGTTTAAAAAAAATAATGACCTATCTAATTAAACTAGTCTTTTAAAATCCATGTTCCCGTAGATTCATCGCGTCCTCAGATTCTCGTACTGAGACTAAAAGACGCAGACGGTGACACAACAATTTAAATTATATTTACGTCCATGAATTTGTCATAGATCTACTATTCAGTAAGGTGAAGATGTCGTTTATAATTAGATTTCATCAATGACATCATAAAGCGATGGCAACAGATGAATCTTCAAGTAAAAGACTCATTATTTCTTTGCTATTTTAAAGCGTAACAAAGATATTTTAATTATTATTACTTTTATTCATCTTAGTATCTATAAAGTTATAAATAAAACAAGTAATGTTTCCTTTAACTCTTACACCTCTCGTGTATTTATTTATTTACCAGCCTCCATTTTCTTTCTTTTAAGAGAGTGAAATTTAAAGGCAACTTGAGAGATATAAATGTTTATTTTCTTGGCATATACAAAGTAACAAGCTTAACCTTACCTTTTCTAAACAAAAACGTTTTGCTCACCACCACCACAAACACACACACACAGACACAAAACCCAACCACCCACAACAAAACAAACAACCAATACTCCCCCCCCCTCAGCCCCTCTCAACTTGTCGGTTTCGTTGTGGTTGTTTCCAGAAAGAAATGCACACACGATAGTAAAATCTCCGTGACGTTTGTTAACGGAAGCTTTATTCTGCGCGTCACTGTTTACTGTCTCGTTTTTCCATTGGAATTTTAAAAACCAGAAAAACAGTAATTTGGCACACACACAAATTAAATGTACAGGTGTCCTATTAAGATAGGAGATAAGATTTTTAAACACTTTAACTGGATGACGGTCAGATGATTTCAGTGTCGAGCGAAAGTTCAGTAATTCGTACCACAAACTAGTAATCCGGATCCAACACGACTGCTATTGACACTATGGCAGAGTAAATTTGCAAATCCCTATTTCTAAACTTAATTGTTATACTAATTATTAAATTGTTTAAGCCGACCTTGGGCACTCCTTATGATTGCATTTTTGTTAAGTGTCGGAGTTGGAGTAAACACTCGAGTTGAGAATATGCTAAAATAATGTATGCCTTTAATGTTAAAGGAAAAAACTTTTACAGCTCCCGTTTATCCGCCAAGTGAGAGAGAAGAGTGATGTCTGCTAGAGAATTATTAATAACATAAATTAAGATTCTCATCACTTGTAATTAGTTAGGGGTGATTAATTAATTAATAATAATAATAACCGTTAACTAGGTGGCTTTGGCGTCAGAGACACATTATTAAAAAATATATACTCTGTCATAGTGAAAGTACTGGCCGTCTTTTGTTTCTATATTATTTTTTAATAAAAATAATCAATGTAATCGTCTTATCAATCACACATATAAAATAATCGATAATATTTTAATAAAAATAGTTTCTATATATTTAAAGTTCTGATTAATTTATGTGATGATATATTCCCTACTATTCAGCTTACATTACAACAAGCAATACACGTGGTGTTTTGAGAATTGATGTTCTTATGCTTACATTACAACATTGGCACATTACTTAAAAAGAATTACCCTGTCATATTGAAAGTGTTAGGTAGTATATTTCAAGAGGGCATATTGTATAAAATCTAACACTGTAGAAATCGATCGATAGAACAGTAAAGCATTTATGTATTATGAAACACATCCTTGTTGAATATATCGTGTAAGTGAGGGATAAAATAAAATAATTAATATTAAATATTTTCTTATACGGAATTTAAATTATCTGACATTTTCACATTTTTAGAACAATAAGAAAGTTGCGTGTATACAACGAATTGTAACAGTTTTTGGACATTTTGATAGATAGTCATATCAGCAAACTTTTTAATGGTGCAAGTTGTAGAACATTGGACAATTAACCACTCAGCAAACTTTTTAATGGTGCAAGTTGTAGAAAATTGGACAATTAACCACTCAGCAAACTTTTTAATGGTGCAAGTTGTAGAAAATTGGACAATTAACCACTCAGCAATGTTCAAGATAAGACGGGTACTTCTCGGGTGTTCATTTGAGGAAAAAGGCGACAACGGTCAGCTATAGTCAAACACTATTTTTTTCTAAGCAACCACAATTCTAGAAACACCGCATTTGGCACCAACAGACTTTATGGCACAAGCAAATAAATCCCAGTTTTACTGCAATAGTTCAAAATGTTGTTTGCTTTTGAAGAATAAACTAAAGGGAGAATGCACACTTTAATACGAGTACACTTTAATACAAGTGTGTTTTAATTCGAGTACACTTTAATACGAGTGTATTTTAATTCGAGTACACTTTAATACAAGTGTATTTTAATTCGAGTACACTTTAATACGAGTGTATTTTAATTCGAGTACACTTTAATACAAGTGTGTTTTAATTCGAGTACACTTTAATACGAGTGTATTTTAATTCGAGTACACTTTAATACGAGTGTATTTTAATTCGAGTACACTTTAATCCAAGTGTATTTTAATTCGAGTACACTTTAATACGAGTGTATTTTTAATTCGGGTACACTTTAATACGAGTACACTTATTAGAAACGAAGCAAAAATACCAATGATCAAATTTACAGCATAACAGTAATTGAATGACAAAAAAATGAATAACATGCAGTATTGATAATTAATCAATTTGATTGTACGGTATTTCTGTTAAATCTAAATCAATGGTAGAATTCTACAATCCTTTTTGCATCGCCATCTGTTTTGCATTGTATCCACCGACAAAAACTCGACGTTAGATGTCACATGACCAGTCTCGGCAAGAACTGAAACAACAAAGGAAAACCAGTCATATGCTGGGTTTTTTTGTTTTTGTTTTTAACACAGTTCACTTTTATTTTCTAAGGTCATCCAGAAATGCGCACCAGAGGGTCGGAATTTCTCGCGGATACTTATAGCCGGGTCAGTTCAGTGCAAAACGGAAACAGACGGTCACCTTTTGGCTCCTTTCCCAGGAAAAAATATAACATGACTGTATCTTTCAAAATGCCTTTATTTTAATAATTAGTGGTCAAACTAGCCAAAATATTACTAAATTCTTATGGAGGCGTTAAAATTTTCAAATGAAGTGAAATCTCATTAATAACCATGACACTTCCTCTGGCCTAATTTTGTCTGTTAATAAGAACAGACGTCAGGTGCACTTGCAAAGCTAATTTTCATCTTGCAAGTATTCATTCCTTTCTCCACCATTTTCAAATAAAATTAAACAATATTGAAATCAAGTGTATTATTTCATCCACAGAAGATTTGTTTTTGCATTTAGCAGTGGTAGTAAGTCTTGGAATGCATTTTATATAAAGTAATTAATATTGTTTGGGTCCATTTTTTTTTTTGTTTGGGCGCAAGCGATCAGTGCGTTATTACATTTGCGCGGATAGCCATTGTAACTGCACACAGTGTTATGCACAGATAGCCATTGTAACTGCACACAGTGTTATGCACAGATAGCCATTGTAACTGCACACAGTGTTATGCACAGATAGCCATTGTAACTGCACACAGTGTTATGCACAGATAGCCATTGTAACTGCACACAGTGTTATGCACAGATAGCCATTGTAACTGCACACAGTGTTATGCACAGATAGCCATTGTAACTGCACACAGTGTTATGCACAGATAGCCATTGTAACTGCACACAGTGTTATGCACAGATAGCCATTGTAACTGCACACAGTGTTATGCACAGATAGCCATTGTAATTGCACACAGTGTTATGCACAGATAGCCATTGTAACTGCACACAGCAGTGTTATGCTCAATTCACTCTGGGTATGATGTGTGCACATATAGCCATTGCAATTGCACACAGTATTATGCTCAATTCACTCTGGGTATGATGTGTGCACATCATCCGAATAACCTGGATGAAGCTCTGATTCACTGTTTACTTGCCTCAGCTGCAAGCGGAGTGAG
The DNA here is from genome assembly GCA_028829895.1 of Sinotaia quadrata. Taxonomy (NCBI): domain Eukaryota; kingdom Metazoa; phylum Mollusca; class Gastropoda; order Architaenioglossa; family Viviparidae; genus Sinotaia; species Sinotaia quadrata. Next base: position 5,278,757 of record CM054178.1, read on the forward strand.
TGCAGCACACGACGCCAACATCTATAGTTGCATTCGCTCGCGTGTATCACATAGTGCTATCTAATCTTGTTATTTGTATACTTTATCATGTCTTATCTTTGAAGTGTTTGTCTAATCTTTTAAAAGTTGCAGAAAAGTCTCTTACATGGAAAAGTAATTGTTATTCGACTGCGGGAATATTAACAGTCAGGGGTCGGGATGGGTGGCGTTTGTTTAGGGAGTGAGATATTAACTGGGAAGCAACAATTCCTAAATTGATGCCATGCCAATTTTAGCAGTTGTTCATTATTATTTCAACATAAGTTTCGTACTGAAATCAAATAAACCTTGCAATATTCGGCTTGGCATCTAGGATACTGAATTTCATTAAAACCTGTTCTCTGTTAAGACTGACTTTTGGGATCATTAATACATCTCAAATCCTGCGACCTGTTATTGTGGCTTTTCGGACACTGGACTTTGTAAACCTTGGTGTGTAAACTGATTGATTGCCACGAGCCATTTCTGGTGTTGAAATGAAATTCACTATCTTAACGATAAAACTCTTTATGTTAAATAGGTCTTCAGGACAGATACTTACTCAGAAATATGTCTTCTGCCAGAATGAATTTTAGAAATGATTGTCAAAACCTTTCCTCCTATTAGAATGGACTTTAGAGACAGACTCGATTGCCAAGAACCGTGCTTCCTGTTAGAGTGAATTCAGGATATACACTTAACTGTCCGGCCGTGCCTCCTGTTAGAGTGAATTCAGGATATACACTTAACTGTCCGGCCATGCCTCCTGTTAGAGTGAATTCAGGATATACACTTAATTGTCCGGCCGTGCCTCCTGTTAGAGTGGATTCAGGATATACACTTAAATGTCCGGCCGTGTCTCCTGTTAGTATGGATTTAGGAGATATATTGAACTGTCCGGCCGTGTCTCCTGTTAGTATGGATTTAGGAGATAATTATACTTAACTGTCCAGCCGTACCTCCTTTGTCGGAATTAAAAAATATGCATTCTGGTTCAGAACCAGTCATCCTTCTTGAATGGACTTTGAAGGCACTCTTCTTAATTGTATCTTTTCAGACTAGACATACAAGGAACGCTTAAATTACATACAACCATGACTTATATTAGAATGGACTTAGGAGAAACGCTTGATTGACAAGCCATGCCTTCTGTTCGAATGGACTTAGGAGATACACTTAACTGCCAGAACCAATGGTTCTCCTTAGAATGGACTTAGGAGATACACTTAACTGCCAGAACCAATGGTTCTCCTTAGAATGGACTTAGGAGATACACTTAACTGCCAGAACCAATGGTTCTCCTTAGAATGGACTTACGTGATACTTCTTTGCTTGGAACCGTTCCTTGTAATAGAATTGACTTAAAAGACGCTCATAAGCAGCCAAGAACTACACCATCTGTCAAGATGGATTTAAAAGACACGCCCTTTATTGCCCAGAACAGCGCCTCCTCTTAAAATGGATTTTAAGAGACACAACGAACTAAAGGCACGCAATCTGCTGACATGTGAAAGCCATGTTTTCCAAGATGGCTGAAACAGATGAAAATAGCTAAACACCTAGCAGACCAAGCGATAACCACGGTGTGCTTTTATTTCTGGTTGGCAAAAGGTCAGACAAAAATAACAAGCAATGTGTTTTGATTGAATTCCTTCTCTCTGCAGGTACACGTGCTGCACAAAGCCAAATTTCTCTCATTATGCCCCCCCCCCCCCAATAAAAAAAAAAAAAAGAAAGAAAAAGAAAAAAAAAAGAAGCCATAGCATCAAGAAGAAAAACAGCTGAAACAAGACATTCTGGAAAAAGAGGAGGGGGGGGGGGGGAAGATATCTGAAGCACAGTAAAACTTGTAAGATAAAGTATAAATTAGCATAACTATAAAATATTCGCTATTTTCTCCCCATGCACAAACAGGAAAGGGGAATGTAACATATTTTATTGTTTTTATTTCTTACTAAAACACCCCAAAAAAATAAAAAAAAAAAAACAACCCCCACACACACACACACTGCCAACAAAGACCACGCTATTCGAAAAGGCAGCGCCCAGGTATGTAAACAAAACACATCTTGCCTATCCTCCCGTGTCATGACACGACCACACATGTCGTCTGGAGTATGACACACACGTTATATATAATCTGACACATTAAAAGTCATTAACAAACACACTCTTGCGCCTATAAAACTAAAAAAGCAACCCAAATAACAGTTTCGTCTCATATAAATAGCATGACTCCCATCCCATAATATACATTGTTAATAAATTTACAAAACCATTCTCTTCCTAAACTGCATTTTTTATTTGTGTGTGCAGTTTCTATGTAAAACGTGACTAAAATAAATGTAGAATCAACTGAGTTTAAATGGCAAAATATATTTGCTTGCATGAGCATGACATTTATGAAACAACAAGCGCACAGAGATAATGCCCTCTCACAGCCACACACACACACCCAACACACACTCTCAGCCACTGACTATCAAACATATCTCGGCAGTTAAAGATCGATAATCAAATTCGATCTCGCACTGATTGTCACATAGTCACAAGCCGAACTTAACAGCAACAAAACCCAAAGAAAACGAAATAAATCCATCACCATCCCAATGAAAAGAGAAAAAGATACAGAAAGAAATCCAGTTTTCCTTAAAATGAAAGGGGGGAAAAAACTGAATTTTCCTCCTTTGAGATGTGCGACAGAATCATTTATGTCAAAATGTTACTCTATTTCACGTCACTTCTTTCACCGAAAAACGTCATGTGATCTCAAACGATTACGTCATCTATAAATCGTTACAGTCGAAACATTTCTCTTTCAATATATCACAAACAAGCAAATCAAAACAATTTTGGCATATCTTCAGGCTCATTCACACACAAACTTTCAATAACCACTGCGATTGATTGTAAAGCAGGAAGTAGGCCACGGATTGTGAATACACGCAATATATTAACGTTAGTGCAGCTCGAATCTTGAAGACCTCCCTCCTTCCCTTTTCTTTTACCTCCCTCCCGTCTTGCACCTACGTGCAACATGTGCGAACTGTAAACTTACAGACGACAGTGAAGGGCAGCTCACAAATGTCAGTTACCGTTGGCGTATCCAAGTTTTGCTGTCCATATCGGTTTTTCCGACCAGCACTTCCCACTATGGCTTCTTCCGGTCGTCGAGAGTTGGAAATCACGTCTTGACGGTACACTCACACCTTTACTGCGTAGGGAGAATGATTGTAATTACGACTTTGGAGCAGTCCTAAGTGGTCACGTGCTAATTAATGATTTGGAAGGAGAATTGGGAAAGGGGGAGTGGACATGGAGGGATAGGAGGTCGAGGTGTCAAGAGTATCTAGCATTGATCTGCCAGTGCCGAAATTGGTGGAAATATTTGTACGAAACAGGTATTATTAAGAACAGAAGAAAAAAAAAATCGAAATTGCTTTGAGTGTGGCATAACGAGGTTTTTTGTTGGTTTTTATTTTTTTGTTGTTGTTTGTGATGGATATTTCTCTTATCACCCTAAAAATTATCAGTCACTTGAACTTGGCTTATCTATGCAACCTTCCTATCTCTACCCCTCCCCTCCCACCCCGCACGTCATGCTCCATTTTCTCCCCAAATCCATAACTATACAATTTTAAACGAATACATAAAATATTTATTTCCTCGACAATAAAATAAATTTCATATTATGACCTTTTTCGATTCAGAAATGATTATTTATATTAATGCTGCCTTTGTTAGGCCTTGAAAAAATTAAAAAGGCAAAGTAGGGCGTGTAATTAAAGTATGTTGTCCAGGAATCAGTGAGGTTACAATCTGATATCGGCGTATCATTTTTTAAAAGACAGAACTTGTGAAAGCGGTATGTAGCATACGCCATTTGGTGGGTGGAGTTAAAATTTGATCCGTAAATTTGCCCTTTCAAGCTATAGATTTTTGTAACGCAGTTGTGACCTGGTTGAAGAGTGTAAAAATAAATGTGACATTATTTTGTAACGCAGTTGTGACCTGGTTGAAGAGTGTAAAAATAAATGTGACATTATTTTGTAACGCAGTTGTGACCTGGTTGAAGAGTGTAAAAATAAATGTGACATTATTTTGTAACGCAGTTATGACCTGGTTGAAGAGTGTAAAAATAAATATGACATTATTTTGTAACGCAGTAATGGACTGGAATAAATGCGATCAGAGTTACTCGTCATTTTATCAATAATAAATAAGTCGAAGTTCGGAAACCGTGATGTGATAGATATCATATGTTGTTTGAAGTTTGAAAGTTGTCACTGTAATTTATTACTGAAATGGATGAAGTTTGAAAACTGTGATTCATCATTTAGTTGGTTGAAGTTTGAAAACTGACTTATCATCTAGCTGGCTGAAGTTTGAAAGCTGTGAGTTATAATTTAAATGGTTGAAATTTGCAATCTGTGACTTATTATTGACATGGTTGGAGTTTGAAGGCTGTCACTTATCATTTAGCTGGTTGAAGTTTCAAAGCTGTGATACATCGGTTGGAGTTTGAAAGCTGTGACTTTTAATTTATTAATTAATTTAATGGCTGAAAACTGTAATAACTACTTAAAACTACTTAATGTGGTAACTTATCAAACACAGGTTTGCCGTGAGATAACGTACGTGGCTGACTAGGCGTATACAAACAAACTAACAAAACATAGGTTTTTGAAAGCTTGAAAACTGTTGCATGGTAGTTTGACCTATATTAACTGAATAGTTTTGCCGTTACATTGGTAAGTGACAATGTTCTGTTAACATTTTAAAAATGCTATATTACGTCACAATAAAAGTGGCTGGATTAAAAAGGCTACACGCGCACACACATACACACACACACGCGCGTACACACATTTTGATATGGTAGTTTTATTAAATAAATTTATTGCCATATATTATAAGATTGTGACTAGTAATGTTTTAAGATAATATTTTTTTTACAAAATAATTTTAAATCATAATAGAACTTAAAAGTTAATGAAGTATATAATTCAGAATCTAAAAATATCTTTGCATCCTAAAACTTAGCTCGTTCTATTTTATAACATTATTTCTTACAGATGTAGTTTTTGTATCCAGCAACAGGAGTAACAACTATAATACGATTGTTTATATTATAACATTATTTATTACTGATGCAGATTTACCGTTTTTGTATCCAGCAACAGTAGTAACAACTATAATACGATTGTTTTTTATAAGATGTAGCTAAATATAACTGGTCAGTGGACTCGAACTGCATTTGGTCAAACAGGCAATAGAAAGACATATCTTGGAAGTTTGTTCCATTGAAAAGAGAAGGTAAGAGTTACCCCTCTTTGGAATCCGCTCTTTAAATTTCTTCTATTAAACACTCAAAGTTCTAAAATGTCATTATTACTTAATCTACATTACATTGGTTTTTTAACTTGATGTGTGTGTGTGTGTGTGTGTGTGTGTGTGTGTGTGTGTGTGTGTGTTCCTTACTCTACGTGCTATCAGTTTTAGCAAGAGGTGTGTGTGTGTGTGTGTGTGTGTGTGTGTGTGTGTGTGTGTGTGTGTGTGTGTGTGTGTGTTCCTTACTCTACGTGCTATCAGTTTTAGCAAGAGATGTGTGTGTGTGTGTGTGTGTGTGTGTGTGTTCTATAAACTAAAGCTTGAGATATGTGTGTGTGTATGTGTATGTGTGTGCGTGTTCATTAATCTATGTTCCATCTGATAAAGCTTGAGATATATGTGTGTGTGTGTGTGTGTTTTCATTAATCTATGTTCCATCAGTTTAAGTTTGGGATATGTGTGTGTGTGTGTGTGTGTGTGTGTGTGTGTGCGTGTGTGTGTGTATGTGTATGTGTGATTTTAAATCTCTGTTCCATCAGCTGTAACTTAAGGCGTGATGGGTATTCGACTTCCTTAATCTCCCTTAACACGAGGGTGTGCGCAGTATGCGTGCTTGCGAGTACGTTTATACATGCTACTCTCTCTCTCTCTCTTCAGATATAAATGTTACTCTCTCTCTCTCTTCAGATATAAATGTTACTCTCTCTCTCTCCCTCTCTTGATATAAATGTTACTCTCTCTCCCTCTCTTCAGATATAAATGTTACTCTCTCTCTCTCCCTCTCTTGATATAAATGTTACTCTCTCTCTCTCTTCAGATATAAATGTTACTCCCTCTCTCTCCCTCTCTTGATATAAATGTTACTCTCTCTCCCTCTCTTCAGATATAAATGTTACTCTCTCTCTCTCCCTCTCTTGATATAAATGTTACTCTCTCTCCCTCTCTTCAGATATAAATGCTACTCTCTCTCTCGTCAGATATACATGAGGCGCATAATCTTTAAAGTGCATGGTTGCTGAAACATTGTGCCTTACTTACTGCCAATGAACTTTGACCTTATCAGATGGCTGTCCTGTAACAGGTGCAAAAGCTGTGGACGAATTGATGGTGTAACAGAGGCAGGATTTTAAGGAATGTAAGTGCATACCAGTTTGTGTAGTTGGATAATTTCCCTTTATCATCTGGCCAGCCTAGTCTCCAACCAGATGTTCAAACAAACTTTGTTCATAAAGTTTAACACAACCATTATTTATTTAAGCAAAACTTTCATGAAGCAAGTACAATACAAAACACCAAGAAGCACAGTAATCTCCACAGGTGTCACCACTTGACTAGGTTCATACACAATTATACAAGTCTGGAATTACTTAAAAGTAAGAATTAATTCCAAAGAGCTTCAGTGGCATGCACTTGCTCGCCTGCTCACGCACCTTTCCTCACCCGCTTGCTCAAGGACGCAAGAGGCACGTAGATCTGAGGTATGGACAGACTCATGAGAGTCCCTCGCACATAAGACGTGAGTAAAAAAGACAAAAAGAACTCACTTACCACTGCAAGAATAATCAGAACAGTTCTCAGCAAATTATGCATTATCTAATAACTGTTTCTCATAAACACAAACGTGGAGATTTAAATCTTTCACAGTAATTACGAGTGCAAATCTAAATTTAAACACGGCAACAGTGTTTTTCATTTCTAATAACTAAGTATCAATAATTAATTATTTGCCATAAGAGAAATGAGTACATCACTTGTACACGGTGACCTCACTGGTACAATGGGTTCAAAAGGAAATCCCTTTTGTGTGGTTGTCAAAGCAAATCTAGATTTATGGGACAATATTATTTTAATTAATTCCCAACTTCATAAGCAAATAATTTGTTGGCTGTTGTCAAGTTTTCTAAACCCCACGACTCGTTTTAACCACTTATAAATGAAATCAATCTCCGATGATATTGATCATACTTACAACCTCCAGAGGGCAAACTCAGTTCACGCTCAGCCAGTTATTGAAAAGCATGTAAACGAATCTGGTTTGAAACCAAGTGGATGCTTCCGGCCACTATGAGTCGTTTGATTAAATGAGGAGAGTACAGACGTACTCAGCACCCCAGTCAGCAAAATTACTAATTTTATTTCAAGACTGGTGTTCTTTGCACAGATCAGAACAGTTTTAATACAATAAAATGTGGGCCTGCTGTAATGCTTTTAAGCACATGTAAACTCACAACCCTCTTGTTTACTAGTCTAGTTAATTCTTTTTCTTGCATTGGTTTGGTTCTGAATCTGCCATTTGTATGTACCCGTACCACCACCACCATATGGTTGCCCTCTAGTAGTACTAGCATAGTACTTCTCAAACGGTGTCGCGAGCATCTATTGGTGTGTCGTGGGCATCTGCAAGGTGTGTCGCGAGCATCTGCTAGGTGTGTCGTGAGCATCTGCAAGGTGTGTCGTGAGCATCTGCAAGGTGTGTCGTGAGCATCTGCAAGGTGTGTCGTGAGCATCTGCTAGGTGTGTCGTGAGCATCTGCAAGGTGTGTCGTGAGCATCTGCTAGGTGTGTCGTGAGCATCTGCAAGGTGTGTCGTGAGCATCTGCTAGGTGTGTCGTGAGCATCTGCTAGGTGTGTCGCGAGAAATAGTTCAAATGAAAAATATTTACAATACATTAATCATGATTACAAGATTTTTTGGGTATAATCGCAAGAAATTACAAATTTAACTAATTTGAGCAATTACAAACTAGTTTCGGCGAATTCAGTACCAAATATTTGCAAAAATTCATATTTTGTTTAAATCTATGTATATTTCTCACTATGTTCTCAGTCTACTATTCAAAGACTCGGTCGACATTTCTTGATGTTGATAGTAGACTCGGTCGACATTTCTTGATGTTGATAGTGAGGTGTGCATTAGTTTGTCTACTAATCGTTCTCGTTTGGAAAACTTGTGTGCAGTACATCAGTCTCACGTGTCACACTGATGTTGAATAATATGAACTTACTTTTGAACTTATGAAGGATAATTACTTTTAAAATATAATGAGGCTAGTCACTAGTCAGACTAGCGACAACAAATTTACACTCTACAAGTCTATAGAGTACAGACAGTCATTTTCATATTCAGTTATGTTCCGTTTAATTTTTTTTTCACACGTACTTCTGAATAAAATCTCTGAAAATGACTAAACTTTTGGTAGTTTGGCAGACCGATGTAGGTGTGTCACTTTTATGAACGTCTTTTTCAAGTGTGTCGCGAAAGACCGATGTAGATGTGTCACTTTTGAGAACGTCTTTTTCAAGTGTGTCACGACAGGAACAAGTTTGAGAAGCAAGGTACGAGCGAATGATTTCTCGTTAGTTAAATTCTGTTTACAATTAGTTAACAGTTCTGTTTACAATTAGTTAACAATTCTGTTTACAATTAGTTAACAATTCTGTTTACAATTAGTTAACAGTTCTGTTTACAATTAGTTAACAGTTCTGTTTACAATTAGTTAACAATTCTGTTTACAATTAGTTAACAATTCTGTTTACAATTAGTTAACAATTCTGTTTACAATTAGTTAACAGTTCTGTTTACAATTAGTTAACAATTCTGTTTACAATTAGTTAACAATTCTGTTTACAATTAGTTAACAGTTCTGTTTACAATTAGTTAACAATTCTGTTTACAATTAGTTAACAATTCTGTTTACAATTAGTTAACAATTCTGTTTACAATTAGTTAACAGTTCTGTTTACAATTAGTTAACAATTCTGTTTACAATTAGTTAACAATTCTGTTTACAATTAGTTAACAATTCTGTTTACAATTAGTTAACAATTCTGTTTACAATTAGTTAACAATTCTGTTTACAATTAGTTAACAATTCTGTTTACAATTAGTTAACAGTTATATTTACAATTAGTTAACAGTTCTGTTTACAATTAGTTAACAGTTCTGTTTACAATTAGTTAACAATTCTGTTTACAATTAGTTAACAATTCTGTTTACAATTAGTTAACAATTCTGTTTACAATTAGTTAACAGTTCTGTTTACAATTAGTTAACAGTTCTGTTTACAATTAGTTAACAATTCTGTTTACAATTAGTTAACAATTCTGTTTACAATTAGTTAACAATTCTGTTTACAATTAGTTAACAGTTCTGTTTACAATTAGTTAACAATTCTGTTTACAATTAGTTAACAATTCTGTTTACAATTAGTTAACAATTCTGTTTACAATTAGTTAACAATTCTGTTTACAATTAGTTAACAGTTCTGTTTACAATTAGTTAACAATTCTGTTTACTGACGGGCCTTCAACTACTCCAAAACGAAATGGAGTTAACGCTGTGTTATAGATAAAATTGTCTTTTCTGAAAAGGCTGTTTTGGAAAAAGATATATAATTTTTCATTCTCTCTCTCCCCCCCCCCCAATCTCCCGCCTTTCATTTAAATACATCCACCCTGATCAGTCGGTCATTGCGGGTATGAAAATCGACTTTGATTTAATATAAGAAATTCGTTAATATATATATTTTTAATTTACGAAGCAAAACAACTGCTCGAGCTCCAACCACGCAACAAACTGACTGCATAGTTAAATATATCAGTGGCATGGTAATTAACATATCATTGGCAGGGTAGTTAAAAGTGTCGATGGCACAGTAGGCGGACGGTAAGAGAGGATCGTATGAACTATTTGCAAACTGCGATCCAACAAGAAATCTGAGATTGGAAAGACCGCTTCTTTCATCTCTTTACGAGAGTTAACTTTCGTGTAACTTTCGAGTAAATAGTTGGGGATGGGGTGGGTGGGTGTATAACAACATGTGGAACATGTGAACACCTGCAGATCAATGATACCAGACACCGTCAAGGTGAAAGATTAATTTACTTTTTTCCAGAGCGTTAGTGTGCGACTGAATTGAAAGAAATATGTTGTGGTGTTTTTTTATTTTTAATATACATGTTACTTTGGGAGAGCGATCTTTCTATATTTATTGTAGTTGTAATTTTTGTCTGATTTAATCAGAACAGTAACCTCCCAGCTTTTAACTACATTCCCCTACACAGATGACAGTTCATTTGAAAGGTTTTCTTATATCATTGTTTGTATGACGTCATACCAACGAAATCTCTCTGGCTGGAATCTAACCAGTGTTTACGACTAATATCATTCGCTAAATCTAAGGTCTCATCATCCACATCTTAGTATCTGACAGATTGTCTCCATATCTCACTATCGGACAGGTCTCATCATCCACATCTTACTATCTGACAGATTGTCTCCATATCTCACTATCGGACAGGTCTCATTATCTTCACCTATCTGACAAATCTCATCCGCCATATCTCACTATCGGACAGTTCTCATCATCCACATCTAACTATCTGACGGATCTATTTCACAAATCAATCTATAACTGTCCACCTGATCTCATCTGCCCAACTCTCCAAATCTAATTATCTGACTGATTTCATTAGTAATCCGCTCCCCATCCCCATTCCCCCTCATTTTATATGAGCTATCTTTACAAAAGTGGTAAGAAATTAAAACGTCACAGGAAACAGACGTAGCAAAATGTCAAAGAAAGTACAGTAACCCAATACATGTTAAACTGTATGACGTTTACTGCACGCGTACGTGTGGGTGTTTGTTGTTACTGGTGTGTGGGTGTTTGTTGTTGCTGGTGTGTGGGCTTGTTACTGGTGTGTGGGTTTGTTGTTACTAGTGTGTGGGTGTTTGTTGTTGCTGGTGTGTGGGTGCGTGTTGTTACTAGTGTGTGGGTGCTTGTTGCTGCTGCAGGTGGGTGTATGTGTGTGTGCGCGCGCGTAGCCCATATCTGCTACATACGTTTATGGTTATATAATTTAATTCAAAGATTTACTTGGAGAATTATTATACACACGCGCACGCACGCACACACACAGATTATAATTTGTTACTCCTCCGCCCTACTGATTTTTTCTGACTTTTCTTCCTGTAGTGTTTTTCTCTATTTAAACTTGTGACCATATTACTTTCTGTGGCTTATTTTCCACTCAGCCTTCAGACCAACCAATGAAATCTCTCATTACCTAACTATATCAACTCATACAAGCTTCGTCTCTCCATAACTAACTATATCAACTCATACAAGCTTCGTCTCCCCCATAATAATTGTATGTTTTTGATTTCATCTCCCGAAAACACACACGTAGGCTGTCTGGTTTAGTTTCATCTCCCCCCACACCCACATAAGCTGTATTTTTCTGATTTTATCTCTCTCTCTCAAACACACACACACACACACACACACACACACACACACACACACACACACACACAAGCTGTATGGTTCTGATTTCATCTCACACACACAGGTTATATGGTTCTGATTTCACATCTCTCTCTCTCTCTCTCTCTCTCTCTCTCTCTCTCTCTCACACACACACACACACACACACACACACACACACACAAGCTGTATAGTTCTGACTTCATCTCACACACACACACAGGCTATATGGTTCTGATTTCACATCTCTCTCTCTCTCTCTCACACACACACACACACGCGCTGTATGGTTCTGATTTCATCTCCCCCCCCCCCCCCCCCTGCCACACACAGAGCTGTATCCTGCGTCTTATAGGTCTATAAATGTGTGTCTCTGAAAACAACCACACCACCAACCACTTCACATAAACAGACCCCGCCAAGACAGTAGCTTACAATTTTTTTTTTTAAATCGTCAAATACAGTCGTGCTACCGCTGAGCATACAACAAACCCACCACCACCAACAACAACCGCCAGGTCTGAGCAAGCACTAAACCAAACCTCCAACTGCAACACCACAGCCAGCACTCCCCGAATACTCATGAGGGGAGCATGTCCCAGTGGAGCACTACAGATCAGAGAACATCTTATGACGAAATGATCCAGTGGAGACGTAAAATTGTTATCGTAACCACCACCAAACAGCGGGCATTGCACTACATCAATTTGCCAAGCAACAAGGCTCTAACTAAAGTAATATATATACAGGCTGCAAAGTAAGCGCAAACCTCCCCACTCCCCAAACACATGCACTGTTCCCCCTCCCAGTTGATCCTTTCCAACCTCACTGTACCCGGTGTATTAAAATAACTTTGCAGTTTGAAATCTTATTCATAAAAAAATGGCATGGTATGCCGCCCAAATCTTCCCACCATCACTATAGTTACTCCCTGGAGTGCCATTCCCGCCCCTTCCCTGCTTTGTTTTCAGAGTCTGTGTAATCGGCGGGGGTGGGGGTAAGAGGGGTATGGATTTTGGTGGTGAAGTGGGCGTTGTCGGATTTCGTATTTTCGCAGATCTAGCATCTTGAGGAAAATAACAAAACAGGCACGCTTTAAGCAGTTCTCTCATTTTTCTCAATAGTCTTGTGTAGTGTTTCTCTAACACGCACACGGAAGGCTGTCACGTGATAGAGGCCAGAAATATTTCCAGGAGGACGTGCGGACTAGCAGTACAAACCCGCCTGCTGTATATCAGCGTGAGTTGCGAAGAGTTCGAAGGGTCAAGGATACAGTGGGGTTTGAGGGTCAGACGTGTGTCCTTTTACAGGTTCTGTAACGCGATGACACTGTGCCAAGACAATGTTGTTAGACCACGTGATTGACACAAAGACGAGAACGAAACAAGTCCCACTAGACTAGAGGAAGCGCATTAACTCTGGTCAGTTTCAGATTATGTGAAGTTTAGTGTGTCACGTGAGGCCCGTTTCAAAGGTTTGCCCCGTTCTGCAATGTAGTTTGCTTGTTGATCTTCACTAAAGGCGTCAGTTCTTCATCACAATTTTTATTTTTGTCTTTGATTGGCACACACCTGTCTTTCGATCTGGCTTGACAACCAGTCATGTCTGTGCTTCTGGCTTTGTGCCTAAACTGTAGGATATGAAAAGAACGTGTGGCACATGACACCACCATCTATTGTCACATTTATCCATCCGAACATCACGCGCAAAAATTACATATTATATATTATAAAAGGGGAGTACGACTTAAAAACTCTCAGTCCTTTTGAAACTCAATCGTCAGGGTGTCCAACTTACTTTCTTGCACTAAGAGGAATACTTGATATTAAATATTTAACGTAAAAATACCCGTAAAGAACTTTGTCTTAAAATGCTACGATCAGACGATTCTTGGTCCTCTGATGTGCTTTCATGTTATGTTCAGAGACTGGAATAAGCTGTTTGTAGTTGTTCGTTGTAGAACATATTGCATATTAATAATCCTAAAATATTTTTTTTTATTGGAACTGTATTATTAGGCCTATATATTTGAGTAGGCACTCTTTGATTGTTTTGTTTATGTTTATTAACGAAACCGTTCCGTTCATGCAGTCAACCAGTGTTACCATTTGCGTTTTGAATTTAAAGTAAGTCGAAGCAGAATATTGTCAATAATGTAGAACACAGTGACATACGTCCACGCCGTCAATACAGACAAATACAGAAATCTTTCCAGCTTTTGTAGTAAGGGAGTGCAGTTGGATCTTTCACCCTGGTAGTGGACTGGAAAGTGGAAGTTTAGTAGTAGTTATGGTGTGTGTGTGTGTGTGTGTGTGTGTGTGTGTGTGTGTGTGTGTTTGTGTGTGTGTGTGTGTGTGTGTGTGTGTGTGTGTGTGTGTGCTTTAAGGCAGTACTGTCTGGAGTTTTATAATCGACAAGCTTACTTTCCGAAAGGAAATTTCACATTAATATCATTGAATTACCTGAGGGATACAATTAAAGGCTGTAAATTTAAGCCTGGTAAGAGTGCAGTCCTTGTCTCTCCTTCTCAACCTGTTAGACCGTGAAAATTATACTGTCAAAATTATTTTCACTTGAACAGTGAGATGTGATCTGCACCCTGAGAACCTGAGAATGAAAGAAATGACACGCACACAGAAGTGTCGCTTATATTGTAATCGTTTGTAGTTGTATCTTCTGCATAGCAATAGAGTAGCAAAGTATCATTTACTACAGCCTTTGCCATAGACCAGAGAACTCGCTTGCTAATGTAGGGGGCGCTTTCGGCTTCCGCTCTTGGCTAGAGAACTTGCTTGCTAATGTAAAGAGCGCTTTCGGCTTCCGCCGCTTTCGCGCTTGAGACTAGAGAAAAAAGAAACGTTTCCTTTAATAGCTGTCCTGTGGGGCGATGGGGATGGGAGTGGAGTGAATGAGGTACATTCAAATAATTTAAAACTTAAAAGTGTAAGTATTGCTTTCTTAAAAACACTTATCAATCCATTTTATATTAAACCCTGTAACTAATTAAAAACAAACAGTTAAATAAACCTCACTTTAAAAATAACTGTATCTATTAAAAGTTAAAAGAAACCAGCTATTCTGGTCGTTTTAGTTTCATAGCTCAATAACGCGCGAATCACGTGATGATGAATTTGGGGAGCGCTTCCGGCTTGCGGCCGATTTCATGCTTGACGTGATCTTGGAGAAATTCTTAATATAGCTCTGACCTCGCGCGCGTGATGTCAAATGAGAGGGATAACAAAGCTGAGTGGAGCCTTGCTTCATTGTTTCTGAGTCATTTCTTCAGAGTGCTTTTCATCCTTCAGTCTATGTACTTTGCCAAAGAAATTAGATCTGTAGCAAATCCACGATTGGAAGAAGGCAGTGTTCCAAATCATAAATAAATAACTTCCTTGAAGTCAAGCTGCCTAGTGACCGAAGTCATCGAAATGTTCAACATTGTTTTAAAACAAGAGAAAAAATTAAAATGAAATCCATTTTATTTATGACTGCTGGGAGACGAAAGTGGTCAAGAAGCTAGATCTACATTAGTACATGTTTGGCTTTTGTCCAATAATATGTAGGTCAATATGCCGGGATAATTATAATTTAACGCTTCAGTAATATGATCAGTTATGTTTGCAACAATGTTAAATTAAAGACTCTCTTAAAATATATACATATATAATGCCCTTTTATATAAAATGTCAAATTAAAGACTCTTAAAATATATACAGATAAAATGCCCTTTTATATATTATAATTTAAATTTTATACTTAATTTAAAATGTCAAATTAAAGACTCTTAAAATATATACAGATATAATGCCCTTTTATAAATTTTATACTTAATTTAAAATGTCAAATTAAAGGCTCTTAAAATATATATATACAGATATAATGCCCTTTTACATATTATAATTTAAAATGTAATTAAGAAACTTTAGCTGAATTACAATCACATGATTCATATCTTTCTTATATATTAGTTTTTATTGTACTTATTGCACTCATTTTGCACACAGGTAATATTACTCTTATTGGAAAGAAATCCATCGAGTGTACAGTAGTCAATATACTATTGGTAATACTAAATGTAAAGTAATAATAATTAATTTCAATACTTTTACATTAATTTCACGTATAATCGTAGGACAGCTCTTACATGCTTTACATGAGTACTAAATTATTTACACCTTTGATAATTATTCACCACAAACCCACTTGAGAGTAGCACCGCTAAATTCCACAACTTTACATACAATGAATACAGTCTGATTATTTACACCTTTGAATTAATGTCTTTTTAGAAGAGTTTCGTGTTATTTTATTTATATTTAGTAGTGTGAAGAACTGTTATTTTTCTTTAAATTTATTGGTATTTGCTGTATAATAAATTATTTCTGTTGCTGTATCTCCTGCTTGTATGTGTTAATTCTATGTAAATACGTGCCTATTCTCTACAAAGCAAATCCTAAGTCACTGACCTTGCGAATGGACGAAATGTGTATTGTTCCTTTAGAATTAGATCAACAAATTATTGCCGTCTAAGTTAAAATGTACTGGATAATTCTGTGACGTCAGTGTACTAGATAATTCTGTGACGTCAGTGTACTAGATAATTCTGTGACGTCAGTGTGCTAGATAA